>CM049321.1:6172978-6627978 GCA_026874595.1 Sipunculus nudus | reverse complement strand
TGAATTCAAGCATGGTGTTTTGAACATCCCTTGACATGGACCCCCATCGACGTGGCTTGCATTCCTTAGAATGCAGATTTCTTTTGATATATTTGGTTGGGCTGTTTTTATCCTCGGTGGGGGGATTGCCGAGGGACAGTGAGACATGACCTCGTATATTTTTAATGGGCGCGGGACATTTGGCCAACTTCATTTATCAATGGAATACAAACACATATTTTCCATCTTCAATAAATCTATAGTTTTGTCATACATATATTTATACATATATTTTCTCCAACCAATAACTTGTCGTTCTGAGAAACCTTCCATACTGAGAAAACTTGAAAAGATTTTGCATATGTAAGATGCCTCAATTGAGAGAGAGAGAGAGAGAGAGAGAGAGAGAGAGAGAGAGAGATTTAGCAAATCTAACCTTGAAGACGATGAGGGAAGATTTTGTCAACAATGATTTGGTCGGATTCATTGATGACTTTTGCTGTTATGTTTTTCAGACAGTTGTCCGCTATCTTAGTTCTGGTTTTATTTGTAACAAGGATCTCTTTATGTCTTGTGTCATGTTTGTGTGTCATGGTCCTTGTTGAAAAATTAAATGTCTGTAAATATTTTAGTAGCACTTCATGACAGTAATTAAAGTAAAATTGTAATATATTTAGTCTGAAGATGTCATTAATTTTTAGGATTTTTTATTTTTTAAAATGTCTTGTGTCATTTTTGTTTGTTATGGTCCTTGTCGAAAAAATTAAATGTTTGAAAATATTTTGGTAGCGATTCATGACAGTAATTATAGTAAAATATTAATATATTTGGTCTGAAGATGTCATTCATTTTTAGGTTTTTTTATTATGCAAAATGTGTTGTGTCATTTTTGTGTGTCATGGTCCTTTTGAAAAATTAAATGTTTGTAAATATTTTGGTAGCGCTTCCTAAGAGTTATAAGAGTAAAATTTTAATAAATTTGGTCCGAAGATGTCATTAATTTTTAGGATTTTTAATGATTTAAAAAAAATTGCTTTAGTGCGGGTATTATATATGCTATTTGTGATAATTCTTATGGATTTTTTTGAGTTTCTCTTGTCTATAAATATCAGAGCCCCATGTAAGAATTCCATGATATCCCATACATAAGGGGGGGGGGGGGGGTCTCGTACACCGCCTAACCCCTTTCATGTGTGAACGTTGATATGAACGCAAAAAAAAAAAACACGACTGACAACAACATAAATTCTTTATGAATTGTGGACTAAGGGGGAAATAGTATAGCTGTAGCGTGAGACTTTATTAAGTTGTATTGTTCGTATTTGTAACGTGTACTGACACATCATCACGTTGAGTATTCTCTATGAGTATGTGAATCATAACTAAAAGTAACCAAGCCCCAGCTTGGACGTAGGAATGCAGTTCATATGAAAGCGACATTCTGCACCGAAGGAGTGGCCTAGAATATAATGAAAATACTGTGCAAAACAATTGGGTGTGTCAACAATCACATAACCTGATCATGACTTACAGTAAATGCTGCCCAGCTGTGCCATAGAGTAAACAATAAAATTATATTAAAGTCAATTTAAATCGCATTTAGCGCTTTACAGTCTCCATATGACTTCTTCAGTTATTGGATTTCCATTCGAATATCTAGACGAGGTGACGTTCCGATGCAGCCGGACATCTTTTAACCATTTACCATGATATGGTATTAGTCCTGTATTTACTTGAATAGAAGATGTGCTCCATTCACCAATTTAAGAGAAACTGTAATAAAACTCACATTTTGGAAACCGTCGTCTGCATTTGGGAAATATTGTTATTTGTTCAGAATTGTATCGTTGTCCATTGCAGGCTACGCAATAAAGTTTAGAAAATAGTATACAGTTTTGCTGCTTGTTTATGTGTGAATTGGGGTAATCGTTTTGCGATCAGACACAATCGTGGATCATTAATGCCTTTTTTCACGAATCTGCATGAGAGGTTTGTTCAAGCCAAGACGCACCTGTGTGTCCATTAACCAAAAATAATGAACATATTTGGGCCTTGTTTATTACAAGCCGCTTTTTTACAACTTGCACACCTGCAAGATTAAGAAAGTATATAAACCCTCTACTCTGGCTGGTTGGCAGAAGCACGGGAGGTGAGGTTAGAGCGGTGAGTAGAACACACGTATACGTGTTGGCTGACAAGATAAGCAAACTGACAGACGGGAAGCAACACATCATAGTCGGTATTTTGATTTGACTTCCTGAAGGTAGGATGACTTCTCTTCGCATAGCTGATCCTTAGAAGGTATATGGTAGTTAGATACAATTTCACACGCTGACAAAGGAAGCAAACATCACAGTCGGTATTTTGGTTTGTCATCCTCCATCTCTTTGGACAGTCAGCTGATCATTAGTAGGTGTAATCGGTAAAGGAAGTGGTAACCAAACGGCGGTTTAGTAAAAATATATGAGATAAGCAGCTCTGGGGAATTAGTTAAAAATCCCCCTTGTATACTGGGTGTAATTTGTCGCCGTTTCAGCGATGGTCCTGCTGGTTGTAAATCACTCTTCCGCCAGGTCTCGTTTTAAATTAAAACGACCCTTTTCTGGTAAGGCAATGTGAGACGGCCAGGGACAAATTGTCTCAATTTAAAAATAAATTAATGTCAAATATTAATAATAATAAATACATTTTTCGGAAACACCTTTTGTTCACCTTTCACATGCGTATGCTTACAAAATTATTTTGGGAAGTCCTTACCATAAACAAAAACACCCATGTGAATGAAATTTGCCATGCTATAATTCTTATCCATCATTTTAAATGGAATGTATTTATACCTACGCTGCTGGTGTATTCAAAAGCCCCGGTGTATTGTGAGTGGCAGATTTTGACTTAACCAGCCGAGTTGTTCTTCGTGAGTCCGATTCTGTGAGCGTTATCCTTCTTTAATTAGCTAGTAAGGGCACGGTCACCAATAGAGGGCGGGGTTTCGGGAGTTTTGCGGTGAAATTACCAATTATTTGGGACGATTACGCATCCAGGACCCGCAGATGCAGTAATCACTTTGCCTGGTTGACGCCAGAATATAAAATGACAGCAAGTGTGTGATACTACCCTGTAATGTAGTCCGAAACAGGAATTGAATTCTGAAATTGTACATTTACGTCATTAAATAATAATTAAAAACAGAGGCAGTTACCTCCACAAAAAGAAATATAAAAAAATTGTTTGTTGGTCAGATTATTACCATCTGGCAGCTTTTCATAATTTGTCATGTAGATGAAAGGACAGTTAGTTGTAAATTTAAGTTTTATATCTTTAGGAAACGGGTAAATGTTTATTTGAATTTGTCAGAAGATGCTGCAGTGAGCGAAGCCTATTAGAGGACAAGATGTAAAATGTCACAGGCAAAGTAATGAAAAAAAATTCCCACCACACAAACATTACAATAAACTCAAAAATGAAAAGACAATAAATAATTTCAACATATTGTACTTGGTAAAAGCAAAGTAACGGAAAACTGAAATATGACATTAGGTCAGCTCTTTTGTCAAAAAATATTTTGATATCGTCGCTTAAGTAAACCAACTAGGAGATATTATGTGAATGCTGACATACAGAAGCAGACAACATTGTCTTTTATATACATTCCTAAAATCATCAGTCCTCTAAAAGGGGCGTCATTGTGATTTATAATAGAGATCCGTAGTGTTTCTATCAGCATATGTCGCCATCAAACTAGAGGGGACGCGTAAATTGTCTACAGGTTTCAAACTCTCGGGCGGTGACCACAAATATCGGCATTTTGTTCCTCGACACATATTCACTGGTTCCAATGCATACTGCAATCTAGTCCATGAAAAGAATTGTGCAAGAATGTGCAATGAAACAAGAAATGGCCCGTTCTATGGTAGAACTGTTAGTTTAATAATGGATACCATTCCGGTATACCAACACGAATGGACTGCGTAACACGGTTCAATATCAAATGTATTTATCAGGGAAAAGAAAGCAAAATTTGGATTCTCTCAGGCCATAAAGTTAAGAGAGCAAACGTCCAGCAGGGGCGCATCCAGGATTTAGCAAAGGGGTCAAAACCAGGAGGACGAAAAACAAAGAATTACAAAAAGTCGCAAGGTCCGGAAAGGGGGGAAGGGGGGGGGGGGTTCCAGATGGCGAAAATTGGTCTGAAACCCTTAAAATATATTTGCAGCGGCTGGAAAAGAGGGCCGGGGGGGGGGGGAGAGGGGCAGGGTCCACTTCCACTTGATCCGCTTCTGTCCAGGTAGACTTATTTAACTTTGATAGAGTTGGTGAACCTTCTCAGTTATTAGTGGATTAGAGTTATTCAATCAGTTAAACCAGACCTGTAATTCCTGAGACTGTTACACGGACAAGTAAAAGTGGTGTACAACTACAACTGAAACAGGGTTCTTGGTAGTTATATTTTCATGACTGACAGAGTTTGAAGTGTAAGTTTGACACTTGTAACTTTAGACTGACCATGGCTAAGTTTAATTTGACAATGTCACTAAATCATATGTAAATATGTCTCTCTGTATGCAGAAGAGTACGTTGACTATTTAACTTTATTATGGATGAAGCTGCTATAGTTTGTCTTTCCTGGAATGGTGTTGGAACATGTTATACCATATAATACCATCTAAAACCATTTTCTTTGAACTATTATAGTTTATGCATGATCATTTTAAGTTTTTTTATTTCTCACACTCGAAACCCTGTATTTTCCAGGCTGAATCATTATCTTATTGGTATATATAATTCAAAGTGTCAAATGTCAAACTTATAAAAAAAAAGTTCATCACAATCCAAGAGTAAGCCTTTTTTTTCTACATTGAACATATGTTACCTTGCATATGCTGTTCATTTGATATCATGCACAGAGTATTTGCTTTGAAACAACTCTAACCCAACACGTTTCAAAACGCTATACCTACGCCCTTCACTGCATTTACACCTTCGCTTTCTGTGTATTCTGAAGCCTCTGTGCATTGTTAGGAAAGGACAGTGCAAAAATTGCTTCGCCAACAACCCCTAATAAATCGTACTTTTTTTATTGTTATTCTGTACTGTCTTTTTCCAGTTACTTCTTAATAACTACATCGTACACGGAAGCATTTTTTCCTCAACTGTCGTGTACCTTCACCTCAAGAATACAGATGCCTCAAATACGACGGGTTAGACTGATGAATTTATTCTGATTTGGGAGTTCATTGCTCTATTATAAATTTGAAGAGGCCTTTGGCAAGATAGGTATAATATTACACATCGGTTGTGTTTCCTTCCATCAATTCATAGGTTGATAGATGGAAACTAATGAAACCTTCAGCTGGATAACATGGTTTACATATTGGTTTAACATTTCTTAATGCCGAAACAGGTTTTGCGGTATATAACAAATAAATAAACAAGCCTATTTTTACATTTATATGAAAAGACATTTCCCTCTACATGGAGTATTCCATGAACCATTACATACACTAATTAAAAAATGTGAAGAATGCATGACACCAGGGAAAACAGCACAAAATTGGATTCATAGGAATATGATTAAATGATTAAATTGGGTAATAATACTGAAAGTAAAAGTTTTCCTAATTGTATTTTCTGTTTCTCTCACACACAACTACTGTGATTAAATAAGGTGCATGCTTATCTTTGACACTGTATCGTGACTATTGCTTCACATTACCGGCCTGTGAAAATGCTGTTCGGTTTCTTGATTAGGTGCCTATATTTTCATATGTGTGTGATATTTAACGCTACTCATTTGACACTGCAATCATATAAAAATAAAAATTATGTAATTTTGGGATCCTCATAACTTTAAAATTTGCCAACACAAGTGGTATCTAACACCCACTCTGGCTAAAGAAATATTAAGAGATACAGGCCTAATGTACATCAATCTGTCCTGGCAGGTAGAGTCCCACTTCGAAGTACTTTTCTGTTGTACTTCCATTCCCTTTTCACACCCAGTCATCGCAAAATACTCAAACGCCAATTTGGGGCTACCTCATTGAGTACAGTCTAAAATGTATATCATAAATGTCATTTTTAGCACAAACCACGTGATGCATTTCTGTTAAAGTGTAAATATGCCAAGGCACATTTATAAGTCTATGTGAAACAATAATGAAAATTATGAAATATACTTCCAGTGCTTTTCTTCCAGCCTTATTTAATAACTTCCCATTGCAAATAAAGCATCCAATTATTACTTTTCGATAGATGCTTCCATATTTCTTTACGATATAGATCGTATAGATGGTTCATTTGGCCCAATGTGTTCTGACATTTTCCTATAATGACAGATAATACAGCCAGTGAGGCCTCTCAAGTAAGGAGATGGCGATCAATTCTCCTAAAATATAAGCTGTACTCTTCAGTCGCCCCTACAGCAGGCTAAACTTTTTTTATATATTTCAATGATAAAATGTAAAAACATTAAATAATTTCAAATCTCTTGTTGAAAAAAATATTGATACAGACTTTTTTGTGCATATTGCTTAAACATTAATTCTACTTCATCTCAGATAATTTTTGGTCTGACACCTGGGTTTACCTTGGCTGTACAAATGGCTTTTGTCATGTCTGGTAATTTTACAGTGAGTTAAAGCTTCTAAAGTTTAGTTATTGTTGTTTTATTAATTGCACTGTCTTCTTAAATATCCTCAGTCGTTTCTCTATACTTATTGTGGACATTTCAAAGTTAGGTTATTGTTATTAACAACAAATCAATGACACATGTGAACATATCAATGTTTAATCAATTACAGCCATCTTTTCAGCTGCCCTTTATGTAGTTTTAATGTGATTTATCGCAGTCTCATATAAAGGAATTGCAAGTAGTTTCTGCCGAAGATAAATGTAAAATGCCTCTGTGATGGATGTAAATTTTTTTTATCGACAAGGTGTTGGTTGAATCTGTGCAAAAGGTAAATAGGACAATCGCTGCAAAACAACACTGAAAACTTTTTTGAGTGACATGCCACGATGTGTGCTTGGTAAATGTGTTTCGATTGAATGTTATAAACACGTGGATATAAAAAAGATTAACTTCGCGTTTTGTGGTCTCTGTTTATGAAAGGCCTGTATACTAAAGAATAATGTCTTTCAATATGAGAGGCGTAAACAACTTAAACAAACGCAAACAAGTGTTTAATTGGCTGCAGCAAAAAGAACATAGAATAATATTTTTGCAGGAAACACATAGTTCTCCTGCTGCTGCTGCTGAATGGAGTGCAGAATGGGGACACACCCTTATTTTTAATCATGGCAGATTCAATGCCCTATGACATTAACGATAAAGAACAGAATGTTATATGAAAAAAAACAATATGTATAAAGTTGAAGATATAAAGATTATTATAATTGACATAATTAGTATTGGAAAAGTGCGGTTAAACTTAACAAATATATATGGACCAACTCCATATATAGAGAAGGATTTTTTTTCAAACATTTTTAATAAAATTGAGAACAACCATAACTGCAGTATTGTAAAAGATGGTATTTGGAATAGGTTTTCAAATCCAGTATACAATAGAACAAGTAAATACACCACAAGAAATCCGGTAATTCAGTCAGTCATGAACGGATGGACGAATTAGATCTAATTGACATATGGCGATATCTCAATCCAAATAAGATCAGTACACCATGATGCGCCGAATCAATAAGTACACCACTAATAGGTTAGATTATTTTCTTTTATCTAGAGATCTTATTAAATATCAGGAGTAGAGCGCAGGGCTCAAAGCCGTGATCGTGAGTTCGAATCTCAGCCGAGCCGGTGAGATTTTTCACGGTCGGCCCCCACCAAGGGTGAGCGATCTGCGGGCTTAATGGGGAGAATGTTCCCATCAGTCGTGTTTCCCTCACAAACGAGTGCGCCTTTCGGGGGTTCCTCGGTGTTATGACCCAGCAATGGGGATGAGATACACCCAGGACCCGCATCGAGCCTGGTTGACGACAGAAAATCTTGTGTAAGCCCCTGTCACGTAGTCCGAAATCGGAATGGTATTCTGCAGATGTACATACTTAGTTAAGCAAGTACTAAAAAATGGAGGCGGTTACCTCCACCAAAAAAAAATTAAATATACAAAATGTTTAATATATATAACCTTGTTTTAAAACTGATGCCTCAGCTGTCGATAAAAATATCACATACCAAAACTCCCAAAACCAGAGATCTCCTGGATTCTAGAAATTTAATGTTTCATTTTTGAAAGGATGAAAAACTTGTTAACAAAAAAAAAATAAAATAAAATAAAAACTGTACACAGACAACAGTAGAAAGAAACTCAGACTGCACATCCAGCCTTCCTATTGGACACTATGAAAATGGCAATAAGAAGAACAAGTATTTGTAATGGTATCATATGGCAGAAATTCATAAAAAGTCAGATATCTGAATTAGAACAAGATTTGATGAAATAAAAAAAAATGCTATTATTCAGAATGAAGACACACAAAAGGAAGTTAAATAATTAGAATAAAAACTAAATTAACTCAGTGAAGACAAAACTAAAGTTGCTATTATTAGTAGTAATGTCAGATGGTACGGAGAAAGTGAGAAATCAACAAAATTTTTTTTTAACTTAGAAAAACGCAACTTCAATAAAAAATGTAACAAGCAGGACCAGTATTAGTAATGTTTCATAAAGCAGAAATCCATTAAAAATCAGATATCTGAATTAGAACAAAGTTTTATAAAATAAAAAAAATGCTATTATTCAGAATGAAAACACACAAAAGGAAGTCAAAGAATTAGAATAAAAGCTTAATAAACTCAATGAAGACAAAACTAAATTTGCTATTATCAGTAGTAATGTCAGATGGTATGGAGAAGGTGAGAAATCAACAAAATATTTTTTGAATTTGGAAAAACGCAACTTCAATAAACATTAATTAGCTATTTGAACATAAATGGTAAAATAATATCAGATCGAACGTTACGTATTGGATTATCGGTAATTAAACAACTATAATCCAATTCATGATGGACATGATAGGTATCCTGAACAGAGACGTTTGAGAATAATACGGTCCAGGTGTACTATGTAGAAGTATTATATTGTATGTCGTATGTTGTATACAGTCATTATGTTTTTGTTTTGTATTTATTTCTTAAATAAATAAATAAAAACACTAGCTTGCTATGTTCATGACAAATGTAACAGTATAATAGGTATACTTAGTACATACACCATAATTCTGATTATAAATTAATTACTCATCTTAGACTCACGATGACTTTTCATAATTCAATGTAAGGTTTTCCGAATCTGTATACATCTGCAAAACGCGTCGTATATCACTGGCCTGTACTGGCTTAAAGAAAATGTAGAAATTTGGAAGCAAACCTTATTATGCATGCTCATGGTTCTGTTTTCCTTAAAAAATGCTGATCTTATAAGAACTATTTCAATTTTTATACTATTTCATGAGTAAACTTTCGAAACCAAATAGTAGATTATGTATACTCGGGGGTATACACGCCATTATTTACAAATAAAAAAAAGAAACATTAACAGATTATGTGGACTATTTCATTCTGTCGTAGGAAAAACCAACTTGTTCACAGATAAAGTTAACGCCTACAAAAACTAGAATAACTATTTATAAACCTTCACAGGCCCTGTGGCCATTGATTTTTGGCAGCCAAGACGTATATTATGAAAAAATATAATTTAGAATGCTAATCCAGCCTGGCATTGCTACTGGGGGGACTAAGCAGTCAGACGGTGGAGGGGTGCCGCAAGGACTATCTCTGTTCGTTTTGCAAAAAAGAAACTACAGATTATACATATAGTTTTTTATTGTGTTTTTTAACCAAAAAGAAGAACGGGAATATCCGGAACACAAATTAGGGAACTGTTTCTTGCTTTCCTTAAGATATTTGAGGACGTGACATCCACCAGCAGGTTTAATTTAACATACACGTTTTCTCTCTTTTCAAACAAGTAAATGCAAGTTGATATCACACAAGGAATTCAATAAATATCATTCCTACATGCCACCATTTGTGAAAATAGCAACATCATCCTGCGACTTTGATATCAATTTTCGAAAAACAGAAAAAAAGTTCATAATTGGATACCTCAGGCTTACTTAAACGTTAAACAGTATATAATGTATACTCGTGATATATACTCTTTCTGTTTTAAAAGAATACTCAACTTATGAACTTTTGAACTTTCTATCATACACTTATGAGGACTTATATAAAAAAAGCAATTTCATTTTTAGATATGAATGACTGTAGGGTCTGCTTTGTGGTGACCATAGCAGTAAAACAGAAATAAATAAGTAAACCAACATAGATTTATTTCATATTACAACAATGAATACCAAAACACATTATAGAGAATTATTTTCTGGACTCAATGTGGTAACGAGAAGACCCGAATTTCGGCAGTAATTTATTAACAATAAATGGACTTTCCTCTCCCCATCCCCAACATAAATACAATCTGATGCAACAAAGAACTTAATCATATAACTTATTTTGTGTTCCGCCTGGAACGATCATACACCAATGCTAACAACCAACATCTCACCATGAATAAATCACCTAGGAAGTTTACAGGCGCTATACCTATGAGGACCTATTCCGGTATTTATGCGAGTTCGCTGAATAAAAAAAAAATAATGTTTCAAGCTGGGACTGCTTTTGCAGGAGAAACATAGACCTGTTGATGAAGCCTAACAAGCCTATAATTCATTAATTCCGTGTGGCTGAAAAATTAATATTGGAATATATTCGGCTTTCGAGTAGGAAAGAACACAGGTTGGCTTAACAATAGCACTCAGAAAGCAGAGAGAAATGAGTGACAATCTCATAAAATATCTAACCGATATCGTTTTATTTCATTATAAAAAAAATATTAACAAGAAACTTACTTTTCTAAGTCGTTTTATGCTTTGACAGCTTAGAAGTATAGATGTATAGAAGTAGGTGCAAAAGTATTAAAATATGAATATATATAAATATATATATATATATATATATATATATATATAAATTATATGCAAATTATATCTACAGAGAATAATTTTTTGCGTCTCTCTCTCTCTCTATATATATATATAAATATATATATATATATTTATATATATATAGCGAAGGTTAAGATAAACAGTGACGCCTTTTAGATAGACTAACTAGTTTATTAACCATGAGCTTTCGAAGTACGAAGACTTCCTCGTCAGGTGGTAATTACGTGGGAACGTGTGACGTGTATATATATATATATATATATATATATATATATATACATATTCTTATTAATTTTTATGAACAGAACACACCATGCAAGGCGAGGGAATCCTTCTCCCGCTACTGGTACTGCTAGGTAAGTTTTCTATTTGCCTTCAAAGCTTAGAAACAAGTCCATGGCTCAAGCTTCAGAAAATGGACGATAAAGTGGTTAATTAAACTACAGGAGATAAAGAGGACTCTTATCATCTCATATTATGCAGTGGTGTTATTTACATTAGTTAATAATGACTAAAAGCAAGAATTTTTTTCTAATGTAAGACTTTCGGAATTAATCCAACGAGAGAAACAAATATTGGGTGATCACCTATAACCATGACTTATATCATGCTCAAAGGTTAAATTTGAGATATGGCATATCAGTATTAGCGAGGTCCCGTATTATAAACCAAATAAACATAAAATGTGAAAAGGGACATATAGCAGGAATTTTGCGCAAACCATGCAGTCATACAAAAGTAAATATGTTTTCTGATTGGAGATGACCTCCAGCATTATCTTATGTCTTTGGAAACCGATTGCTATCGTGAAATTAGGAGAGTTGTTACCAACACTAGTTATAAAATTGTGATAATTCAAACATAACATTATTATCAATCTTTTCTTTTAGTTTCAGCACAGCAAGCTCGAGGCGGAAACGGTAAGATGACTTCTGACTATATAAGGCGGCCTTATTTGGGGGGGGGTCTACAATATATATATATATATGTGTGTGTGTGTGTGTGTGTGTGGGCTGTTACGGGGGATGCATATAAAGGCGGGCCTGTCCCAGATTGAGTCTAATTTTGTTATCACTTTGCTTCTATTTATATTACTTCTATTTTACTATCAAATATACTTACGAGTCACCTGGTCCTTCACCTTACCCCAGCCCATTCCCTGTCGGTAAAACTTTAAATTGTTCCCGAACTTACATTATGATTTATATTGTGTTATAAAGTAATCATGAAACTAAACAATTTGAAATCCTTACTCTGAAATTTCATACGTAAATATCGGTTACGTTCTGCACTGTTTATTTTCGTCATGATCAGGATCAAAACAGAATAAAAACGATTTCGGTATGTTCTTATTCACCAAAGTTTAAGACAGTGTTTTTCTATATATATATATTGTAATTATGCAAAATAAACATTTACAAAAGAATGGGAACAACAAATATAAGCAGGAACAAAAACAATCAGACGAAAATGCACACACACACTGTGTTTATCTAAAGGCATTCCACGAATCTGATATTTCAATGCCACATTTGGGAAGAGTGGGTAACAATATTTTGTTTCTGTAAACAACTCGAAGAGTATCCATTTTTCTTTATACATACACAAATGTTAGTATGAAAAAAATTGACCTATGAACTTGTATTTCCTCCATATAAGATATTTTCAAAACCTTTGACATTATTCCATTCCAATAAATCAAAGCGTTTTTATCCAACTTTATACTGAGTAGTACCCCTTGTTGATTAATTATCTTAAGATATTCTGTGTCCAAAACTGTTCTTAATGCTTCCCCTGTTTATCTGCTTTAAACAAAACCTCGTTGATCAGTACTAATAGTTGAAGGTAGAATTTTCTTATTCTTTCTTTAATAACCTTGGCTTCTTTTTTATAATGATTGTTTAAAAGGAAAATTTGTCTCCAAATTTTAATAATAATTTACATTAACTTTCATAGACAGAAGTTTTATAACAGACTGATTTGAGAGAGAGAGACATTTAACCGAGAGGAAGTGATCTATTGAACAAATCGTTAATTAAAAAATCCTACTTTTTTTAAAAAATATATATACATATATATATAACATTCTGCATTTTACCCATCATTTCCTGGAGACACTATCCTTTAATGTGTAATTCTATTTTGGCAATTAATAATAGTATTGGTCCCTCCAATAGCCATTTCTCTGAAGTTTTAAGTTTTTTTTTGGGTTAAGTTGTCTAATAGTTATTGATCTTCCGAACAGGTGTGTTCCACTTTCCTTCTTTTATAAAGATTATCAAAACATGTTTTCGGAATCTCCAGAATAGATTTTTTTTTTACTTGCAACAACTAAGATTGACTGTCATATTAATTTCTGAATATATTTTCTAGTGCTATTTCTTTTCTCCATTTGATAGAAGTATCTTGTACCTCTATCTCCATATTAACTTAAGATCTGACAATAGCCTCTTCTACTTTTTTTTATCATTTAATTTCCCATATTTCTTCGCCAGGGATATTCAACGACAGTTTCATATTGTTAATGAAATTTAGCATGGTCTCACGTTGCGGTGGTAATATTTCATCTCAAGTGAAAAAAGTCTTCTAAATATTGAAAGCGAACACGTCTTATCTACCTGTTATTGGTGGTTGCTTTTCGGTCCATGTGAAATATTTCAGTTTCATTTCTCCGTCTCCATAGATCTAGAAGTGTCTATTCTGGCTATATTTTTCAAATAATCTCCCCATTTAAATTTAATATTTTGTTTACCAACAGATCAATATATTCTATATCAATATAAAAATATCCTTCCATTATAAAATAAATATCCTTAATTATCCCAAGCTGCTGTTATGTTTTTCTGATTCCCTTTTAAAACATATGATGTTTACTTGCAAGGATTGGTGAGTAAATATTACACAAGTAAACAAAATGCTTCTGGAAGAAGTTTTACACCTGCTATGTCAGTTCTGTACTGTTATGGTTATATGTTATATTTCCCTTATCACTCATTTTAACATGGTCCTCCAACTATCTTTGTATTTGTAGGTTTCTTGTAAGTTTATGTCATATTTTTTTATCCCGTGTATAAACATGTCCTTCTAAAGTAGTTAAGACCCGTTACACTTAATTAAACTACCTTGATTCTTGAAAAATTCAATTGTTAATTTTTTTCGTATATTCCTGCAATCGTTCAACCAAGCGGTACCAGTTCAAAAATATATTCCTCCTATTATCGAGATCAGTATAAACAAAACCATAACATTACAAATAACATTTCTTGTTATATTGTCAATTGATCAGTTGAACTAAAAAGCCATGCCGTCCTATAACGTTCAAACAACTAAATAATAAACTATCAAATGAATCTTTAAAATTTAAATGACATAAACGTGCAAGATTAATGATAATATAAAAGGAAGAACGTTTTTACTAGGTCTGGCTGAGAATCATGGTTTACATGGTTATAACTAACCAATGTCTCATCAAACCTGGCGAAAGTAATATTAATATTAGTAATCCTGGCCATAAATTGCTGATAGACACGTCTAGCGTTTATAGTTTAACACGTCTAGTGTGTTTGGAAGTCAGTTGTAAACATGTCAAGTTTTTTTTTCAGAATGACGTCTTAATTATAGCTTAAAGAGATTATGTGTTGTAATACCTGGAAAGATATGTCTACAGTTAATATAAAAAAAATGTAAACACCATCTTAATACAAGTATAATGTTTATTTTCTTGGTTGAGTGATTGATATTACATGACTTAACCTCCAAAAAAGGGTTTATGTAACAATAGTTGTGTCATCTGGTCAATGAGGTCCCTGACTGTATAGCCTCTGGCTTGATCTGGAATTATTTAGATTACTACATGCATCATTCAGGATAAAAATGACCAGGCAAAATAAGTAATATTACTTGGTATTGTTCACTAGTGTTTTATTATCAATTCATCAAAACATGGTCATATTGCACAATGACATAAAATGCAGTATCTCTTTGACATTTACAGATACAGACAAAAAATATTATATAGACAAAGCTATTACCAAAACAGGAAAAAATACAATGATAATATAATACGCATAAGGCAATAAAATAGAATGCAAAATATATGATGTAAAAAAATTGAATTGGTAGCTGAACCATGATCTTTCAAACAAACAGGTTAACATCAGGTGTATAATCTTTTTCAAACACTCCAGAAAATCATAATTTTTCTAAAGACGTGAAGTCTCAGAACACTTCCATGTATATAATTTTATTCAAACACTGCAGAAAATCAGAAATTTATGAAAAGAAGTGATGTCTCAGAACACTTTCATAAAATAAGCAGAACTGCATAATAAAAACGATGGTAAACAGGTGCAAAATACCTATAGAATTCCATTAACCCTTATTCCTGCATTGACTCTACAATATCCTTTGCACTATAAATATATGTCACAGTTCGTGCCCTGCTAATAATGAATAGATGGGTAAAGGTACAACAGGTTACCACCAGGTATATAATCTTATTAAACACTGCAGAATATCAGAATTTTTTTAAAAAAGTGAATTCTCAAAACAATTCTTAAAAAAATAAGCGGGACCGCATGTTGAATACTAAACGATGGTAAACAGGTAAACAGGTAAAAAATCCTTACAGAAATGCATTATACCTTATTCTTGCATTTACTCGACAATAGCCACCACGATATATATATATATATATATATATATATATATATATATATATATATATTTATATATATATATATATATACGAATGAATAGCCATGCTGGTTCATTGTTTGTGAATAGATTATATCATTTTCACATATGGTATAGGACATATATCTATAGCTCAGTACAGCTTAAAGTAAGATATATTTCTAAGGCTATATTTCTACAGGCAGTACTTGTCTCACATATCCAATAATAAATCTTATATGGTCAACATATAAGGCGACTTTTACAATCACTTTCTTGTCTGTCTAAAAAAAACTGTCAATAAATCAAATTTCTCAAAAGTACATATATATATATATATATATATATATATATATATTAAACATTTGTTATTTGTAGAGTAAGTGGTAGAAAAGTGTCATCTTTAGTGAAATTTACAATCCTGTTGTTGATATTTATGAAAACCATGAAAAGCTGGTATCAACCTCTTACTGTTTAAACTTTGCAAAGCGACACTTAATGTGCATGAAGGTAAAATTGATACTTGGCCAAACTTTGAGAAATTATTGGGAAAATCTGTTAAGCCTGAAGGTTGCATTAAATTGACAATTTAAATTTTAAAATATCCTAAGATAGAAATAATGACCTCAAGCACATAACACCAGTCTTAGAGAGGTCATAAGGGTGTTCAAGATCTGAAAGCTTTCCGAAACTGCAGTTCAATTGATGCAATCAATACTGAGATATCTGACCTAAAATATTAATTTCAGACATTTTTTGCCCAACATGTTAATTTTTTACAATTGTGTCCACAACAGTTCTGAAGAACTGGCAGTAAAAGATTCTTCAAATTGCACATTGTGACAAGGATATATAAGGGGCTGTAGCAAAACCTTCCATTTTTTTGGTTGAGGGTAAAACATTCATATAACAGCATTGTATATACACGAGTGTGATGTTTGGGCCAAACAATTTTAAATATGCAGAAAATAGTATACAGTGACATAATATCGGATTTCCAAGGAAATTTCCCCAGGACCTCCCTGGATGCTAAGATAGAAGTTTCTAGGTCAAATCATTATAATTTGAAAATTTAAAATTATCACTATGAAATAAGATATACCAGTCTATAGGATTCGTCATATTTTTTCATCTCGTCTTCCTAATATAGTTTAAAATTTTGATATTTCAAGCTATACTTCTTGAAGTCAATATCGTTCCGCAACATAATATGTTAGAAGATGCCCACAGTAATTGAGTAATTCCTGGGGAAGTCCAGGTTACACATATAATATAGCTATAGAGATAGTGTAAAGCCTGGACAATACTGTTACTTCTGGTGAACATGTGTATGCCATCCGCCAGATTGACACCATCCGTCATATATCCCTAGACCTCCAGGAACGCTTTGAGGTTGGGTGAAACATTTTTCTTTGATTTTATAGCTGTCTTTCCAATTCGAATTCTGCTATCCCATGAAATGACAATACACAACCACATGGATAATCAAACCACAGAGTGGTTTTCAATAGTATAGCAAAACTAATATTTACTTGAACAGCATGTGATCAAAATACACAGGAAAGAACACCTGACTGCAAATTTAAGTTTCTGGGCATTATGATTCCCACATCCCCGTAGCTCAGAGTATAGTTCCCCCTGACCGAATTTCAATTAATCAAGGTGTCCCTAGGACCTCCTTGGCTATTCAGTTAAAATTTTCTTGCTCAAACAGTTTTGATTTGTGTCCGCTCTGTTTACATACAATTTGATGATGGATAACAGTTGTTTGCAGCATCAGAGATAACAAAAGGAAAATACTATTAATATTACATACCTGCAGAACTGTCACAATTGGTTTAGTTTTGCTGCCTTTCCCTTTGTCGAATGCGGAGCTCTTTCCAGCAAACTTGATGACAGCAAGCTCGACCTGGCTTTCAGTTCCCTTTTTAAAATTATAAGAAAAAATAAGAATCATTTTCTAAAGCATAACAAGTTATTCTTTTATTATTTTTTTTAGTTTTCTTAGGTTTCTTTTGTCATCTGGTTTATCATTCTTAACTTGTTAAATAAAAAAAAAATCCTTTCAGTGTAAAAAGCTCATATGTTTATTATAAAATATTAAGAAAACATTTGCCCCAAAATTATGATGGAAAGCCATAACGAGTGCCAGTATTTCTCGATTTACAGTCAGTATATAATCTCCTTTACAGGACTGTAATAGACTACCCTCTCAGCGCGTAGAAACACACACACACACACATACACACATACATATAGGTATGTCGATTTTCCCCTACCCCCTTAGGAATTTATAACTCAGCCGCAAATGGAAAACTTATTCAGACATTTTTTTTCTGGAAAATTTCTTACCTGTAGATCTTTCATTATCAAGTTAAGGACAGCTTCAAAGAACAGCTGCAAAATTATCAAATTCCTGTCGGTAAGTGATGCTTGGTGTTTGTTGTTTACGCCAGAATTTGTATTCAGTGGTAAGATGAAAAGATATTTCCATCGTCAGTCATTCAGGTAAAATCAATACATTCTTACAATATATTTTTTTGTTAAAACTATTGTATATTCCTTTGTTTGAATGTCACACAAGTAGAACATATTAAAGAAAGTTAAGTCTTCTGTAATTGTTTATTCCGTTAATGTAATGGCTAAAAAGTATTGTATATTAAAGGAAGATAAGTCTCAGTAAACTACTGTACCGGTATAATAATATCTATGAAGGAAACACAGATTTGCAATATTCTACCAGGTGAATAGTTCAATCCAAAATAAAAGGCATCTCAGCTACTCTTAAGGGGAACCACTATACAAATGCTTATAAAGTTAGATGATATTCTGCACAGAGCTGAAATATGCCAAGTTTGGCCCTGTTATAATCAATGTAAACCAGATGTACAGTACAAATTGTACTTCTAACTTATTTTATATATCTGAAACAGTCACAACGCATATTGAAATAGAGCTATCTGTGACATAATATCTAAATAATAGGATGGTTTAAAATTTTAAGATGAGTTTGTGACTTACATATTGGATCTCTGATAGACAGGAGAATACTTCCAACAACTCTTTGACTGTCCCATCCGCCAGTGTCTTCAGCCACTCGTTCCTGTTGCCATGTGTTTCTTCTGTATAAATTCCACTTAGCTGTCTTGCTCCTGTTTTGCCTATCCCTTGTGAAGTTTTCCTAGGGACTCCTGGTACTCATCCTCACCTTTCACTCTGGACACTGGTGTGTCAGCAGCCAGGGTTCGGAACAAACGCCTCCTCTTCCCTTGACCACATACGTTATCCAGGGTTTTGGTTTCTCTTTTATGGTTCACGTTACAGTTTCTTCCGCTCCGTTTGTCCGTGACGAGTCTCTGTGAAACAGTTTCATCCATTTAAAGTAATATATCAAGTTTTCAGAATTCTTAACTTTGCCATTTTATATCAACTGAGGATTATTTAGATTTATACATTCATCATGCAATTCAACTGCGAACAGTTGAGCAGCAGTACTGTCCGGGAGAAAGGAAAAGAAAAACACTTTAATTATTTCGGTTGTTATATAAAGGGCCGAAGTTTTATCAAAGACACCTCAAGGTGAAGGTCACATTTTAGATCGGCATGACAAGTTTCTGGTAAATCTGCGTTGGAGAGTAACATAGCTAGAAGTCAGGTGAGGGAAAGAATCTAATGTTACAACCTTCAGCTGTAGTCTTTGTCATTTAATTAAAGTGTACAACAGTTATGTGACATTATATTGTATGATTTGTTAATGACTGCAAGTCATCGTGAAAGCGCTGCAGCATTGGGCGATAATGCGGGAATCCTCTGGTTAAATCATGATAAACATGATGATTGGGTGTCTCATTCTTTACTGTATAATTTATGTTAAAGGAAAAATGACATTTTCAAAGGAAATTGACTTTATTACTCATTTAAATGTATCTCTTCTTTTTTAATCAGTTTTAATTATCTGCATTGGTTCAATATCAGTAAAAACGAAATATTTTTAACTATAGGCCCGTTGCTGGTTAGGTGCAAGAACAACTGGCTGTTTCAAATTTAAGGTTCTTGAACTGTGATGATGTATATCTATATAATTTGTAATTTATAGGAGAAAAGACAAATAAAGGAAAATTGTATTCTCATCTTCACTAAGTGTACATAAAAGCACTGATACCTCATTTGCTTACAGATAATGGAAGGTCAGTTTGATAACAGAAAATGAACACAACATTATTCTTATAGCTCATAGGTTTTCTATTAAAAAAAGCTCCATTAAACATCAGTAAAAAGAAGAGTTCAATGTTAGGTCCTCGGCGATCCGTTCTATTTACAAAGGTTCTACAAAGTAACATGATCTCAACATGACATAGTTTTGACATTTGAAAGAAAATATATCATATGCTCTTGAGAACTCTAGGTCACTTTGTTTGACATTATATTTAACATTTTCGACTGCATATGGTATCAAATGCTAGTTGAATCCAATTAATGCCAGCTGTTTCACAAGCAAATAATTCTCCTTGTTTACCACTAGAAGTTCAATTTGACAAAAATTGGGGAGTCACTTTCACCTTCATACCTGAGTGCAATGACACTCCAAACTTTGTACAAGTATTCACGAGTTTTCATGTACTTTACCCTGTATCCAGATGTGGACGGTTGACTTCTGAGAGTATCAGGTATATCCTCCGTTTTTTTCAAATATTTTGGATACTCCTGTACAAGATTCACCAAGTCACTCTCGTGAATTTCATCCCCTGAGTACAGGAAATGCTCTCAACTGTCGCCAACAAGACCTGTCGGCTTATAGCACATCTATAACTGATGCTTGTTGGCCAAACTGAGGGAGATTTTTAGAATTTTTTCCATTTGTGAGACTTGAAGAAACCATGCTTGGCCTCATATCTTAAACATCAATGGGCCGTATTGCTGCAACTGAACAGGAAGGTGGATTATGTAGTGCATTGTTTGAATAAAATGTGGAGTGGAGTTTGTAATTCCTTGGCTTTTTTTTAAATATATATATCAGGTATTCTGTGCGCAATTAGAAATGGAAACAAACAGAGCAGTGTATACATACCAGCTGTAGTCAGCTTCACTGTTAAACTGGGCTTCAACTGACTGACTTCAATTTTCTCTGGTCTGTTTTCAAACCCTCGCTGGTGTATGTAAAGGGCTTTAATCTTGAATTAAACAAAGCAAGACTAGAGTATTTTGGGGTCTAGTGCCTGTACAATAATGAAGAAAGGTAATTCCTGATAAACTTGTGTCCACTCATGAGTCTGATATACAGCAGAATCATTATCGTAAAATTGTCAGTGGCAGGCAGATGGATAGACAGACGATCAGGTGGCATTTAGAGCTAATAAACTTTATCGGGTTATAAACAGCCAGCATGAAACGCGTCTTATGTTTATCGTAAACCACGAGTGTCTTAAGCTTAAACACTGATAGTTTCTCGCGGTACTTACAAAAACGCGTATATTGAAATAAAACACAAGCGTTTTGCACAACAACACTTGACATGTCTCCATTTATTATAAGTGTATAATGTATAATGCTCATACTTTGTTCAAAATAATTACACAAGACAAATACAAATAGGACAAAGAATACAGAAACCTAGTTGGTATACCTATCCACTTTTTCTTTTACTTTGATTAATGTCATAAGTGTGTGTGTATTTGTGTGTGTATGCCCCCGTACGTAAACCTTTTGCAAGATATCCGGCGGAAGGCAAGTCATTTATTAGTATTAATGGCCATCCTTGTGCTTAGGTTCACGTTTTGCCGGCGTTGGTGGAAGTACACCCTGTCACACTGCCCTTGGAAAACATATTTCCATACTAGCGCAAATTTGACGCGTTGTGCTCGTGTCTCCAAGTTGATTCTAGGTCAATACCATTACGCACAGATGTCAATGCTCGTAATTGTCCATTCGCTTAATATATTTATCAATATTAATATCAGCTCATAACTACCTACGCAAAGCCTAAACCAAATTGTGTAATATTTCGGTAGGTTGCTGCATGTTGAGTTCTGGAATCTACGCGCCATTCGACGATCGCCCAGCAAATTATTTTCAAGGCAACTGTACCTACAATTTCGTGTCGGATAACGCAAGGACCTTCAGCGTTTGGGTAGACGCAGAACGTTACAATAATCGTTATTTTATTCCTGAACGAGTTTGGGTACACTATGGCGGAGTAGAGTACATAATGACAGAATCAGCTCTTCTAGTGGTATGTTTTTATTTACAGAACTAGCGGTTTACCAATAATATTTAGATAATCAAAATGATAAGCAAAATGTTAATATTTTTAAACTTTAAAGATAAATAACATTTTGCTAAAATTTAGTATAATAGCCGATTGTATAATATTTTGTTGGTAGTAAAATGTAACGTAGTTTTTTTTTTACTTAATTCGATATAACCTCGGACTTATTTCTCGAGCTCGAGTCCGTTTAACTTGTGCGGACTTGGAACCTGATTCAATGGTGAAAGGGATATTTGTCCGAGACATCTATGTTAGATTGATTGACACCATTGGCCGTTTGCCAATGAAGGAAAAACATGTATATGTTGTATGTTCTATATGAGCTGTCAGATAAATTGTGGCCCACTAATATTTGATTTCTTGTTTTTTTTTCCCTTTCTGCACCAGGACAACCAGCCTGAGTACCCAACGGACCAGTTTCAAGCTTACGCCAACGGCGATATCAGAATAAAAAAAAGTGGGAACATTTTAGAGTTTGATATTGTCGCCAAATCTGTTAGGATGAAGTTGGAAGGGGGACAAGGCCTAGAAATATGTCTGGATGATCAGTGGAAGCAGAATCCCGGACTTGTGCACGGGTTATGTGGTAACTACAACGGGAGGTTAGTTTGGGTCAATTACATAATGAATAAAGGTAACACGAATTTTTCGTCCATACCTTATTAAATTAAACATTAAGCTAAAGAGCATTCATTAAGTGCACCCACATCCCTGTTTTATCAAACTTTATACAATATATACAGGGAAAGTGGGTTCTAATTAACGTACCGATGTGCGAATACAAGAAATGGTTCTAATATCAAAATAAGAGCAGATAAAATTAGAAATACCGGATTTGTTTATATAAAGTACATTAGAATAAAAAACTAGTTTGTAACTTAAACACGGCTGTGGCGCCAAACCTTCCAATTAAACTTTCAGAGCGGTCACCCATGAGAAATCGCATCTTCGAGCTCACGACATCCGGGCGTAGGGTCCTGTGCTCTACAATAGACTACAGAATTCGGGTCGCAACAGTTACATATAAAAGAACGAACATATAACTACTTTGAATTAATATCACTCTTTTATTTTAGTTAACGCTTCAGGCAGGAGGTCCCACTTCCTTATTAGTGAAAATGAGGAATATAATAAAATCCTATTTCTGGCAAATATTTAATATTTCTTTTTAACTCTGTTATTGTGTTTGCGTTCTATATATGACTTTAAATCATATTGCATGTTAATTAACAGGAAGAAGATTGCACGACTGAATATTGTGTTTCACACAAACAAATTTTGCATCTTGCAAAAAAGTATAGGTCCACAAAAATGTGGGTCCATAGGTTTAGTGTTTATTGACCCCGCATTTTGCACGTCAAACGTTTAGTTATTGTTTTGTTCACTAAGTTGTTTTTAATAAAACACCTATACCTGCATAATGATGATTGAGCAGCAAAATAAGAAATATGTCGCATCCTTGGTACTTTTGCCATTATGAGTTCTCTGCTGATGTCAAGTAAATCATGTTATATAGTTTATATAAAGACGTATTTAAAAACTAAAAAAAAAAGCGTCCTGTGGGTACTTAATAATATTAATTTAGTTAATTTGTATTTAAGACCCGAAGATGACGTCATGACAAGTGATGGGTCTCAAGCATTAAATGAAGAAGTCTTTAGAAGAAGCTGGAGGGTTGGAAATGAAGAGGGGTAAGTTACTTCCTTACATATAAGGATAGGAAAACAATACTCTTTCTATCCTCTCTCTCTCTCTCTCTCTCTCTTTCTCTCTCTCTTTCTCTCTCTCTCTCTCTCTCTCTCTCTCTCTCTATATATATATATATATTGAAAAACTTTTAAAATCGTCAGCTGGTAATAAATAAACATTAGGTGAAAATATCAAAATTTTAAATGCATTAAGGAGGATTTTGGAACGAGGTTTAAATTACGTACATACATACATATAAAGACATACCTACATACATATATTCGTACATACATGTATGCATATATATAAACATACGACTTATTTAGCTGACATGGCCAACATGCTAGTATGTCCGTTTAAGTGAACAATATACACACTCCAAAGGATCGGTTGTTTCTATTTCATTCGCTGACTTGGTAGTGGAATACACATACATGACATCCGTATCGAGCATTAGTAATTGGCTGAAAAATTAATTCAAAGAACACGTAAGTAATTACTAAATAATTGTTATTTATTCTCTTACAGGTGTGAGACCACCAGTGAGTATGCTTACAATATGAATTCTCTATTTTTTTTATCATAAAATTAAAATACTTTATCTTGAGTAAAATGTACAGAGCTAAACGCTTATAAAAATTAACCATAAACGTTAAATGAAGGCCTAATAGTACTTGGGTTGGGTCTGATTTCAGTAAAAGGTAATCCTTACAATTACAGCCACTTGCAAAAGCGCCAATTACAATCTAAAATACAAAGAAATTATTACTTTATTTTTTATTTGTATTTTTTTAATATTTTAATTATTTTTAATCACTTTTTTGCAAATTATACAGAGGCATGTTTCCTGAAAAAGTATTATTCACACTAGAATGGCCGACTAATTAAAAATATGGAATCTTGTCATATATTATGCTTGCTATATATACAAATGATAATATATGATGTCATTTTGTTACTATTTACTTTTGTTTCTAATGGACAGGCAAAACTGAATACAATACCCTACGAAGCAAACCGACACACTCCCGCACCAACACACATACACATACACACTCATATATATGTATATATACTATAAAAAAAATAGTAAATTTTCATCTTCTCTCGTTTGTATCTACTCGCATGTATATGGACAATTTGACATTCTGAGCAAAAATTACGGCCCCATTTTAGAAAATAATATCCCTCCTTATTTGTTAAATAGGAACTGTCAAGTTTTTTGTTCGGTGATAAATGTTCTTTCTTTTCTTTTTTCTTTCATATTATTAATTCGGATATGAAAATAAGCTTGATATGTTATCATGTATATTCTTAAAAAATGAATGTCAGAATGATTGGCTACTGTAAGAGGAACTTGCTGAACTACGAAAGAAGCAGTTAAATTGCAAGGCAGATATAAATGTATATGGTTGCACTAATTAGTTCCTCCAACACCCGCTTGGTGCGCGCTTGTTTGTATTTGACTGTGTGAAAATACAGGAAAATGTGAACACTGATGACATTAGATTCTGAGATTGTAATCAATTTGTATAGGAGGGACACAGCTTTACCATTCGGATACAAATATCTCTCCTGGGTTCTGTTCTTACTGCTGTCAACCAATCACAGAGCGAGTTTGGGATTATCCAAAAAATGTTAATGTGAAAAAAAAGTGGCTCTTTTTAATGTGTCCATTACTTTGCAGCTGGCGGAGAACCACTTCCAGTATCAACGACAATCACCCAGGCTCAAACAACAACGACATCATCTTCTCGAGCACCACAAACAACGACTGCACCTTCTCAGCAGTGGGGATGTTGTTCGGTGAGGCTAGATCCACACGGAGAAACACCAGATGGACAAATATTCCAGGTCAACGATGTATGTACGTACGATTTGGCTGTAGCGACTAACGGAGACTTCAGTGTTGGTATGCAGACATATCGAAGAAACATCGTAGACGAACGTCGAGGCATCAGTTTTGTGAAAAAAATAATGATAAGTCACAACGGTGATAATTACGAAATGTTCCCCAATGCACTCTCTGTGGTGAGTTGACTTTTCCACAAGGTATTAATGCAAGATGTATTCACTTCTCAGAGGATGAATCTGTTATGTAATAATTCTATATGCATTTAACGATATATTTGTATAGTACCCTCATAATAATCGACGGGCAAGGTGAACAAATCTCCCAAATTTAAATAATCCTTGAGATTAGAGAATAAAAACAAATTGACTGGATTGTCCAGTAAGTGTGAGACTGAATGGTCTACCATTATTTTTAATCAAAAGCCGAGCATATATTTTGAGTAAAATTGCTAACAGTCACTAAAGCAAAATACCTGTGCAAATTGGCAGTGCCGGATATAAAGATACATATATATCCAAACAAATAGATTCTTAAAAATATTTAAGCTGAACGTAGCTAAGGTTATACTGACTTCCATTTTATGTATATATATCATTTTTAATAAAGTTGCAAAAAGACAGGCTAAACCAATACATGAACAACGATAAATATTTCATAAAAATCTCGAAAGTGTGATACAGAAAGCAGGTGGAAACAGACTAGTGGAGCAGAAATTAGCATACATTACTTTTTCAAAATAAC
Organism: Sipunculus nudus; assembly: GCA_026874595.1. NCBI lineage: Eukaryota > Metazoa > Annelida > Sipuncula > Golfingiida > Sipunculidae > Sipunculus > Sipunculus nudus. The sequence continues at coordinate 6,601,750 of CM049321.1, read as the reverse complement.
GTCATCAATTTTAATATTCTTTTGTTCACAGAATGGCAACGTTGTGACGCTTCCGGACAGCGATTTGAACGTTAATTGCTCGTTTGGGGAATACAAACTGTGCTGCGATTCAAAGACGAGCCCTTTCAAGTTTTGCTCGGATCGCAAATTTTCATTCTACCTTTACTTTGGTAATGCGTATCAAAATGGACTCAATGGATTATGCGGAAACTTCAATGGCTCGTATGTTGATTTTGTTTTGTTGAATCCTCTAAAAGGCCTAATCAGCATCTAGACTCACTTGTTTTAGGCATATAAAAGTCAAGCGAGAGAGAGAATATTTTATACGACATAAAAGTAAAGTATCCATATCAAATATATTCAATATGTCAATATTTTAGTTTTAATTGGCTCAGCTGACTGAAAGTCATCTATGCTATAGCGATCACCCTTTGTCCGGCGTCCGTCTATCTGTCCGTCTGTCCGTCCGTTAACCAGGCACAAATCGTAACCACTAGACCTAGAATCTAAATTCACATCCTGGGAGGTCCATAAATATCTCCTTGGAAACCTGAAATTAGGTCTCTGTTACCCATATTCTTTGAGTTATGTGGCTCCGAAGTACCCCAACAATAATGCTAAAGTTGATACAAAAGCTCAAGTATCTGATGAACTAATGCATTGGTCACCATGATTTTTTGCATGGATATTGATCAAGGAGTGTTTCATCAGTTTCTGCAGACTGGGGGCGCCAACTGTATTTTTTTTTATTTTTTACGAATATTTTCTCTACTTTTGAGAACTCTTAGGATGCGTTTATATGTTAACAGGACACAAATCTTAACAACTGGACCTAGAATCTTCTCTCTTGACATGCAGGGAAGCCCATAAAAAGTCTCTATCATAACCTGAAATTAGGTTTCTGTTACTCATTAACTCTGAGCTATGGGCTCCGAAATACCCACAAGAATAATGGAAAATTTGATACAAAAGCTCAAGTAACTGAACAACTATTGCATTGATCATCATGATTATTTGCATATTTATTGATCATGGAATGTTTCATCAGTATCTTCAGTCTGGTGGCGCCACCTGTATTTTTCGATTTTTACGAATTTTTATTCTCCATTTTTGAAACTTCTTAAGATGCGGTCATCTGTTAACAGGGCACAAATCGTAACCACTGTGCCTGGAATCTTCTTACTTGACATCAAGAGAGGTCCATGAAAAAAATCTCTTTGAAAACCTGAAATTAGGTCTCTGTTGCTAATATTCTTTTAGCTATGGGGCTGTTAAGTACCCCCCCCCCAATAATCAAAATTTTGATACAAAAGCTCAAGTATCTGAATAACTACTGCATTGATCACCATGAATATGTGGATGAACATTGATATTTTGTCCAATTTAAATGATGTTTTTTGTTCTTTTAGACAATGAAAATGTGAACTGTTAACATGGCACAATTCCTTTCCACTGGACCTGGAATTTTCTAACTTGACATCAAAGGAGGTTCATGGATATATCTCTTTGGAAATCTGAAATTAGGTCTCTGTTACCCATATTCCCCGAGCTATGGGGCTCAGAAGCATTAAACAGAATAATTAAAAATTTGATGTTTATCATATTTCAAATACATCTTAAAATACAATCTTTGTATTTCAAGTTCAGTTGAGCGTCATGGCCCATGGGCCACTTGTTATATCTGGAGGCTGTTGTTAAGGATTATTTTAATCCACTGACACTACAGCCACCTGTGCATGACAAAAGGAGAAAGGAATTAAATGATTAAAAATCGGTTCAGTGTGGGCATGGTATTTGCTTTTTGTTAAAATGCCTTTTCCTTTTAGTTTCTCTAGTCTTTTAATAACAAAGCCCCATATAAGAATTCCATAATTAAATTGTGATAGAATAAGTGTATCATATATATATATATATATATATATATATATATATATATATATATTTTAAATAGGTAGATAATGTTTTAATTTGTTAATATTCCAATATATTTTGAAGTTTTGGTTGAAACTTTGTTAATGTATGTTTGTCATTTCATATGTTCGTGCAGTTCAATACCTAAAAAAAGTAGAAATCTGAGACCTTGTCTATAGATACATTATCCAATTTAAGTTCAAGGCTGCCTTCTTGTATGTCATTTTTTAGAGAGAAATATCAGGAAATTAGTTTTTTTTTTACATTTTATGAGTTTGTTTGCAGTTAACCAGTTATGTACTTTGCATAATTCATTGTTGATGATACTATGGTCTTTTTGTGTATTGTACTTTGTTAAGGGTTTCAATAATGTTGTGTCATCTGCATAGATAATGAAATTAAAGAAGCTACTGCAATGATTAATGCGATTCATATATTTTAAGTATAAGAAGTGGTCTTAAATGAATCACTGAGGTACACCAGTAGAAAAAGATAATTATTTGACTTATGTCGTTTAAAATCGACATATTGAACTCTGTTAGTTAGATAATAATCAGCCAAAGTAGTGTTTCTTCTTTAATGCCGTATAATTCTAGTTTATGAATAAGCATGTTATGATTTAATTTGTCAAATGCTTTAGATAAGTTATATAGAGAGGGATGTGTTTCCTTGGTCATTTTGTATAAATATTCTGTCTGCGTATTCTAATACTGCATGTTCGGTTGAATGTTTTTTCTCAATCCATATTGGTTCTTACATAGTTAATCGTGTGCTTGAGGAAATTCATATAATTAATGGTATATTACTTTTTCAAATATTTTTGAAATGCTTGGTAAAATAATATTGGCCTACAATTTTCAGATAATGAATACCTTCCCCTTTTTTAGCACAGTTTTGTTTTGCTATTATTAGTTCATCAGGATATATGCTAGTGGTTAATCAAAAATTCTCTTCTGTATATGACTAAGTAGCAAATCACACCCTCTACTCCTTTTTGGCTTTAGATAATAGATTATAAATTCATTTATTTGCTTGAATATAAAGCTTGAATCTGGGGGTTTTCAACGTTCAGTATCTCCTTTGCGTTGATTTTCTTCATTTTTTTATGTAAAGTGCTTTTAAACATGCTCGATGTATAAAATTGCTGCTCTGTAAATGTCATAAATAAATTGATAAGCATTATGAGTCCATTATACTGCAGAACAGTAAATGTTCTAGTAGATCTTGAGTTAACGTTGACTTCTAAAGATTGCCACATGGTTAAAGACATTTAGTAAAGAAACATTACAATGTAACGACTTGTAAAAGTCCCATTCATATTTCCAAATCCCTAATTACTGGAATTTAATTGCTTTCACACATTAAAGCCACCTATCAACCTGATTAATATGAAGAATATTTATTACAGGCACACTGTAAATATGAATGACCTGGGGCTGATCTCTTATAATGTAATTGTGACGCATGTTTTGTTTGATTATCAATAGTTATTAATAAACATGAGCATTTGTAACTGAAGACAAACGGAAAGTAAATATGGCTGGTTACGTACTTACTGACAACTTATCGGTTATTGTTGGTGAGAGCACATAAAGTAACGTCACATTTAAGTTATGCGTAAGTTTGATTTGTCGCAGATTGTCCTTTTTGGATTTGTTATAATCACCTGTATATTAACAGCCTTGGTAACTTAAGGTTGGCCTGCTTCATTTAAAAGATACAAGAGATAATCTGTATATAATACATGGGAGATGCGAGAACAAGCTCCTAATAATATAAAGGACACTGTATAAGCATATACGTAGCTAGTAAAAAAAATAATTCATTTATACCAGTTCCATTCATCAATAGTCTTTACAGTCTGATCTTTAAAAGAAGTCAGTTTTTTCCTTTTTAATTTATTTTATCATCTTAAGAAATATTTTTCATGTATGAATGAAATCTTGATATTCCAATTCTACATGGCATATTTCAACGTGGAGTAGAATCACATCTGTACACGTATAAGTGGTGAAGTGTGGCTGTAATTCTAAATATGTCAGTTCTTAAATTGTAAATAATCTTTACCCGCCATTGACTTGAAAAAAAATATGCCTATAGGGGAATAAATAATATAATTTTTCGTCACATAATAAGGTTATAAACTTAACACTTTGTTCTGATACAAGTAGACAAAAGAGAAAAAAAATGCAAACATTATTCTTTTATATTTGTGTGATCAACTTGTACATTTTACCATTTTTTATTCACAATACATACACAATAGTCATACTATAAAACATACTTGAAATTATCTGCAAAAGTGCAGCTTCAAGAGCAACAGGCCTCCGTCTCAAAATTCAAAATAAGTTCCCATTTCTCCATGTGGTATGTGTATATAATACCTTTCTTTGCAATACCCCCTTCGATCCCGTCGTATTGATTTAACATCACACAACATGCATACAAGCGGCATACAGCTGCCTTGTTTCTGTTAGACAACACCATGTATTTATACAACAATGTAATATATACCCTAACAATTTTTATACCGGAATAATTTTACAAAAGTTGCAACCATACATTACGTGGACTCAAAGAACTATCAAGTATATTGTATGGAAGCGACTGATTTAGTGAACTTCAGAATTACATTTATCTAATCTATATGCATTTTATGTTTAACTAATTAAAATTATTATAAACCAGTTTAACACATTGTTCATTAAGTTAAAATGAAAATACTTATGTTTGAAAGAGTCATGCATGATTAGTGAACAAACCAAATTAATGCGCAATTAGTAAATGCTGTTTTATTATTACATTTATGTCACAAATGCAGTTTTTCTTTATTCTTATACTGCTTATGAATAGAGTATTCTAAGAAAAAATAATGCCAGGGCCCTAGCAATAGGGGACAAGGAAAGGCGCAACCCTCTCACCCAACGTTTGCTTCATGTATAGACACTATCTGATAGTAACAATTATAGTATGATAGAAGATATATTTAATAAATAACATACATGATAAAATAACAACTGGAAATAAATCGATTTGCAATAATACAGATGCAACTGTTTCATTATTGATTGCTTTATTTCCGTGTTCCAATTAAAAACATTTAGTCAAATATATATATATATATATATATATATATATATATATATATATATATATATTAATATTTATGATTTAAAGAGGTTTAAATTTTAAACAATATTATAAATTAAATTGAAAATATTCTTTACATAATGTATGTTTCGTGTTTGGGTTGATCTACTGTCAAATTTAGTCTCTCCCCTTAAATCCTACCAAAGTTAATGACAATACCGAGAGGGCATATACTTTAAACTGCTATAAAAATATATATATATATATTAAAATGTATTATATAAAAGGATAACATATATAAATTGAAATTAAATGAATTTAATTTGGTATATTGCAGGTCTACCGATGATTACATACTGAGGAACGGAACTGACGTGGGTAACCAGTCAAAAGGAATGGAGGTATTCGTTGATGATTGGAAGTCTTCAGAGTAAGTATGGTTTCATTCCTGATATATATATAAATTTATTTTCTATAAATGTCAGTAGTTTTAAAATGAAAAGCGGTTTGACCAAATCATCTTGAATCCGTGTTGTGCGTTCTCACGGCCATCTCGCACCAATACATGCGGTGCACATTTTACGTTTTGAACAATGTAACAACATGTTGACACAAGCAGTCTCGATTGCGCTTACCTATTTGCTGCTTGAAAATTAGGTCTAAACCGTTTTTTATGTAAAAACGGGATATCTATAATGATGCACTCGTGTAGGTAGAGGAGACACGACTGGCTGGCGCAGCAGGAAACCTGTTTTTCGTAGGCAAGCATAATTCGGCCGGACACTCATGAGCACAGACGGAATTAACAATTCCTATTTTGTTAGCTTATATATAAGCTATGAACTCTATCTAATTAAGATGACCATTGAATAAATAAGTTGTTACAATTCTTTGGTACTTGTATATATGACAAATTCAAGGAAGCTTGGAAAATCTGACGTTTATCTATGACTGAAGGCCCTGTGTAGGTTTCAATTATATTATACTACAAGGCAGTTGTTTTAAGATCAAATTCTAATGTAAAATGTGCCAAAAACGGCAATATCGGATGTTTTTTCATGTTTCTGTGATAAGTTTAACAAGTTTAACACGGCATACTAAATATGAAAAATAATAAGTATAAAGAAGATCGGCAATAAAAAAAAACACTATGTCTGGTGCCTACAGTTTCGTGCTTAATGAATGGGCTGGGCAGATGGACGCTTGGGCCACTAGTTGTTTGCCTGCAGTTTTACAACACACGACAGTATTAGCAATGTCCCTTATTGAGCGTTCACTCGACACTTTTATATTAGCAGAGCGGATAAAAAACGCATTCAAACGCTTTGAAACTACCTCATGAGCTTGATCCTAAACGTTTTGGACAACACTGTTTGAAAACGCATTGGATTGGCGTGTGAACGCTCACTTCGCATTCAAAACGTATTCAAACCGGTTTACATGTGCCTTTTGTAAGTGGTATAAGACGCACAAACCAACGACCTAGGCGGAATTTGCCTTGACGAGTATTTTAACGTTTTTAAACATATATGAAATACGCCCGAATGTTGATCTATATAATAAACAGGACTTCTGCAATATCAATTCAGTGATTTGAGCTAGGTCAAATATACTTTTATTACAACCAGGGCATGTATCCATTTTTTTAAAATCTGTTCATTTGCTTGTAAAAGATGTAGGAGTTGCATGGTATATATTTAAAACAGACTTTAGAATTAAACGACTTAAATTTTCTCTGGCATTGCAAATGATCGTAGTTGCAGCCTAATGGTTCAAATGTATGCCAGAATAGCTTTATCTAATATATATATATATATATATATATATATATATATATATATATATATTTACCATTAGTACCTCTACAAAAATACAGCATTTATCTAAGCTCTTAATTATTAATATAATTACATGGCAACCATAAGATAACACAAATCATTCATTGTTCGTTATTTTTTACTTTATAAACATTCTTCCTTTTTTAATCCATAGCTGCTGAAGATGAAATGATGTCACGTCACCACGTCGGGCCAGGCATGCACCAAGCACCCACTATATATATATGGAGTACCAGTCAACTCACCTTGCTCATTAGAGCCAAGTCTCTATAATAGATGTGCCCATTAGTCCATAAAAAACAAGACATAAATACCATAAAATAAGCTAATATGTTTTCGGATAGATTCGACGACAAAACCATGGTTTCTTCGATAGGTATACATAGACATTCACCTTCTAGGTGGTATTTAATACATTAGGGGTTTAATATTGTTTTTCGTCATTGCATAAGATAAGATAGATCTTACCTACTCGCACCACTTTTTGGGACTGATTCAAAATAAAAGCACAAGTCAAATGTCTACTTGTCTTCATTGTCTTTCCTTAAATGTCTTTACGTTTGAAGTGTGAAAGGCTGAGATGAAAATGTATGACAGTTGTTTCAGCTAATATAAATATATTTTAGGGCTTCCCTTCCTGCCACACCAGTAGGAGTGCGCACGCATGAGGTATTGCCAATTCCCTCCGGCTTTAGTGGTTGATGCAGACAGAAGAGGTTGCTAATTGCTGACTTCATTGTCCATAACTTTCATTAAATGTATATTGAGATCATTTGTTTTAAGCTCATTTTGGAATTGAGATGGCTCCATTCCCGGCACAAGTTCCCACAACAGCAGGGCGTTCCCCTTGCTCCAACGCCGTCAGACACTCTCCACACAAACTTATTTTATATATTAATATAGTCCGTAGGTTTGAGGGACCCACCTTGACCCCCCCCCCCCCCCCAACAATTAGCTTAACCTTAGCCTACAGAATTTTGCTCACCATAACCTATTTTCAGGTCTCAAAGGAGATTTGCCAAGAAATTCCCTGGATGCTGGGTTAGAAGATTTTAGACCGAAAAGGTACAATGTGCCTTTCTGATATACAGGGTGCTCAAATCATTTTTTCCCAATTACCCGCAGAATATAAGTGACAGTGCTCTTATTTAAGGTTTTAAATGTCACTTTTAAAAGCTCTAGGCCTAACTGTAGGCCTGACTGTCAGGGTGTGAAAATCATTTTTCTGCCAAGAGCTTACAAAATATGTCACCATGACCTAATTTCAGGTTTCTAAAGACATTGTTTTTTCCTCTATGAATGTCACATTAGAATATTCTAGGCCTAATGGATACCATTTGTGCTTTACCTGACAGTCTTTGTGCTTTAAATCATGTTTTGACTTGTGCGTAGCTCGCAAATTATAGGTCACCATGAACAAGGAGATTTACCTAGGACCTCTCTGGATGTATAGTTAGAAGTATATTTGTCCAACTGTTACAATTTGTGCCCTGTTTACAGCCTGCTGGACAGGCGGTCAAGGGACAAAGAGTAATGGCTATAGTCAGCTGAACTGAAAAAAAATCAAACAAGGGTTATGCTGACAATGAATGGTTATGAAGGACCAAACTTTCCATCAGCATTTGTAGATGCAACATCTCTTATTCTCAGCTAGGTGTACTTGCTTCAGAAATTGTTACGACATGGTCTGTACAAATCTGATTTATATATTCAGACATATCTACCATTGGCCCTGATGACTGGCAGCTTGTCCTTCACAAGACCGATTTTGAGGTATACTGTGATGTAATAACTTTGTCAAGTATAACAGATGGGTGATAATTTTACAATGTTGCATGGTTTTACATTTTCATGAATACATCGTTCTACGCATATAGAACTTAATTTATTAAACTAGTCAGAAATATATTGTATCACAATTCCCAATAAAAATGTTTAACACATCTATAGTTGTTCAGGATAAGGGAGTTATAACATCTACTTAAATTCCTATATACCACACTTCAGTAGGGTGTGATCCATATGCCTGTACTCCTGTACTGCAATGAACCTCACCTGTGTGCTGTATGAACAGTCATGTTCTGGTTGTATGGTCCATGATCTCTTTTTATGTAAACATATAGCCCATATCCATCATGGAGGCTGCCTCTGTCTGACCATCGTCCAGCATTGGGTTCATACTGTAAAACAAATCAGGTAACTGTTTAATTAAATATTACAATTACAAAACCACACATAATGAAACTGGAAAACATAATATATCCTTAATTTCTGAAACCTGAAACTGTTATGTTCAATCAGATTAACTTTTTTTCAATATGACAGTTCTAATGATTGCATGGTTTATAATGCAATATTGATCTTTTACATATGTAATCATTGTTGTTATATATAGTTTAATTATTAATATAAATACAACAATATATCTGTTATTTTGAATCATTCTAATAATTACGTAGAACAAAAAAAAATCCTAAATTGCAATTTTAAAGTTTTTTAAACGTATTCTTAAACAAAACATATAGAACAAATATTTAAACTTAAGTTTCATAATGTAATATGGAAACATTGTAAACATTGCAGGACAGAAAACTGCAACAAGAGATATCTTAATGATTCTCAATTTCATGTGCAACTAAAAAGCCATCAGAAATCAGCCTGATTAATTTGGTATTTACTGTTCAGAATTGTAATATTGCTTCCATAAGTACATACCTCAAATGCTTTAGGCACTGTACTGTTTGGTTGGGAAGCAACTACTATGACACAATGAAAACCCTTCAGATAAAGATATTTAAACAATATATATATATATATATATATATATATATATATATATGTATATATATATATATATATATATATATATATATATATATATATGTTACAGTGAATATGTAAAATTAGTTAATTTGTAAATTGCCTGAATTTTTATGTCAATTTACAAATCGCCTGATTCACTCAGGTATTTTACAAAATGACTGAAATTATCAGGCATTTTACAAATTGACTGAAAAATCAGTCCAATTATTTGACAAATTGACTGAAATTTTGGATTGGTGTATAATAAGTCATTTATTTAAAATAGATTATTATTGTGACACGTATGTATTCTAATGTAGTAAAACTTGCTAATTTTAAGTAAACGTTTACATATTTTTTTTCATTTTCTGTCTTCAGCCATATAAGTAAACATTTGAATTAATAGCCAGTCTCCAAGTGTGTCTCCTCACCAGTATTGAACTTTCAGGTCTGTGAGTGCTTGATGGCTCCTGGAAATCATGTTGACCAATGTGGCAAGTGGGTTGTCCTTTCCTGTGGGCTACCCTTCAGGGTTCATTCTATCTTGAAGGATCTTACAGGCTCCATCTGCTGCCTGCAATTATGTAACATATGAAATAAATCACTGTGACATCGTTTTCTGTCTGTATGAACCACGCGCTCATGAACACACACACTCACTAAAGGCTCACAATAATAACGGGGACCAGCATATGATATAAACGTATCTTAACTGCGTGTACCCTTACTAATTCATCATTATTAACTATCCTTGTGATACATCACATACTGACATTATGGGAAAACCCAGTATTTCCCTCAATTAAACTTGCATATGAAATGACCAACAGCCCCGACTAAAACATTCAAATAAACATTTAAGCCGTCTTTGGCTTTACAATACATTATTATTAAAATTATACGATCCTGTGCACTGCGGATAACAAATACGCTTACTTCTCGAAACCTTGAGTTAACTATATTTTAAATGAAGCCTATAAAACAGGATATACTTTTACTTTAAATTATATTCATAATGTGATTTAAAAGTAAAAAAATCTAAGCATTACATTTACAAGAAAGAGACAAGTGAGAACAACTTAATGGTTTTCAACCTTACGATGACACTCTAAGATCTGCGGCTTCTGTCCTGCTGGCGATCTCTACTCGTTGGCGGCTTCAGTTCATGTGCGACATGGACCGGGAATTCAGCCCCTTTATACTGGTCTCCACTGAAAGCTACTGACTATTCATGAGATGCATGAATCACAAAAACTTATCAATAAGCAAAGTGCTCGGTTGCCCTATGAATATTCATTAGCTTCGACACGCTAACCATACCTTTTACACAGGCATGCCCCTTCAACTCCTAACTAGTTGACCCGAGCGCTCGAATGTCCGACAGTTCGTATCCCCGCCAGTTCGTATCTCCGCCAGTTCGTATCTCCGCCAGTTCGTACCTCCGCCAGTTCGTACCTCTACTACTTCGTACCGCTTCCACTTCGTACCTATCTCTACCTATCCTCAACAGAGGTTAACAAAAAATCAAAGTAACACTTACGAATGACTGGTAAAGTGTATTTTCATGTAACCAATAATAATTTTACCTATTTTATTGTAGTACTCTGTGTGTCTGTCAGGCTGACTTCTCTCTCTCTCTCACTCTCACAAACATACACGATCGATACAATGAAACGAACAATATTCACGTGTATGGCTATATTAAGAATTTATTTTATTTCTATATTTGTAATTCATGAAGTACTTGAGTCTCTGGACCTATGCACAGTATTCATTTGGATTCATAATGACTGTAGACGGGATCTGGATTAATAATTTCTACCAAAAAGTGAACAAATAACAAAGATAAAGTTATACTGTATCTAAAGAGCGTTTCCATAAAAGCCTGGGCGAACCAAGGCCGCCCTTAACATTATTATGGACCCCGGGCGAGGCAATAGGTCCCGCCCCTCGTTCAACTACAACCCCCCTCTACAGAATCGTAAAGTGTCTAGTACATAAACGTTGATAAATTACTACCAACACGAATCGATTATTGATTAAGGATTAATAATGCTTGTCTGCTATAAGTAACATTCTGGGTCAAGTTCGATTCTTGGTCAAGCTAACTTGTCTGTCCCTATCCAATGAAGCCCGCCTCAAGCAACTTGCATTAATGTCACTGTGGCTACGAAGTCGCAGGGATAAGAAGTGGAGAGGGTACGAAGTAGTAAAGGTAGGAACTTGTAGGGGTACGAAGTTGTAAGGTACGAAGTGGAAATGGTACGAAGTAATCTGCTGCCGAGCGCTCGACCCTGGTGTGCCTAATTACAATGAGCGCTCACTAAACCAGAACATCAAAACAAGCGAGTGATGGGTATTAATGGGTTATTTTTGTGGGGATTTTTTAACGGATCACAATCACCAATCATTAGTCAGATATACATGAACATCCATTCACAATATACCTCAAAATGCAATATATCTTTCTGTAAGATTGAATATGTAAAGCAGCCAACAGTTTATTGAAGATCTATTAATTCTGAATTGTCCTAAACAAAATCGCTTTACAAGATCAAGTCTTATAATGAATGAGCATTATCTATAGTAATTTGATCAATTTCCATGTGCAGTTTGTTTAAGCAAAATATTCAAATACCTTCCACAGTGTATGGATTTGGTATCATTAAGAGATCTTTTATTTCAAAATTTCTTGAATACCCTGGCACAAATGTCAGAGGCAACATTTTCAGGTCAAAGGGAGATATTTGGTCAAGTTGCAGAGGGACTTGACTTTCCATAGCTACATTCAGATTGGCATCATACAAAGCCAGATCATAGGTCCATACGTCAGTAACCTTAAACTCAGCTCCATCAGTAGAGTTACCGTGTGGATCTAGTACCAAGGAGCAGATCCCCCAGGGTCCTGTGAAACGAGTACAAAAATCATGTTCATACAATAAGGCCACACATTTTATTTCCTTGTACGGATATTAGGAACAAATTATAGTGATTTTTTTTTTATATTGCTTTACTGGTTGAGATAAAAGGTATGAATGGTTGCCCTCTACCACAGAAAATACTAAATTGGCTCAAATTCTAAAAAAAAAACGGCAAATAAGATCGGTAAAAGGTTAAGCCAATGTTCCATACCTGTAATCAGTCTTCTAATGTATTTGTACCACAGCACGAATAAAAAAATATTACGGTGGACTTGCTTTTTCATAAGCAATACAAATTATCCACAAAAAAAGTAGGAGGCTAATCAATAGAACTATTGACGTTTTTGTATGGCCTAAGGTATTAGTAGATATTCTAATTTAAAATAGCAAACTAACTTAAGATGACGTGTTATTTTGAATTATGTTAAACATATTCATAGAGAAGTGTATTGTACTACAGGCTTTTTCAGAAGTGTTTAATTTTACTGATTATGTTGGAAACAAATTCCAAGAACTTGCGGACCTACAACACTTTTGTTAAATAAACATAATGTTTTCAGACGACCAGCCTGATTCATTCAACAATAACATAAGTATTTCAAAAATAAGTTTTGCTCATCATTTGTATCATAACTTTTCACTACACGGTCTTGTATCAACTGCTTGCCACGGCACTTACTCAGTAAATAGCATATGGAATGTGTGTGTCTCGTTACTCATGAAATATACGTCACGTTGAACTATTTTTTTTTATTTCTCCACGGGATCTCTCAGGAGTTTGAGTTTGCATTTCCATTGTCCCATAATTTGCATTTGTGGCTTAATGACTAAATCGGCTGAAATATGTAATCATATACAGTGAAAACTGGTCTAACGGACACGTCACTTAGACGGACAACTGGCTATAACGGACAATATATCCTTTGAACACAAATGATTTAGCAATCCCCAGTTTTAATCTTAATGCGTGCAGGTGTTCATGTCACGGTGTGATGTGCCTATAGAATAAACACTGGAAGGGTGAAGCGGTAAACTTCCTGTCACTTTTTCACGGTTGATCATTCACACTTTGCGAAGCTGCATATTATTCGCTCGACCGCGGGGTCATTAAAATGATTAACGGCTGCGAATTACCCGTGCCTCCCTGATTTCACAACGCAATATCTAACCGTGAACTACCCACTTTGTTGTGGCAGGCTGTCTGATCTAAATTAATTAGTTTTGCTCAATATATCACAAACTGATCTGCTAAGTGTCAACCATGTGCTCGCTCTGCATTTAAGCGTATCATGCAGCCGTGCACAAGCTCCTCGGGGTTCGTTTTATCTCGGGTGCCATCAACATCAAAGCAACTCAAACCAAACAACCATCATCAAAGAAAGTTTATTTAAGGCTAAAGCTACATTCACCTGTAAAAACGAATGTTCCGAGGTCCGTATCCGTCGCAATCTTCGCATTATCAGTGTCGTCATTATCTTTGAGATTATCGCATTTGGGCAGCTGAACAGAATAGTTTGGACGATGCCGCCAGGTGGCACCATCCGTACTTCAGTCGGGAGCTTTCGCTATCTGAAAAAGTCAAGCTTATTGGACTAAGTGAATCCGCGAAAATGAGGGTTCGCGCACTTGCAGAAGAAGTTATGAACGTTGTTTTTTCGGATGTTTTCATAGACCTTTCTCTTCATATTGTTTACTACTTGAGATTAGAAAAAATAATCACACCTTGTATATGACTATTGATTGCATGATGTGTGCATTAATATGTTGAACATGTACATGAAACCTGATATAATATAAAAACACGTTCTTGCAGCTGTTCGTTGTCTTTATTTATAATCCTTCAGTTATCAACCAAGATTAACCTGACTAATAAGGACACCTCACTATTAAGGACAAAATGATTGAGTCCCTTGACTGTCAGCTTTAGGCAGGTTTCACTGTATTTTTCCTCTACGTCGACTATAAAGTAGTGCGCCTCAAAAGTCATGTCCTCAAGCAAAGTTTGAGCAAAACTGTCAATTTGGTAAATAACAATTTGGTAAATTACAATTTGGTAAATAACAATTTGGATTGAATGCAAGGTCATGATAATCAGCCTCATGACCAATGGGTTCACTTGTGTATGTATTATTTCTGTTATATTGGGGAACAAATGACAAAAACATAAAATCTTTTTTTTGTACATAGGTACATTTAAATATTCTTTTCTGCTCAAGCAAGCTGCGGTTATTCATGTGCCTTATCTGTAATTTTTCTGGATTACTCAGGAGACATGTTTATGTGCTTAGGGGCGTCAATATGAGGGTGGGGTATATATCCCCCAACTATTTGGCAAAGGGGATTGTCCCCCTTGCCCACTATTCAGAGAATTATTTTTATAGCTTGTAATAAATGTGAGGGATCCAATCAAGGGCACCAGTTAAAACCACAAACGTTATGTCAATAATTTCGGCCGGTGTTCTGTGACGTCCAGGCATTTTGTGTAGGCAAAAATACAGACCCAATAGCGGTTTGAAAAAAAAAACTGTTATAATTACCCCTTTCAATGGTTGAAAAGCACAAAAAGAACAACGTCCGGGCGAGAATATATGTGTATAGAGGGATTAGTAGCAAGAGGGCATGTATGGGCAAACTTTGGAACGGAATAACTTTTTATTTACCAAGACAAATGATTCAAATTAGAGATATTACTGAGGACACTTTAATATTAAATAATTTTTATTTGGCTGAGGTACCTACCTCAATAATACTCCTTACCCTACTCTATTCCTTAGATTGTTCTTTATGCTGGCTCAAATAAGGACGTGCCAGTTCATATCAGGTGGAGACCTTATTAATACAATGAGGCCCTTGCCATCTTAGGTGTGAACCTGAGCCAGCGAGCAGCTGGTTTAAGCACACTGGAAAGCCATCAGATCTTCCCGAATAAGCAGCCTTTACTAGTCGCACACACGGCCCATTAAGGGCTTCGGAAAGCCTGATACCAGTAGCCCGAACTCCCCGAATTCTTGCAAATTATTTAAGAGTACTCTATATAATTGCTTTTAGCCGTATTTCCGAAAAGATCTGGATGACAGTTAGGTTTAGAAAAAAAATAAAAAAAGACGACTGTGAAAATGTTATTAACAAAACATTACTGGCTACTGTCGTTCGAAAATAATTTTTAATATATTTGAGTGCAACAAAGCAATATCGGATCTTTAACCAAACATGTTTTATTGTGAAAGGGCCTGATTTACAAGGGCCGGTTGCTGGGAAAGTCATACTGACAAAACAGTATTACCCATTTATATCATTTAGTGACCTCCGAAGAGACTCCACTAAAGCAGCATCCAAGGTTCGATTACCAGGACAGGTATAACTCTACAAATAGTTTCCCTCAACTAGGTATTGTTGGAGGAAAATTACCCAATCTTAAAATTCAAAATGGCCTGTGGTCCAGTCAGCATGATTATACTGAGGGTTACCGATCATTTTAACGCGGATTACAGTTTAGAAGAGCAAACCTGTTGACGGCGCTGATGTTGCTGGCATAGGCGTTGTTGGAGCTTGCGTGGTTGTGGCTACAATAAAAACGGAGAAATACAAGTTTGGAAACATATCGATGTTGAGGTAACCGGGGGTCATTTTTTGTTTGGCCTACAAGGATAATGTAATAGTAGCATATACGAGACACAAATTCCATTAAGGGTTCAAGAAATATATATCAGGATATGATACTTAATATATACACATATAAAACAGTTTAATATAATATTAATATTACGAATTTTGACAGGACAGCCTACAGTGGAAGACCACTTTTGTAACAAACAAGCCCTGATTTAGACATGTCAGGCTTTAGGTAAGATTCACATTTTATCGAACACAATATGTAAAATAAAATGTTACTCGATGTTTTGACAAATGTAATGATGTGCAAGCGCAACCTGTTTGATGGCTTCTGAAAAAAGCTACGACGGTAAAACAAGCATACATTAGGTACTGTATATTCAGAAATATTATTTTGGATTTTATTATTGTGGTTTTCGTGGATCTAGGTGATTCCTAAAATAAAAAAAAATCACACGGTCAGAGAATATCTTGAAGGCATCCGGTGGTCGACTTCATTTATATATTGTAATTATTTATCTCTTTCTGCATCTTAAATTAAGTTTACAATATATACAAAATATCAGACTTAAAAACATATCTTCACATCTCTTTTCAACATTTGGGGGTGAAATATTCAAGAAAAAAAAATCCTTTCGCGCAAAGTGGTAGTTCTGACACGGCAAGAACGGAACATATGTTCCCATGTTCGTAACCATCAGTACGAAGGTACAGCTTTTTAACCGGTCTTTTCTACCTTCTTTTAATAAAGATAACGAGACTTACGCTCCCTATTTTTCCGAATATTGCAGACCATAGTTGAGTGCATAGAAGTGAGCCATCAATAAGTGAGGCGGTACATCTTTTAGAATATTGCCGAAATTTCAATATTACATAAATGTTAACGTAAGCAAGCATCGCAAAATACTTGTATGCAAATTTTGCCTCACTAATTTTCAGACTAGTAAAACTCCTGTCTAGTCGACCCATTAAGCAGGGTTTCTGTATCTCCAAATAGTTGACACGTTGAATGCAGAACGAACCTTGTCTTTTGTCTCACCGCCCCGTCCGGGATTTACAGGCGCAAATATGAATACCGCCATGATTAAGAAAGTTAAAAATCCTCATGTGGACGGACCCATTTCATTTTTTCTCCAATCTAGTGACGGTTCATGTTTTTTATGAATGTGGTATGAGCGGGTATTATAACTCATAGCCGAGGTATCGGGCGTTTCAGGTAATAGCCGCCGTTGTATCGTCCGGCACCCGTCGCTCACGACTTTATTCCTTTGTTAGGCTTGGATCTGGTGAAGCTTTTTTTCTCAACACTAACCCGATTGACCGATGTACAGGCGCACCATGTGATCAGCATCTAAGTCGATAAGCCATCGATGTACTCCCTGTGTCCATATAAAGATTTATTAACAAGATTTCCTAAAATTTGCATTGTCTTTCCACGAATTCCAAAACTCCCAGATTTGCATTTCGTATAAAACCAACGGAAATTTAAGCCGTTAGGTGGTAGTATCAATTTTAGATGTTGTAATCTAGCCGAGAAACGACGACTATTTCCAGTTTCAACGGCTAGCTAAGATCCAGATATAATAAATATGATAAGCAATGTAACAAGCAAATGATCCGGTGAATATATATATATATATATATATATATATATATATCGAGAATGGGAGACAGAAAGAAACAGAGAGGGAGGAGCGATAGAGTAAAACCTCTATATAACAACCAACCCATGAACAATATATATGTATATTTTTATATGTAAATATATATATACTGAATGTAGACCACATAACAGTTACATCGAGTTACTCCACGGAGTTTTGCACCGATGTTTACACACTGGAATTTCTTGATCCCCCAGTGCAAAACCTCCGATTAAAGATTTTCTTTTTCTTGCCCTTGTGTGCTAAAGCTGAATTATGACTTTTTTTCTGAAAAAAAACCAGACCTTCGGCTTCATTATCAGTCACGGCAAACAGAGCTGCTACTTATATTTTATTTTTATATTGATCTTATATCCAAGTTCATATTCTATATCGGAGTAATATAGACAGGTAATAATTTTGCAACTGGTGTTAATTTAGGACCTGAACCTAATTTGCAAACTACATAGCCAATCAAAGCTATCCTTATTTAAAAGTATTGCAGGTTGCAGAATATATAACATGCTTGGAGGTTGTGTTATATATATATATAGGTCGTTTTTCATAATATGGGCCGGTTATCACAATATGGGTCGTAACAGCGCCCATTGTGACGTAAAAAATTTGTGGGCGTATCTTTTCAACCAGGGTTTGCCGTTGTTTTCGTACATTAATGATCTCCTTGATTTCATTATCACTTCTTGTTTTATTTTCTTTTGTTACAGATTTTTCAGCCTATGCAAGGGATTTATCAAATAGGTCTTCAGATGTTGATTAGTAGAAATCAATAATGTGTATGTATTTTTTTTTTCTTGTCAGTCAGCTCTGCAAACCATTTGAGCCTTACGCTGTTGGTTTTCCACTGGTTAATTTTGGATTTCTCGCCAATAGTTTAGTCAAGTAAGTCTTTGCTCACGCACCCTACTTCCTACGTTGGCTTTATCAGCCGACAGCAGGCGTTTAACAGGCTCGCACCTACGAATACTGCACCTGCGGGCCCTGGGTGGATAATCGTCTCCGTCGTTGGGACATACAATCAATGAATCCGTGAAAGGTGCACTCGTTTGTAAGTGAAACATGGGTGCTGGACACGGCTTTCCAATAAACCGTGGAGGTTATTCGGGACCGACCGTGAAAATTGCGTACTCAAGAACTCCCGGTTTGCGTTCTATGCTATACTCCTGACGACCAGAAGCTGGTATTTCGGTAATGTTAAGAACAAAATAACTAAAATACTGTTCGAACACACCTGGGATAGTCCAGACACATTTAATTGTTAAATATTATATCACAAGTACCAAGTACTAGGTCATACCATCAATACTGGATGATATATCATCGATATGTCATCGAGATGATATATCATCGATATTCGATTTGTAACCTTTTGACAATTGATATGTTAATAAAAAAATCAGTGAGTCCTTTTGTCTATAGAAACTATAGCATAGGACTCATGGAATTATATGGAACTGGGATGACTGAAGCATAATTGGTATAAGAAAACGTTTATTAAATCAATGGGATTTTTTATTATTCCTGTTGATTTCACATTTTTATCGCAGTGGAAACGTTCCTATTTTAATTGATTCAAAATGCCCACTATTATGAACAACAAGTCGTTGGTACTGGGTCAAGTTTGTTATAACCAATGTCTAAAGGTTGCTAAAGGTTTTCCCCATTCTTCTTCTTGTTCGTTCAAATCATTCGAATTGAGTTTTTTATAACATATTTGAGAGATCTGCGGCCCAGTGGATTCTATTTTACTGTTTTCGCCAATTTTCCATCAAGGGAAAGTCACACTAACATATGGGTATTATGACTTGAATGAGTTACAGCAACCTTTGAAACACCCGACGTGAATAGGAACAGTCAGTACGAATGGTGCCTAAAAATTCCGAAAGAAGTTGACTTCTTTCAAAGTTTCCACTAAGGTTCTGTAAAAGTTTCCACATATTTTCATTGTCCGACTCTATCACGTGGTGACCTACTGGTAAGGAAGAGCAAATCCACTCGATCAGCATGAGTGGTTCAATTCCCAGCACAGTTATAACTCTACGAAGAGTTTACCTCAACTTGTCATTTATGGAGGAAAATTCTCATTATTTTAAAATTCAAAATGGCCAGTGTGTTTCAGTCAGCATGATTAAACAGAGGGTTACAGGTCATTCTAGCGCGGATAACAGTTTAGAAGGGCACACCTCTTGGGGTTGGTGCAAATGTTGGCGGTGGCCCAATTTGTCGCGTTTTTCGGGGTGAAGGTGCTGGCGTTGTCGTCGTTGGTGGCTACAATATAGATGTAATAATATGATATCGGAAATATATTGATGTTGCAGCCCATTTTTGTTGAGCCCACAAGGGAAATGTTATAGTATCATATATGAGATACAAATTCCATTTATATTCATGAAATATACATCTGGAAATAATAAATAATATATACATATACAAAATAGTAACATGAAATGGTTACATTACAAATTTCTACAGAACAGCCTACACTCGTACCCACTTTGTTAACAAAAAAGCCCTGAGTTAGGCACTGCACACCTGCGTCTGATATTTATTTTTTATCTTAAACTAATATCCAAGGTCGCACACTATATCCGATCACCGATTATCGCTCGGTTCTGTCCCTGTCCGAGCTAGTTATCCAACACGGCTGAATATTGAAAACCTACTTTGGGTCAGATTAACACAGATAGGTATTAGATTTGCAACTTGTGTTTATTTTGGACTTTAGCCTTATTTTCCATCAATACATCCAATACAAGCTATTTAAAAGCGCAGGAACAGCATGTTGACAGGGGCCTGGTTGAAAAATATAAAACATGGTTGCAAAATATGATATATATATATATATAATATATATATATATATATATATATATATATATATATATATAAAACTCTGAATGTATATATAACACTAATATAAACTAACACAATATAAACATATTAATAATAATATAATGTTTATATTATAAACATTAAAACCACAATAAACCTCTGTGCCCTGTTATGCTCCAGTATCGCACTTGTACCCAGCCCAATCCTATTGTTCCCCCGAGGACAACAGGATCAGTGTCAGTCATTAAATGTTCCCCCAATACGCACAAAGCATAATCTCGTAAGGTCTCGGATTTCAAACCACGTCGTTAGCTTCATTCTAACAAATTTCTCCTGATGATCGGGTCGCATCCCGGGAAACAGACTGTAGTGAATTTACAGTGTTTTTCTCTTCAGAGTTGTACCCCTTTGGCCTAGTCTGTAGGCCATAGAGCACTTTACATCGGAGAGTAACACTACCTTCTATATATATATTCACTTGAAAAATCACAACAAACTAAGGTAAGTTTATAAAGCTAAACGGCTCTGACTGCACATATTTTTCTCTAATGTGAGTCAATATCAAACGTATAAAAATGTTCTGTCTTATCACTGAGTAAAATTAAGGATAAAACCGTAATGTGTTGTTTCAAAATATTAACCTGCATTAAGTTAACGTAGAGTGTGTACATATCAGTTCTCAGCCCTGAATTTCAATTTCAAGTGTAACAAACCAGTTAAACATTCAAAGAAGTTCTTTAACAAATCAGCATGAACATTTTACCAAATACTCAGGAAATAAATTTCCTGACAAGATGTTAGCTCTAAAAGGGCTAAATCAATCCTGAATGCACGCTCGCTATTCAGGTCATACCTTTGGGGATGATTACTTCCAGATTTTTTTCAGTTCGTCAAAATTACAGGCAGACTAGACATTAACACACACACGGAAAAACTTTAAATAAGTCGTAAGATAACCAAAAAATATAATCACAAATAAAGGGGTTACTTACAGGTGTGGGGGGGTCATTCAACACGTATAAAGCAGTACTCACGATAGTTCACCAAGTCCCTTAATCGACAAAACGCTAATCACAGAAACAGTTCCATATGTTCCAGGTCAGATGACATCTCACGTGACGTCTATACGTTCCGCTAGTCCCTGATGTAATACATGAACACGGAGCACAGTGTAATCCGAGTATTATACTGATGGTCAAAACACACTGCTGGTTCTCATTGCGGTTTAACTATTTATCGTCCATCAATCACCGAATGTTCCAAAAAAGCCCCGAATCAAAGTATTTCTCGCCTATAGTCTTCTGTAGCCCTCCAGTAACACACCCAAAGTACCGAATATGCCGAATATACGCACTCTTAAGCAAGATTCATTACCATCACATTTTTGCGTCAAGACAAATTTCCTTTGCCTGTTCCTGGAAGCGCGCAACATCACGAAAATCCCTTTCTTTCGGCATACAGTAACACTGTCTCGAAAGTAGTAGAAAAAGGTGGCCTTTCTCAGACGTAGTTTTTCACTACACACAGCTGGATACACGAGGTTGGCAGAACAGCCGGTTGGACTCAGAACAGCCGGTTCGACTGCTGGAACACTCTAAGCAGACGCTACGCTCGCGTAGCGCCCCGGCTCATTATAATGATAACTGGGGTTCACGCCTTAAATGAGACTCCTGACGTCACAACACCCACAAGATTAACGTTGTCCAATATGGATTTGAGTCCTTTTTCAAATGAGTTTTATTTCCCCATGTTTTACCCCGCCCCCCAACCATGTTTCAGGAACATAAAGCTGGCTTATGGAGTTATATATAATAGGTATTCTCAACTAAATAGTATTCTATCGTAATAAAGA
Source organism: Sipunculus nudus (assembly GCA_026874595.1). Taxonomy (NCBI): domain Eukaryota; kingdom Metazoa; phylum Annelida; class Sipuncula; order Golfingiida; family Sipunculidae; genus Sipunculus; species Sipunculus nudus. The sequence goes on along the minus strand of CM049321.1, from coordinate 6,579,232 downwards.
TAACTTTGCCAGGCCCTATTCTTAAATATCTTATCCTTATATTAAGGCTTATTATTTGAGGGGGGATTTACTTTACACCTTCTCTCCCTGAAGAACCCCTGCTTTATTTTCACGCGATAGCATGTTAAAGGCACCGATAGAGTGGTCATCATCTCAACCTTTTTCATAACAAACTTCTCTTTATTAAGGATAGGCTCTTGACCTTATGGTGGCCCTGTCATGATGTAAAAATAATATGTTATTTGTAAAAGGACCTAGTCATCTGTTTAGCATATTGAATTAACACTTATAAGTCTTGTCTAACTACTTGCCAATGTGCCATGATCCTTAGCTAAATACACAGCACATGAAATGACTTTTGCGTCGTTACACAGAGAATATTTTTCACGGTGACCTGATTTTTTAAATTCTCCACGGACCTTTAAGGACCTTGAGTTTGAAATTCCTTGGTCTCATAGTTGACCGGCTGTAATTTCTTTTGTAATTACATATTTGCCCCTACGTCTACTACCAAGTAATGTGATCATGATCCCCCTGATACACACGAAACATTATCTCGTAATCTCGTAAAGGCTCGGCTGTTCAAACTACGCCGTCAGCTTCATTCTAATCGCAGACTAACAGACTGACCTTACAGTGATGTTTTTCTCCAGTGTTATATATATATATATATATATATATATGATTCATTAAATGTCCCGAAATTATATATATATATATATATATATATATATATATATGTTTTGTGTGAAATATTATGTAGGTATATGGCTTATATGGCTGGTGAAATATTGTGTAAATATTATGTAAGTATATGGCTGTGTATGAAAAGCTCTAGCACGTTGTCCTTGTTCTTGCCTGTAAAACTGCTAACCTAAGTATCTCAATATATATATATATATATATATATATATATAAATATATATATATATATATAATCCCAAAACTAAATCAGACTCAAAAGGAAGAGCGTCACCTATGACTCATTGTATGACGGGGACAATTACGAATTTTTTTTTGTGTTTAAATTCTTACCTGCAGATGATACGGTGCGATAATGAAACGATGTAAACATGACCGATATTTTCATGGATAAAACTACTTCAATACAATAATTTTCTTATTAGCAGTTTTGTAGTCCGGAATTTTTTCCTGAATATTACAAGAAAAGTGGTATGGCACATGCAACAGCGACCATGTGCTTCTCTGTATTTTAAAATGTTGCCTGTATATCGCATTTCCGTTTCGTTACAATTTTCTGTATGCTGTTTAAGACTACCTTTTAACTTGTTAAACATGTTTATGATCAGCTTTATTGAAGTGTGACGTAGTTATGATAGACAGAACATTCCTTGGAACTAATAAACTGGGAACTTACGTAAACGCCATTGCCATGCACATTACATTCTGGAACAACAGGGAAATGGGATTAATTCAGTGTTCTTTTAAGGAATCTCAATAAAATTCAATAAACCATTATTCCATTTACCATTAAGATAAGCAGGACATTATGTTATAAAAGATGCCTTCTGTGAAAACGGAAATAAATTATACCTACAACATTCCTAGATTTTCCAAAGAAACTTTATGGTTGGGTTTTCTGTAAACAACGCTGTAGATGTCACAAATATGACTACTCAAATCACATTAACCTGCCCAATAGCTCCTTCCCAGTTTCTTTGTGAACAAATGTGGAATCGAGTTTCGAAACATTTTCCTATTGAACTTGACAAAAGAATGTGAAACTATACAATCGACAGCATGCTATTCTATGCTGAACCCATCTACTGAAGACAATTATGCATAAGTGAAATAATTTCTAGATTTATTATATAAAATTGCACTACCATAAGTAAAGCACAGTATCAAACGTTAATCTTGAAGCATTGGTGCTTGATAATTTCCACTCGTCCATAATTAACCCATAACTTGGGGGCCCTGGGTGAAGTAATGGGTTTATTACCGCCAGTTTATCAAACGTGTCACTCCTGGGGATAGTAATCTTTATCTGATAGCAGAACGCACCTGAAAGGGGCGGGGGGCATATAAAGCGCACCAAACTGTCCTTCTAGTTAGCTTGGTTTCCTTCGAGGCAGTTAGTTTATTTGACACATAGAATGAATCAATATTGAATAGTCTTTTGTTTCATTGTTTTTTCATTTTTGTGAAGCAGACATTGTAATTTTTTCATTTAGTGTAACCAGCTACGTTAAAGTAACCGCTGTGCCTCTTTCTCCTTTCTAGGCTATTTAGGGAGAATACTGATCATGTAATAAGACTAAAATACACAGCCTGGGGAGGAGTAAAACTAGATCTATTTTAGGAGTTAAAATATGGAGACTATTATAACATAATGAACTATGCATAATATATAACTGATAACTGATACGACTACATCTCTGCTTATGTAAGACCAAGAATCAAGGCAAATGGAAGCTGTTGGTCAAATAACATTATAAACTTAAAATGTTCAATACTCTGTGAAATTAATGATGTAGAGTGTAGAATGCTGAAGGACAACCACAGTAACATGGTTGTTAATATCAAACACATGATAATGATAAGCTTAAATGAGTTCCAAAGGGTAGGGTTTTCACGACGGGCGTTTTATGCATCTTTGCGGTGCTCTTGTTTATCTTTGCTATTTTATCGCAGTCTGAGTCATGTGATGTTCTGCAATGAGGGTTAATATATTCCCCTGAAATTTTGTTTGCATACTGATAATGAAGAGTTTAAGAATTTGAATAAGACTCATATTCTGACCTCATTAAATATGCGTGAATTTTGATGAAAAGGTAATAATAATAACAATAATAATAATAATATAGTGTTGAAATAGCACCGATTCTCCGATGGTCGGAGTTACAGCGTAATTCAGTGACAACCTCTATTGGTAAATTAGTATAATGAGTTCCCTGAATATCCATAGGAGACTCCTAGGTGCCTCCAAAGCTTGTTGACCTCTGACCTTATTAAATATGAATGGATTTGGCTGATATCAAATGTAGGCTAGATATTATAATGATAAACATTATATGATGAATTTAAAAAAAAAATCCTTTTTAGTGTTCGTAATTTCGTGCGGCGACACCACAAAGTGGCCTATCGATCTATGACTTCATTACATATGCGTGGAACTTATAAAAAATCTGTTGGTAAGTAGTCATGGGTAGTTTTATCTAAATCCTATCAAAGCCCCGGTAAGTTATCGCGGCGACACTAACAATTAACGTCCTATGACGGACGCATAACAATTTTTTTATTGGTTATACAATGACAAAAGTCTGCTGATATTTTTGCCTAAAAAATATTTTATAATATTAAATTAACATATATGTACAAATATCAGAAAATTTTAAACGAAAAGAGATAATCTACACCTTGTACATATCAAATATAACCCGAGAAGCATGAAAAACAGCCACTTTTCAATTGAGAAAATATTTGTAGCATTAATTCAGGCTAGGTAATTCCAAATCAGATAATATACAATACCGCATTGTTTTACTTTTAAAGTGAACCTTTTTTAAACGTTGTGAAACATTTCAGGATAAAATTAACAGCATACAGTGTAAGTCATGTAAAACAGCTATGACTCTGTATTGTGCAGGTTTTAAACATCTTTAGATAAAGTATAAAAGATTGACATTTGTTAATTTAGTATATTTGGTTACTTCCGCCCTGCCTTTGAAATTACTTCTTTTAAATATTTTAAGAACGTAATGGTACCAAATTAAAACAGGTTAAGTTGTATAAAATATTAATTCTGTTTCAGGCGGCTTCAATTCTTCTCAAGTTAAAATATTCGATATTATATTTTTGGTTAAAGAAGATATTTGCCACCAAACATTATTTTAAAATGACACGTTACATATATGTTTGCCAACTGTCTGAAAAGACTGTAGTTTTAAAACTAATTGATAACCTTTAATTATTGAAAGGTAAATTGTATTAAAATGTTAAAAGTACGTTAGCCATAGGGGAAATAAAACGCAAACAGCTGCATTAATATTAAACATCAGTAATTCTCAGTTGTAAGGTTTCTATCCACTTTCAGAGAGAAAACATATATGATTTTCAGTGAATTAACCTTATATGTTAACACTACATATTATTATGATAAAAGGTACCTGAAAAGTCTGTTAACGTTTGATAAAATTTTAATCTTAATACCAAATAATAATCATCTTTGTTTGTTAAATGTCAATAGAATATTCTTGACAACAAAACATCAACAAGCTGGAAAAATATCAAACGGCAGAATCTACATTGTTGTTGTTCTTATGCCATTTCAGATCAGGTGGCACATAGGCCTTTAAATAAAGTAGTATATTTTTTATCAAAATGTATAGTTGGGTGAAACGTTATTGAAATGTGTGCTTGTCGTAAGAGAACAACGTTGTCTTAAAACCAAATTACGCCTTCCCAATTGTTGTGACATCATTGCTAATAATTATCCTGGTACAGCTTGTTAAAAGTGTTTTTTGATTATGTAATCACAACGGTGTTACTATGTTAAATAAGAAACGTTGCAGCATAGCCTTATGGCCACATGAACATAAAAGTTGTGAAATGTTATGTACCAGCAGGGAGGTAAGTGATGCCGAAAATATACTCTAAGCTAGAAATCTGCATTCTAAAGAATGCAAGCCTTGCCATGTGTGTTCAAAAACTGTGTTTGCACTCGCTAATTCGGCCAATATTCTTAAGTTCATTCGTTCATAAGTGACGGTACATGTGTGATGACGTTCCTGAATTCGAATCATGTGCCCGATCAACGATAAAATCTAATTAGTTATTCATTAGCCTATTCCTGATATGCCCTGGATATTCCATGAGATTCCGTCGACGATTGAGCGAGATATATTGTAAACAACACATAATGCACCCACGGACGGAGATGAACGCTTTCATCCTGGCGAAGCAATTATGAGAAAACAGTCTTGCCGGGAACAGGACCAAAGTGGTGGAAGTCCAATGTATCGGATGACTGATGAAGAAGAATAACTTTTTGCACAGTTTTTTTTTAAAGTTTTTTATTAGTTTTATTAAATTGTAAAACAATTTTCATCACCTTTTCATTCTGTCATTATACAATATTCGTTCACTCTTAACGGCAGGGTGATCAGTTTTATTCAAGTCGTTTTCAGAGGATAAGGTCATCGTTTTGGCTAAATAGCACTCAAAATAAGTAAACCCATCTGATTTAAGGTAAAATCACATGTGCTACAACGACTGTGTTGGAGCATTAGGCCTACGTCAGTGGTTATTATATAGACCCATTGTAGGTCCGTTTTGCTGGACACGCATCAGGTGTATCTATATAGTAAGGAAATAGGTTCATACTTAATCATTAGTATAGCCAATCGGAATATGACTGTAACATTGATGAGAGTTTATTTTGCCTACATACATCCACACACACATACACGCATTTCAAATTCTATCTCACTCTCTCTATCATTCAAACTATCACTCTTGTGTGCTTGGCACCACCCATTCACTATTTTCCCGTCGGTATCTATCTCTCTCACACACACACATGCACACGCAAATGCACACGTGTATATAAATTACATCGACAAAGAGTAGATAATAGCGGGTGTACTGATATTCTTTATTAAGATCCAGACTCTACCCGATGCAAGTGAATATGATATATATCGAAACGTGTTACAATGACTGCAAGCTTATGCAACGGTGAATATGGTTAGTTTTATTAATATACTTTTACCACCAAAGAAGAGTAACAAGTTAGCTTCGGAATATGCTTAACATTCCCCACTTTCAAATATTGAATATCATGTATCAATGTTCTTTATCAATGTCTAGGCGGCCTCATAATCTATGATATTCTCATACTTATATGCGCGGAGGGCCTTGATGATTCGTGATATAGTAGGTGCTTCCCCGGGATAACGTGCCACTCATCACATCGTCACTGGCAGCTGCAATTAAGAGAGATCATGACTTATGTTCTATTTTTTTTGTTTATGCAGTATTACGTTCAATTTCATTCATTGTCTTACTTGAATTATTTCAGATTACTTACTTATTTCAGTAATCCTTCTATACATGAGCTTGCAATATAATGCATATTGCTATTCTTTGCTCACTGAACAATATACAATACATCTTATATACTAAAATTTACATTCCTAGAAGATAATTTACTTAGTGTACAGAAACAAAAATAATATAACTCTTATATATCTAATTTCTAAACCATAAATAACTTTTTCCAAATAAAATACAGGAAAGAGTTATTTCGTCTTAGTTGGCTCACTGAAATGTAAATGCAAGTGACGATTGTATAAGATGGATCCAACTCATGATCTGATATTGTTCCATTACTCTTTAATTACTCCTAACTGTTTTGGTATAGATTGAAGTATTTTTTATGCGGCCAAATGTCAGGTCTGTACGTGAGACACCCAGGGGAAGGCAGAGCTCATGGTCTCAGGAAAACAACAACTTATTAGATCCCCTGACCACCCTACCTCCCACTGCTGAAGGGACAAAATATGATACAGAGCTTATCAAGTTAATCAATGCTCAAGCTCAAAACAGGTCATGACCCGAGGTAATAAGGTGTTAGCAAATCAGTGATTGAAGACCGTGTTGGTTCTTTCTTGTTATAAATGTTATTCTGTTTACACCCAACATTCGCCTCACAAGTAAGTTGAAATTGTACGCTTTTTCTGAACGACGTACTAATTTTCCTATCACATATTTTTGTTCTTAAGGTAGGAGAAATGACCTGACATAAAACAAATTTGTTATAAGTTAACATTTCACGATGTCTGAGCATATTAAGACCTTTAGTGCTAAACTAACGGAGATCACCAGTATGTCTTGTATCATTTCATAATACAGAAGGATCCAGCGTTATCATCGACTCGGGGCTTACCTACATTATATCAGCAACCTGCCCCCTTCCTCGCTAAATTGAAAATCAATCAACTGGGTAATTAGCTAAGCATGTCAGGATCAAGATATGAGGAACATATTTGGCTTGGATGTTACTTACTTCGGCCTTTCCCAGCTCTTTACAAAGTCTTCCATTCCGTTAGCCGCACCCCCTCCTCGGAGTAAGTAGTCGTCAGAAGGACTAAAACATATTAAATCATACTGTACTTAATGGCGATGGTTCTGAGCAAATATGAATGGGACAGTTATTTTCGTACTACCAAGTTTATGGCGATGTTTACAGAGTCCATTGGCGCCTATTTCGTGAACACTGAACAGGCCTGCAAGTGACTAAAATCACAACTGCCAGACAAATCAAACAAATAAAATGCGAACACTACACTGTAATCGTGCCGTCTGAACAAAAACACATGTACCAGAGGAAGGAATTATTTAGTGGGTTAAAAAAAATAGTTATTGCCAAAGAGCAAGAGGACTTAGAAAAAGTGGCTATAAAGGAATTGCACATCGCAAAATAAATTCATGTATCTATATTTTTCGATATTTAATAAAACGTGCCGAAACTTTATGTTTTTAATAAAAAGACTTCTAAATGGAGTGGAATTAATGACAGGCTTAAGGTAAAAACCGCTAGTTTGTCTTTGGGCGATTAGTATGAAATGTTCAAGTAGGCCTGGTATACAACAGATGAAAGATCCGTCCCAGGAAATTTGTCTGATTCTGTGTCGGTGACTTTTAAGTAAATGAGAAATATTGCCGTACAACAAAAGGAAAAGTTTTCAACACGTTCATAATAAAATAACCATACATTAAGTTTTCGACTCGCATCTTTTGATACATGCATTAAGATCGAGTGTCAAGTAAGCAGCACCATCGTGTAAGATACCTTGCGATGTGGTACACGGCTGTGATTCGCAACACCACCCATACTGCTCACCGCTGAATCATTGTCCAGAATTCCCTAATTTACAAGTTATTCTACACGTAATGGCTAAAGAAACTTTGATGTTACGGGTATCTTTGACTAATGTCAACCTAAAGTAAGAACTTTACTGATTACATAAACTAAACTGATCTGCATGATTTTCTTTCCTCATTATGTTTTACATGATAACGAATGTTAAATAATAACAATACATTTTAAAGTTTTTATAAATATATATATATAATATATATATATATATATATATAAATATATATATATATATATATATATATATATATATATTCACTTTCTATAAATTTGATACAATAAATGCATTGCAATACGTATGGAAATAGGCTACCTCATATCGCATTATATGGCAATATGCAATTTGTCGGAGATACTCAGCCACGCTTTAGAAATTCCAGTATTGCTGCAATCGAGTGCATTTTGAGCGCACTACCTCAGAAGTATTCAATATTTAGCACACATCGGAAATCAAATTTGTCTCCCAGGCAACCATTTTGGAATTTCTGTCACATCGATTATCGTTGGAGCCTGGGCATACCAGTTCTAATTAACCACTAATTTATAACAAGAACTTGTGTCGTATACCTTTATTCTAAGAAGGATCAATATTTTTTTGGGGCTAAGGACTAATAAATGCCTTTAGTTTTCGTGATTTAAGTTTTCTTGGAAAATTCTACGCTCTTTACACAGCGCTTTACCTATAGGCTACTATATCGTAAGCGCTGTTTGTTATGACCTCGCATCCTGAATTTCTACACCAGAGGGGAGCACTGTATTTTTGTCCAATTATATGAGACCTTGTGCTTGAAGACAGAGCCAAGCATTGAGTACACGGAGCCAATGATGTTAATTTCTCTTTGAGTGACAGCTCATCGCCCCGGTAACCATCTGAAAGACAGGCTCAGAGAGAATGGCCCAAGACGTGGTTTGCTTAGGGCCTTGGGCACATAGGATGCCTGGCCTGTGAGCTGTAATTCAAACAAAACGTTACAACAAAGGCTGCGTGCACACCTCGCTTGTTGGTTTCAGTTCTGCAGACAACAGATACATGGCCACGCTAACACAGTCATAATGTCATTATCGAATTGGTCGATGATGTGAAAATGAAGAGGGAGCAATTAAAATTCGACCATAAACTGTCATCAAGCGGCGCTTGAAGCGCAGCTATGGGCGGAGCCAGGATGCCTGTCGAGTGTTTGTTTATTGGCATCTGTTGGCTGCTTTTCACATCATACGCACCTTTTTTTCAGTGGACAACGAACCACCATCTGATGTCTATATGTATCATAAACAGTCAAAGCAGGCAGCGTAAAAATCAGTTGCTTCTTTAGAAGTGCAAGATTTCCGCTACCTCGGGAGCAAAGAAAAATTCTTAAAAGTCACTTTCCTGTTTCTCAGTATTTGCTTGTTTTTGTTTCATAAAATATATATCCAGAAAAAGAAAAATACTTACTCGCCATTGAAGTTTCCACACAGGCCAGACAGGGCATTATTGAAGTAGGGCCCGTAGTAAAGGTAAAAAGACAATTTACGATCCGAGCAAACCTTGAACTGTGTCTTTCTTGAAACACAGCAGAACTTGTACTTCCCGAAGTTACAGTCGAAATTAGCATCACTGTTCACAACGCCATTACCCTGCAAAAAGGAACGTTTGTAATATAATTTTTCTTTCGTAAATCTACAAAGATATTATACAGGGGCGAATATAAGATTGTGGAAAGGGAAGACTTATGAGAAGGTTTACTAAAGATCCTTATTTCCTGAAAATATGACCTCCTGGTTTAAAACCCATAAATAAAGGTTGAGGCGACGACAATATGTTTGATCCGAAATGAATGTTTCTTGTCTCTATACGTACAGAATTAGTACAACATGTAAAGTATTATAAAAATAACAAGTACACTGTTGGGTTTGATACTATATTTGAATCTTTGAGAGTAGTTGGCTTATAATTATAGTTATGGTTGCCAGTCCATGGCATCATCATAAATCACATATGGTTTAAGATCTGTTGAGGCAGCAGCGTCTCCGCGTCAAAACCCTGCAAATAGGAATGTTAGTAATACTGTTTTTTTTAAGTTGATTAATAAAAAATATTACATGTTTATATTTAATACACTGACTTGTAATTCTTTAAATAATGAATATACTCTGTGTAGGTTAATTAAGGTTATGGTAAGACCGCGAAAGAGGATCTCTCGCGATAAAAAGGGAAACAGAAACTCAACCTCGCGAATATAAAGTCAACCAAACAATGTATGGCAAGATGGAATTGACATATCCACCACAGCCCAAATGATCCGCCCTTTTAATTAATATAATGAGCCCCAAAACGCTCCTTCACAGAAGGTCTTCTATACCCATGGTAGCGAGAGTTATTACAACATAATAATGACATCACAAAGGTTTATGACGTATGACGCTCTAACTGACGTAATCAGCTGGTATCGCTTTTCTCCATTGTTAATATATATCGCAGTCATTGTGCACTGTCTTGCAGTATTTTGCACAAGTTGTCTCATACGAATTACGTATCTTTTACACGCTAGTTGGAGGAATGGCACCTGCAACCTATAGCATAGCACTTTTTACTCTGTCTCCTTTGTATAAAAAAAATATCCCGGAAAACATGCCGACATGGGTACTGCAAAAGACTACATATGTTCTGTTTGACAGAGCTCTGTCAAATTATACAAATTTTGTTTTTGTTTTTTACGCTTTACAATATTTACCGTCACCTGATTGGTTGCTCTTTAGCTCAATGCTTATGATTATTTACAGAATGAATTTGCAATTAAAGGTCACATAAAGTTCATTGATGGGTCAATTCCCTACAAACTCACCACATTGAGAGAGTTTGGGTACATGCTGTACTCTACTCCATTGTGCTGAATGATGAGTCGCTTCACGAAGCTGACGCCACGACGCTCGTCTATGACGTTTCGTCGATACGTCTCCATAGCTACATTCAGGTTGGCATCATACAGAGCCAGATCATAAGTACATACGTCAGTAACCTTAAACTCAGCTCCATCAGTTGAGTTACCGTGTGGATCTAGTACCACGGAGCAGAACCCCCAGGGTCCTGTGAAACGAGTACAAACAAAAAAAGTTCATAGAAAAATGGCCACACAATGTTTTGTTTTTCTTCTAATGATTCGTGGAACAAAATAAGGTGATATTTTATTTTTTTACCGGTTCAGATATAAATTTAATGTCTTTCATGGTGTATAGACCACAGCACAAATTAAAAATATTACCATGGATTGATGTTTTTTGGTATGGCGTAAAGTATTAGTTGGTATTCCAATTTAAATTAAATGATACAGAACAATATTGCAAACAAACTTTAGATGACGTCTTATTTTGAATTATTAAATACATATTCATAGAGAAATGTTTTGTACTACGGGCTTGGTATTGTTCAGAAGTCTTTGATTTTACTGATTCTGTTGGATTACAAGAAACTGCGGACCTACAAACATTTGTTAAGAAAACAAATTGTTTTCAGACGGCTAGCCTGATTCAATCAACAATAAGAAAACTATTTCAAAATAGTTTTTTGCTGAATATTTGTATCATAACTTCTTTCTACAAAATTTGTGTGTATCGTTACTCATAGAATATACGTCACGGTAAACTAATTTTTAAATTCTGCATGGGATCTCTCAGGATTCAGAGTCTGCAATTTCTTTGTCTAATAGTTAACATTTGTGTCTTGATAAATCAGAGCTGCTGAAATCTGTTATTTATTTAATTTTTATTCATATATATGCCTCTACGTCGACTACCAAGAAGTGCTCCTCAAATGTCGTGTCCTCAAGAAAAGTTTTAGCAAAACTAGCAATTTGGTAAATAACAATTTAGATTGTATATTGTGTGATGTTTATCAACTGCATTACCAATGGGTCACTTGTGTTCCATCTGTTATATTGGGGAAAACGTATGACAAAACACAAAACCTATATAAAAGGTACATTTAAATATTCTCCTCAAGCAAGCGGCGGCTATTCATCTGCCTTATCTGTAAAATTTCTTGCATACTCTGGATACATGTTAATGAACTCATGGGCGTCATTAGAGGAGGATGGGGTATATATCCCCCAACTTTTTTGCAAGGGAGATGGTCAATGTAATCAATCCCTCCCCTGCCCAATTTTCAGAGAAAAATATTAATATATATTGCAAATGAAACATATTGATCAATAGATTTGTAGACTGTGGTTCCATTAACGAGTTTATTTTGAAATATATCTAAACTTAATTTTCTTTATTTTCTAAAAACCTAATAATTAATTGTAATATATTCAGAATGTGTTTATGTATATATTATACAGACGCTTAAAAGGTATATATATATATATATATATATACATATATATATATATATAGATTCTAACCAAATTCACCTGATGATCGGATCGCATCCCGTGAAACAGACGTGAATTTACAGTGTTGTTTTTCTTCATATATATATATATATATATATATATATATATATATATATATATATATATATACTTATGCGTATGTGTACTACAAGTCACCCCTCCCCCCCCCCCCCCCCATCCATCCTTTAAAAAAAGTTACGCAACTGAATTAACTGTAAGTTAAATCCTACAAAGTAGGCTGTTATTACAACTCAAATATGTGATTAACAAGCTTTTGCTCAGAGTATGTCTTTGTTAAAAAAAAACAGAGACGTTACACTTGTGCAGATTTTGAAAGGCCACTGCACTGGCTGCAAAATGGTATTAGCAAAACTCGAGTTCACTGAGATACCCAAAATAACTTTGTTGAGTGCATGTGTTTGGTTTATTTTGCCCGAATCCCATTTGCTCAGAGTATGTCTTTGTTAAAAAAATAAACAGAGACGTTACACTTGTGCAGATTTTGAAAGGCCACTGGCTGCAAAATGGTATTTGCAAAACTCGAGTTCACTGAGATACCCAAAATAGCTTTGTTGAGTGCATGTGTTTGGTTTATTTTGCCCGAATCCCATTTAAAAAATACATGGATATATGCAACCGAACAGCCTATGCAATGTGGGATTGGCATTCTTTGGCCTTCTTTCGAAAAGAAAAAACAGAAGAAATTTTCCTAGAGCCCCATTCACATCACGTCAACGAGCCCCTATAACGTTTTTATTGCCAAAAAGTGGATTTATTGGGCAAGCTTCGGTCGGACATTGTTTACTCGGTCGAGCCTCGTCAGTATTTTAACAGATCGTTGAGGAGTTAAAGAGCGACCAGGACTCGCTGGAAATTCAACGAATGTTTTGCTCAGTAACAGCTCGGGAAGGGATCGCCGGGGTTTCTCCAGCGAGCACCGCTGGGGGATCTCTGGGATCGTCGGAAGTTGGCGCTTCTTTAAGGCCAATAAAATTCATTTGATCCCGGACGAGTTACGAACGATGTTCGGAGGAGCTCGGACGTGCTTCCAACGTCTTGACGGGCCCCTTCAAATTTCAAGTGATGAAAAAATCTTATGATTAGGCCGGGCCTCGATAACAATCTGACCACAATTAAAAAAAATCGAAGGATTTCGTCGGGATTTTTAAAATGAGTGAGGAGCTCGCTTCTGGCCGATTTGAAAAATCCACCGGAGTTCGGCATGTTATGTGAATAAGGCTTAGTTAACAGAAAGATAACATTTATACCGTGATACCTGAACAACCCCACTAAATATAAAAGAAATGTGAATCTGCTTCCGTGGTTTTGTGATAGAACAATGTTACGTTTAAACATAAACCAAAAAGGTACGTGTACACTTACTTGGACAGCTGTTGAAAAAAATACAAACAATATATACATATTATATAAAACTATAGTATAGTTAATGGATGACTAGCTGTAAACTCAATTGAGTAGGCTGTTGGCCGATGAAACTCAAAAATATACCATATGTCCTTTACAAGCTGCTGACTTATGTTGATGACTTAAGTTCAGGGGCATCTGTGTGTCACTACGGCAAGGATTATGAGTCACAATAACAATTGAATTTAAGCTTGCTAATAGGTTTATGACCAAAGCAACAGTATTATTGCAGTAATCACATCAATTATTATGGTTGTTATTATCAGTTTGCGCTGAAATATCAAATAAATATCTAAATAAATTAGAAATATTTCGAATGATAATCTGAAACCATAGAAGAAATCGATGAAATCGATTTCAAGTCCCCCCCCCCCCCCATTGGTAATACCCCCCCCCTCAAAATATGGCCCCGTTACTTGATTGTGACTTGAAATTAGGGGGGATCTGAAACTGGGTACACTTAAATAGTTCGGGGGTTTGGGCGAAATTTCCCCTCACCTTTGGAGAAATGAAAGTTAATTGTTAGATTCCGTAATAATTTAATTCCTTCAATCAGATTTTTTCCCGTAATTTTTTAATAACGCATCTCTTAATTAGAAAATTTTGAAATCTAGATGTGTCGAATTCGTCATTAAATTATCACAACTATCAGCTAATGATTGAATGTATAAATCAAAATTAATTATTGAATAATAAATTATTAAAACTGATCAAATTTGTTTTTATTACGATAAAACTTAACGCTTCACAGTAAAAAGGAGAAGTGAAGAAAATTATGATAGTCTCTTAGAGGGATTTTCATCTTTCTGTCTTCGGGGGGCGTGGGCGATTGGGAGGGGGGGGGGGGTCCGGGGCTTTTTTCAGAGGGTAAAGAGACTTGAGTAGATACTCCTCTGGATTGTGAGACATGTTGGTTTGCCTTACTCTGTCTCGTCGGCCCATTGGACGGCGTAGCTCTCACCAAATATGTGGTGTCCGGCCATGTCATTTGAAACCGGTGAACCAGCGCTTGTTACAAGATCATCAGTACTACTACAGTGAAAGAAAAAAATAGTATTTTTCCCTACTTGGTATTCTTAAAAATAGCTATAAAATAAAGAAAATATTCAACACATGATTCTAAGAAGGACAATTATGTATGTATTACAATGTAAAATTACACTGATTTACAGCAAATGTATTAAACAAATTTTTTGTTGCATATAATTTATGCAGTTAATACTCCTTTCTTATCAATTTATAGATTTAATATTGTAGGTCTACACATATGCATAGGTACATTTTAAAATTCATCTAAACAAGATCACCTTGCAGGAAAGCTTACAGTATATACACCTTTCCCTAACAATATCATGAGTCTTCACATGAATAAAATCGTGAATTGGATGAAATGGATCGAGAGGTGATAATGAAATTTAATCGAAGACCATAGGAATAATATAAAAACACAATCATATATATATATATATTTATATATATATATATATATATATATATATACATTAAAAATAGGAACAACCGACCATATCTCATAAGTGGTCGTACTTTCGAGATAGTCATCTTAGCGAAGTTTAATATTAAGGGCGGAAAACAATTGTCACCATGCACAAGTGGTCTTTTTTTTAGGAGGTCGCTAATGCGAGGTGGTCGTTGGTGGAGTTTATATATATATATATATATATGTATTAAATCTCTCCATACTTACTCTCCATTGTTGTTCCCACATAAGCCGTGCATGGCATTCTGGTCGCCGAGACATACTTCTAGATTATAACCCCCGTGCCAGAATATCCTTACGTCCTCTGGTTTTATTGTAAACACAATATTTTGTCCGATACTTTCTATCCGAATTGTTCCATCATCATAAGTTTGAAAGCCCGAAATGGAGGAAGTCGAGCCTGGCTGTAAAATGAATTTAATCAATATATACAGATCTGCTACTTAATAGGAACCACCAATTACAAGCAGTGTTTGGGTTATTTCTGATTATTTATTTCAAAATGATGAAATAATGACTGGTAACATCTCATGCATTTAGCATGTCTCCTTGAGAGTAATGTTAACCATCTATGTTTTGGCTAATTGCAGCTGTTGAATAAGGCTGATTTCTCACATGTGACCAGTGTGGGCTGGCAGTGTGGAGATATGATATGTTGCATATTATGTTATTTTTATATTGTTCCTGAATCAGATTTCTCAATTTGATGTTTGCAAGCTCTGAATCACGATAATAGGATTCATGATCATAATGAGTTAGCTCGGTCCTGAGCAGGATGACCCGAGGTATTCACTGCTGGATTAAGGGACTAATGTGGGATACCATGTTTGTATTAACTTTTCGGTCAGTATTCCCATGTTTAATCGAGCATTAGTGGCTCTACATTTTGAATATTCCGAGATAACGTTCATTAATCCGGATGATGTGTCGGATCCACACTTAAATCTAACCGACTCTTCATTAACCGATTCCAGGAATGCCTTGAAAATTTCATTAGATTTCTTTTGTGATTGTGTGGGCAATGTTCACACAAAATCAAATACACGAACGCGGATGCACGGATATCCAAGTATCTGAAGCAGTTATATTAATGATTTCAACAATAGTAATAATAATAATAATAATAAGAAGAAGAAGAAGTAGAAGAAAAAAAAAGGACCAATAACGTACCATGATAACTTCATCCACCGTCAGTACATACGTTGTGTCGTTATAGTGAATGATTGCAGCATTAGCGAAACTGACGGCTGGGTTATCCTGATGAAACTCAGTGTCCACCCAGACTTTGAAGGCTCCGTTTTCGTCCGTAGCAAAATTGTAAGTACAGTTGCTGCGGAAATGTACCATCGGGCCATTGTCGAATTGTTTGTAGTTTCCGTTCCCGCTTAGCTTGCAACAGTATCCTATGAAAATAGTGACCTTTAAGGATTTGTTTTATTTTTGTATGAGACAGTGCTCACAATCTGAAAAGCACGTGTACATATTATGAAATAATGTTGGTTTACATACAATTCAAATTGGTCATACAGGTCAACAGAGACAAACGCATGGTGTATTAGTTTCAGATAAGCCCTCGGTATCTTTAAATAAATATTCAGATTACCGCTTCAGAACCGTTGTTTCATTATGTTTACTTGCACCGGTAGGTTTTCAACATGGTTTTTCATGTTCGGTCAAATTAATCAGATTGAGTTTTTTTATCACATAACTTGAGAGATATGACGGCACCATTGATTCAATGTTATTGCTTTCGCCATTCTCCGACAAGATCTTGATGACAGTTAGGTTTAGAAAACAATAAAAAGACGACTGTTGAATGTGTTATTACCAAAGCATTACTGTGTACTTTCGTTCCAAAAGTATTTTTAATATATTTAAGTGCAACAAAGCAATTACGACTCTTTTAACTTTAACATTTCTATTGTAAAGGGCTTACTTAACAAGGCCGGTGGCGAGGAAAGTCACACTGACAAATGGGTATTATGACATGAATGAGGCACGGCGCCCTGGTGGCCATATACGATAAATGCAACCTTTGAAACACCGGTGAGCAGGAACAGTCAGAATTAATGTTGCCTGCTAACATCAAAAGAAGTTTACTTCTCCTGATGTGTCTGCTTAGGTTCTGTAAACAATCTTAAGTTTCCACATATATTCCTTGTCCACCTCTATCACTAGGTGACTGGGAAGAGCGACTCCACTCAAACAGCATCCGATGTTCGATTCCTACCACAAGTTTCAATTTACGAAGAGTTTCCCTCGACTTGTTATTGATGGTGGAAAAATCTCCTAATTTTAATACTCAAAATGGCCAGTGTGTTGTAGGCAGCATGATTAAACAGAGGGTTACAGGTCATTTTAGCGCGGATTACAATTTTGAAGAGCAAACCTGTTGGCGGCGTTGGCGTTGGCGTTGGGGTTGGCGTTGTTGTGGTTGTGGCTACAATAGAAATGAAACAATATAAGATCGGAAACATATCGATGTTGCTGGAACCGGTGGATCAATTTTTGTTGGGCCTAAAAGGGAAATGTAATAGTTTCATACGTGTAACCAATTCCATTTATGTTTAAGAAATATACATCTGGAAATGATCATTAATATATACACATAGTAAAGAGTTAAATAAAATATTAATATTATAAATTATGACAGAGCAACCTGCACTTGAAAACCACTTTTGTCAAAAACAAGCCCTGAGTTAGACCTGCCAGACAATAAGAAATATTAATTTTTTTTCGAATAAAATATGTGAAATAAAACGTAAATAAATGTTTCGAAAGATGTAAAGATGTGTGCGCACAACCTGTTCGGTGGATCCTAAATAGGCAACGACGGTAAACCGAGCATGCATTAGGTATATAATTTTCCGGCAGGTGGCAGTACCAGGTCTACATGGAGCAATTCAATCATAAAAAACAGAGCACAGGCGACTATTTCAAGTTTCAACGGCTAGCCAAGATCAATATAAGCGATATAACAAAGAAATGATGCTGTATATATATATATATATATATATATATATATATATATATATATATATTTAGGGAGAGAGACAGAAAGACAGAGGGAGAGAGAGGGAGAGAGAGTAATCATTTTTACCTCTCCATTATAACCAACCTGATTTGAGTTTCACGCTGATATTTACACAATGGAATTTCTTAGGTCCCGAGTGCAAAACGACCGATTAAAATATTTTCTTCCTTCTGCCCTTGTCTGCTTTTTTTAAAGTGCTTCCGCCACAATATTTGTCACACGAGAAATATCTGCACTGATACTTATTTTGACTTTAGTTCCAAGCTAGTACACTATATCCGATCACCCATTATCGCTCGGTTCTGTTTCAGTTTGAGCTAGGTCTCCAATACGGCTGATTATTCAAAACTAACTTTGGGTCAGAGTACTATTGACTACTAATAGATTTGCAAGTGGTGTTTAACTTGGACTTTAACCTTGCTCACGCGCCTCATTTCCGATTTTTTTTTTGGTTTATTAGTCGGCATGTCGTGTTGTTGTTAATGTTTTCCTGTGGTCCTTAATTGTGAGGAACCCAGGTTTTTCTGAAGTTTGGTTTATCCTGTCTGAAATATTGAGTGACCTTGCTATGTTAATGAAATTCGACATTTATGTCGGAAGTCGTTTCTTGGTCTGCCGGTTTATTTAATTTTGCGTGATATTGCGTAATTTGCCGTAATCGGCTTGACGCAATTTATATATGTTTATGCTAGTGTCACTTTTCACGAACACCTCATTTGACATATAAATGTTCTTTATGTCTTCTTCAGTGTGGATAGGAATTTGCTCTCCATTTTTTCTCTACTTGATGGTTTCTACCATGTGAAGAATGTCACGCTCGAAATCTGTCATTTCTTCAATACTGGGTGGTGACCGCTTTGACTTGAGACCAAAGGGTGCTGTTTCTTTCGTGTTATCTTCGGTGTAGTGTTTGTGTTTCAGACTTACCGTTCAGAAAGAAGAATGCTTTCCATCGCATTAGTTTGATCTATTCCTTCGTCTTTTCTAGGAGCCTTAATATGTATTCCTTACTTGTTGGTGTTGGGATATTTTTCACCGAATAGTTCGGGTTAAACAGGTTAATTGCTGGATGAATGGTTATGTGACGTGTACCACGTCTGCAGTAAAGAGTGCTCAACCAAATATTTCGGGGAGCCAAATATCTCAGGATATGAGTTCCAGTTGATGTGGAAAAATGCTTAGTCCCAGTTGATGTAGAAAGGTGCTCGATACAGGTATCCTTTGCCTAAAACAGGCTCCCAGCTATTATTAAGAAGCGCATGATTTAGTTAATGTTAAACACGTTAAAGTTATCTCGAGATACTACTCGGAATTTCACGTCGTTGTTTAAACACCGGCAATTGTCAGGTAACTGTTGCGTAACACAGGCACCCAGTTATTTCTTTTATTTCTTTCTAGCAGGATTGAGTAGCTTTAAGGAGTTTTACAAACTAATCCGTCTTTGGTCCATTTTGTTGCGTAAAATGTGGTGCTTTTCCTCAACCTTCATGAAAATGATCAGCAGTTGCATGAGGAACATGATTCAAATAATAACAGCACACATCAAAAGAAACATGACAAGAACTCATATACTTATATATATATATATATATATATATATATATATATATATATATATATACGTGTGCGTGTCAAAAATTTTAATGTAAACTATAAACTTCTATATTACATCTTTTCATACCCAATATGAAAAAATATATATATATAATACTTTACTCACATTCACATCCTGCAGCGGTCCACCAGTCTCCAACCTGATGACCTAGTTTTTCACAAACGTCCTGTAGAACAAGAAGGTGTTCACAAACCGCTTCCAAGATGGCCACATCGTCTCCATACAGGGCGCACACGTCAAATTCACATCCCATGTAAAAGTCCTCAGCCTGTATATCTGCTAAACAGCTAGCATATGGACCAGATACATCAATTATCTGCCCGCATCTGCTGTCATCCGCGGCCTCTAGCAGAACGTCAATGGTACAATTTTCTTCCACTAATGGATCTGGTACACATCTGTATAAGTACAAAATAAACATGATGCATAACTTGTTATATAAATATATGTATATATATATATATATATATATATATATATATTTATATATTTTTTTGTATTTAATGAAATTCAAATATTTCTCCAACCAACTACGAACTTTCAAATAGCTACCATACAATTTACTTAGACAACACTGTTAAGGTTTAGAGAATATGAAGTATATAAACTATAAAATATACATACAATTGATCCTGGAATATCCGAATAGTTTAGGGGCAAAATTTGTTCGGATATTTGAGGTTACAGATGTGCGAGGTACACCATATTTAATAAGAATACAATTGCTACAGGTGCACGTGATATCTTTTCAGAATGTTGTATTTCTACTTTTCGGTTTATGGAGGTGAATTTTGATTCCTAAAAATAAATTTCTCGCCGCCATGGAAAACATCACAAATTTTGTGGAACAACATGTTTTCTTCATTATTTAGCAAATAAAACACGATCATATGTCTTTTATGTCAATCTACAGCACAGCAAATATTTTAATTGGACCCTTTGAATAAGTGTTCTATTACAGTTTGTATGATTACTCGCGGGTCCATATCAGTTTATTAATGAGAAGGGCAGAATGTCAATATTCATGACTAATCTGTGCCTAGCGAGTTTTATGACCCATGTCAACAGCATTCGCTAAGACCAGGCCCGCAGTTGGATCTCGATTCTAAGAGCTTCTCACAGTGGCGTCAATTTATCTTTATTTTTGGGGGGATGACTCGGAGTGGGAGGGTAATCTTTTTATATTCATATATATATATATATATATATATATATATATATATATATATATATATATATATATATATATATATATATACTTTGATTGTCAGTGTTGCACATTTTAAATAAATAACAATTAAATATAAGGTTTTGTAAAAATAAGGTATTATGTTTCCTTATATGTTACTTCTCGACCAGGTATATATAAGAGTAATTTCAGAGTAAAATCAGATATGGAACAAAAGTCTTATTCTAATTATATTGATATTTTAATTTTATATTAATTTGATATATTTCATTTCCAATATATAAATATTATTCTCTGAAAAACAGGGGGATGTTTACATTGGCCATATCCCCTTTGCTTAATAATAGTGGGCGGGGGGGGGGGTATATACCCCACATACATCTGTATTGACACCCTTGGCATCATAGTTATACTTTGAATTATAGCTGAACATGTCCTTTCTTTGTTGACATACAAAACCCGAAAACTCACTGTAAGTGAACAGCAATAGTGTCGCTAATGTTGCGGAAGAGGCATGTTTTTTTGTAGCATTGCGTGATCACGCCTACTAGCACTAATTAGTCGTAAAAAACTGACTTAAACTACTGGCTTACTCTGTCACATTCCAGCTGTCGCCGAATTCTTTTTGGCCTTGTCTGTTTGCAGGAACAGTTATTCCTCCGCTGGTCACCAAATCGTCATTAGGACTGAAAGTATATAAAAGAATCGATAATTAACCATGACAAATTGTACGACAAACTAATTCAAATCATATCTTTATAAACACAAAGTCCAGAGATAGATTAGGAATACGGTGTTGATTTTGAGTATATCAAGTTCAGTTATACTTAAGTGGATAACTATACGTTCCACATCCATGAGAAAGTACGTATACCCTGCACTGGTCCGTCCAAGATCTCCTTGGCTATTACCGCCGCTTTGTATAGCAAGTTTCTCATGGTGTGACCACCAGGGTTGGCTTAGAGCAAAGAATTGTAATCAGACCAACGAGAGCGTAGTATTGCATTTGTATCCAGCTCCAAATGATAAAAAAAAGCGACACCCGCTCTCGTTGATCTGATAAGCCTCTCCGTCAGTAGCGTTTCAGAAAGATATTCACTGCGTGTTTAACATTAAAAATTGAATGCCCCTCCTTGATGTATTTTTGTGTTCAATAGAAATTATCTTCAAATAGACTTGGTATATATCTTGAGAGAAAATAAAGATAAAAAACATCTACTATAATATTATTATAATTGTATATACGTATTAGGTATGTACATGTAATATGGTATTGATCCCTTACAGCGACATGGGCAATTGCATCGGACCAGATATACAGATTGATGGATCCTGCTTTTTAATAAATATGAGAAGAATATGTAAATACGTCTTAGCATTGCCTTAGTCATGAGTACACGGCGTCTATTCATATTGGACTGGTATTACTAAAGTCGCGGAACAAGTTACAAGGGAAAATGCACTGCCACGGCCATCCATCCTACTGCATCGATGTTGTGCTTGACAACCGGTAATCTTAACATTAGTCTACGTGTGATGCATTAATTCAAAGGAATACATGTGGAGCCACAAACGATTGTGCAACGATAGTCAACTTGCACGCGTCACAACAGGAAATGACTTATTAACAACAGGATGAACGATTGTGCAAAAATTCATCTTATTGTTAATAAGTCATTTCCTTTCTGTGACGCGTACAAGTTGGATATCGTCCAGTTACCCCGTGAGAAATTCAACAAACATGCATGTGTATGTTTTGTGTGTGTGTGTGGGGGGGGGGCGTATCAATGTGCTGAGTTAGAACAGATTGTTTTTACTCATGACAGTTGATGTTAGAAAGTACACACATATGTTTAACAATTAGTCTCCTTTATTTAAATTGAGAGCGTACGCCATTGGCCGTTCTAAAACGAATAAGAAAATATTTGCACCCTTATCGAGCTTTATAGTGCGGATCTTTTTTATAACTTAGCCTGACACTCTCATATTAAAACACTCAAAAATGGGACAGAATTGTTCTAAAAGTACCAAACACCGGTATTGAATCTAACACAAACAATATGCTGGTTCCATGTCGTCATTATCTACCCGTGGTATCCTCCGAAAAAAAAATTATATACAAGTTATAAAACACAGGGGGAAAAGTCTATCAAACATAACCTAAAATGAACTTACTCCCCGTTGTTGTTTCCACAGATACCATTAACTATTCCGGTCCGGTCATACCATTCCGGCCCCAGGCACACGCGGACGTACGACCTCCTGTTCCAGGTCACCACGACATTCTCAGTTGTGATCGTTAAGATTATGTAGCGGCCAACCCTTTCTATGACGACATCGCCGTCGTAGATCGGGGTAAAAGGGTTTGTTATTGGAAAAACACTTCCTCCCTGCATGAAAATAAGAGACGTTTAATCTTTGGCAGGTTCGTAGGGGGGCACCACACACCCCACTATCATCCCCAACCTGAATTTGCATGCAGGACTGGTGATAATATTTTTCTAACTTAAGAAACTAAATAGCTTCGAGTCAAATTATGAATGGACGTTTTATTTCTATTTTAGTAATTTTTTTAAATGATAAAATGATCATGTGATTTTATTCATGTATTCTTTCATTTACTACAATTAACAGATCTAAAGGAATCTAACAATCATGGAGGACACGTACGTTTTAAGAGTATACGGAATGAGGTCTCTGACGCTCCAAGAAGCTACTAACTAATGGATGACTAATTATGACTAATAAATAATAATGACGGGTATTCCCTGTTGCATAAATCAGTCAACAATTAGTTGCGCCTGTCCTTGTAAGATTCGTGCTGCCACTTTGGATTAAAACATTTATTTAATTATATAAATATAATCATACAAGAAGAAAGAAATATAAATGTATAAAAAAGTATGGAAAGAAGTAAAAATCAATGCCAAACAGAGCAACATTTGTAAAATTTAACAACATGCATGCGATACGCTATAAAAGCGTATTCCAATGTTCCCTTAATTCAGTGATTTTGTTAAACATTGGCAAAAACGAAAAAAAAAATCATCGCTTATATAAGGCCACTGTTTTGAAATATTGGCAGAACATGTCTTCTGCACTCAACTGGATTAGGTAAACCACCTATAATCACCAGTATATAAAAACAAATATTAACCCCTGAAAAGGTGTGAAAAAAGTAGGCCTATAAAAATTAGTCTTGTCTGTAAAAAAGTGTTACTTAAAAAAAGGTATAGAAAGGCAGCACTGTAAGATGAAACGTGACCACCATGGGATTACTTTTCAGGAAAGTAAAAGATCATTTACTTACCACAGAAACTGTTGTTTTGTCTAAAATGTATTCTACACCCGCATAATGTATGATGACCAGTTTAGTCCACGACACGCGGGTATTGCCGCGTCTGTGTTCGTTCTCAACCCATACCTTGAATGTATCGTCTTTGGCTGATTGTAAATTGTATGTACAAACACCTTGGTAATTCACGCGCCTGCCTCCGTCTGTCTGACCATAATGGGGGTCCCCTCGGGCGTAACAGCAGCGTGCTGTAGAAACCAACATTAAGAATTATCATATAACTCCATCTCAATTCCATTTTAGAAATCTCAAATAACCAAACCAAAATCAAAGCTAGCGCATTATGCTTTTAACAGGTTTCATTTCCCTTTAATAAACAAGAATTCAGATACTCTTTCTTTCTTTGTTTATAGCTTAAAGTTATCGATTATATTTTGGTAAATAATCTTTTATGACAACGTCAACTACAAAAGTGCCCTTTTAGAATAATAGCAAACAATTGGGTAATATTGTGAGACTGCCTATTCCTAGAGCAATCTCTAAAGAGATGTAATTAATTGGTAGTGAACACGAAGTGACCAACATCTGTGTTTTGCTTAACAGGAGTAGGTTGAATTTGAGGGCTACAGGCTAAAAAAACTATTTGTGCATGTTTTGTTATCAATACTTTTAAAACAAAATGTGATATTTTACTTTTCTTTCATTTTTGTTGTTGTTGTTAGTCATTGTCATTAGTAGACTTGATGGATTTCCATTCGTGCTGAGGAGCAACTTGATATAAGATTTGGTGAACATGAAATAAGTGAGTTTTAGGGGCGTTATACGCGGGGGGGGGGGTGTTATATCCACCACATTTAGTAAGGGGTAGGGGTAAATGTAATCATCCGCACTCCCCCCCCCCCCCTCCCGCCTGATATTGAGAGAATCATATTTATATATTGGAAATAAAATATATTAATAAATGGATGTAAAAAGACTTTGGTTCCATTTCAGAGTTTGCTTTGAAATATTATATATCTAAACCTGAATTTGAAACATAATACCTTACCTTTTTTATAAGCTTATACTTATTTGTATATTATAAAATATGTATCATACAATAAAAGTCATATACATATATATATAATATATATATATATATATATATATATATATATATATATATATATATATGTCTGTTTATAAAGAAAAGGTTTCCAAATTTATATATATATGTCTGTTTATAAAGAAAAGGTTGTCCAAATTTTGATTACGCTCCGTAGCCCTCGAGTCATCTATCACCCTTTGACGCAATTGTAGGGTTAATGTTGTTTTCAACAGGAACTGATTGAATTTAACTATGCTAAATCGTGTCGAACATTTGTTCGATGTTTTTGTGTTTCAAATTCCATTAATTTCTTTTAAACTGTGCTCCGTTAAATTTCTCACTTTATTTTGTATTGAACACTGTGTAATATGCATTATAAAATGTAAAACTCGCTTAAACTGTAGTGAATATGAACTTACAAGAACTTAGTCTTTATCATACTGATTATGATTTTGATGGGGTAAAAAAACAATGCTGAACATAGCTGATGTGTACACAGGAATTTAGAAAACTCAATAATAATAAAGGATTTCTATTTTCCTAGTTTAATTTTCGATTTAGAACAAATTTTATGTGATAAATTTCCCCTGTGAATCATGGGATGGGGTAAGGTAGATGATCAGGTGTGCGTATGCCCCATCATATCTTTTATAGTAAAGTAAAAGGTATAGTAATAGAAGCCAAGTGATACTTAAAGTTACAGATGAAAAACAGTTGTAATAGTAATAGTTATAGTAATAGATTGATTAAGAAGTAATAGTAACAGTGAGAGTATTAGAACCTTAATATAGAACCTAACCCTTATTGGTTTCGACTATATCTCTGTACGTAGCAAGCAAACGTTAACATAAGGATAACAAATTAAAACAAGGTAATTGCTCTTAATTGTAAAAAAAAAACACAGTGTAAATCTCATCTTCATGGTACAGGTAACCGTCGCAAAAACTCGTTTCTCTCCGGCCTTCTCCGTCGTTCATATAACCAATGGGAGACATGTTAACTAGAGATCTTACAGGATTAGAAAGTACACAAACCCGTCTGTTTTATCTTAAGTGGACATGCACACTGAGCAGAATCGGACCCTCATAACTCATGGACGTTTTGAGGTATGGACTTCACGCGCATATGAGCATGCGCATTTAAAATGTAATCAAAATGTATGTAAAAAAAAACAAAAATGATTACAAAAGTTGACTCTTGAGACGAGCAGTTTCGGGCATCAAACAGTGCCCAACATGAAAATATTCGTTTTTCTTAGTAACGATCTCTGGCGGAAGGATGGTAAACATGCACCTGAGTCTTAAACGGAGTACACGATTTCAGCACCAAGAAACAATATATCTATTTTTAGGGGACCAATATTAAACTATATGGCAATATCTCCAACGTGCTGTTTGTTTTTCCTTTTATGTGTGTAGGTAGATAGAAACATGATAAAAGAAGACAAAAATAATTGGTTTTTTTTTTTGTTATTGTCATGTCGTTTAATAAAAGACCGGTGAAAAGTAGCTTTCTGTTACTGGTTGTACTATTTGTACTGCTCAAAATTAAAAACAAGAACAAGAGGGCAGCAAATGGTGCATAATACGGCCGTTGTACATTTTGTGACTTCTGACCTCGTTAAATATGCGTGAAATTGCTGAGAATGTAATTCAGGTGAGAACTGTATTGGTTAATACTCATCATGAGTTATATGAAAATCCATAAGATTTTTGGTAAGTTAAGGTGGTGCCACCACCAAAGTGTGGTGACCTCTGACCTTATTTAATATGCATGGATTTTGCTGGAAGTAGAACTGAGGTGAGATATTATATTGATTAATATATAGTTTTATCAAAATCCATTATATTCCTTGTACTTTATCGCGGCGACACAACGCAGCTTGAAGACCTCTGACCTCTTAAATATGCATGAATTTTGCTGAAAATTTAATTGAGGTGAGGAACTCTATTGGTTAATATGTATAATGAGTTCAATGAAAATCCATAGGATTTTTGGTAAATTACCAAGGTGCCTCCAAAGTGCGGTGACCCCTGACCTTTTTAAATATGCGTGGGTTTTGCTGGATATCAAACTAAACGAGATATCTTATTGGTTAATAGTTCTACTAGTAAGTTTTAAAAAAATCAATCATATTCCTAGTAATATCGCGGCGAAATAAAAAAAAGTAGCTTAGTGACCTCAGGCCTTATTACATATGTGAATATTTTTCCAATAATGGATCTCGGGCGAGATAATCAATTGGTAAGTATTATGGTGGATTTCGTAAAAATCTATCAGAGCCCCGGTAAATTTTCACGGCGGCTCTTAAAGTTAACGGACGGACTGACGGCACGCCAGACGGACGGACGGTGGACATACCATAATAAGTCCCGACATATACGGGAGTATAAAAAATAAAATGTTAAATATCATATGAAAATGAATAATTTTATTAATATGTATATCACCAGAAGGAACACTGTACCAGGTTTAAATTATTGTATTCCTTACTGGGTCAAAATACGGATTAAAAACACCTTTTGGATTCAGTTAATGTTTGCCGACATGGCGACCGATCATGGATGGCAGGTAAATGTGAATCGAATAACCTACTAGCGCCTTATATGGCAGCTTGGGTTGTACGCTCCCCGGGGAGCCGAGAAAAGCTACAAGAATGAACAGGCCCAAAAGACCGGGTAGGCGAAGTGTAAAGCCGGATGAGACTGACATCGTCGATTACATCAGACTATAAACCCC
The DNA here is from genome assembly GCA_026874595.1 of Sipunculus nudus. NCBI lineage: Eukaryota > Metazoa > Annelida > Sipuncula > Golfingiida > Sipunculidae > Sipunculus > Sipunculus nudus. The sequence continues at coordinate 6,551,074 of CM049321.1, read as the reverse complement.
GCTTTCTTTTTCTTCTTCTTTATTATCATTATTATTATTATTACTATTATTTATAATATTATTGCATATATAATAGAATATATAAGAAAATCATTAACTTACGAACGGTTACTACATCCGGAATAGGCGTTGTGGTTACTGGAGTTGAAGCTGAAATGCAGACAAGATAAAACGGCTAGCACATTGGGAGTTTGAAACGTATTAAAAGTGAAACGATTTATTTTATTTAAAGAATTTACGTGTAGTTTATTTGAAAAGATACACTTACACTGACCTTAAGGAAGTCCCGTATGCCTTTCTTGGTAAAGTCCTACGCTTAATATTTTGCTCTTTGACAATTGTTACTGAAAATGTCGTTCGAAGTATTTAATTCAGCCAGAGAAAAGCTATAAATAATTGTGTACAAAACAAACAGAAAATGAACGAGGATTTCGTTATTTTTCTATTTTGTTGGTCGTTTATCATAACATATACAACCTCAGAATGCATAGCGTTCTTCCAAACCCTGTAAATGGGTAAATAAACACACAAGTGTTGTACAAAAAGAAACGAATTGGGTGAACAAAATCACCAAACTTAAAGAAAACGATATTCAAATCCTTAATTTAGGGTAACAATGCTCATATCAGTTTCGGGTAGAATTGCAGTGTTTCGCCCTCTCATCAAACAATTTAATGTAGCAAGCGTGTGTGAACAATCCAAAGGTATTATTGATTATAAAGAGTGTGTAGTAAAGAAATGTGTATTCAACGGTAAAACGGAAAATGTGAACTATACCAGATTCAGCAAGTTCATACAGTAAAGGTGGCCTGTATCTACTAGATGTTGAATCAATGATAGAGTTCAGTGTTACGGATGAAAGAAGCTTAATCTTGAACAGGGTGATACATGGACTGATTTTATGACATCTAGAAATAATTTATGAACACTGATGAATAATTTGAAAATGTGACTTCAGCATCTATAGACTTTATATAAAAAATGCCATAACAGGTGGCATGACTAGTATGAGAATATAAAACTGGATGGACACTTGATGTTATCTTTTCAGGAGAAAGCACAACGTTTCTCGGCTTCATATCATATATCACTGGATCGATACACCAGGGAATTCCAATAATTAAGTCCACATATGTTCACTAAGATTTTCTATTTTCCAATTATATACATCCCAGTATTTACATCAAATGGTGTTCGTCTGTAGCTGACAATGATTTTATGATAAACTCTATCATTATCTTGTATAAACTCGCTATTGAACTCAAAAGCTCATAATACTAACATTGATCAAAACAATATAAGACATTCACAAATATCAACCACTGTTAGGGATTTCTTCTGTAATCATAAATATAAGGGAAAAAGTGATTCCCTGTTCTGTTTTCCAAGATATTTTTTAAACTCTTGAACCACTTGATTGCGATTATCATATAGCATGCAATAACTAATTCCACTCGTTCGATGAATAGGTATTTTACCTTATTTTCATCAATGGTTAATTAATTCATTAAACATAAAAAAGTTAACTTAGATGAAGGATCTTTTTTTTTTAAAAATTCGATTTATATTAGTATCCTCTTATATTATTTCTAGTCACATGAATATCGATATTATATCGAAAAGTGTTCACTGAACAGGGACCAATAACAGTTTAGAATGGCCACAGGTAAATGTTTAATAATATAATAATGTTTAGTTGATATAATATCTACGTCAAATATGTTATTTGTTGTCTTGTTGTGTGACACAATGCCTTTTTAAGTATGTTCACATTGTATTTTTGAACCATACTCACGAGTAGTCGTTCCGCCAGCGCCAGCGTTACAGCTGTAGAAAATAATCAGACATGCCTCAATTCGCATTCAGTTAATTCATACATTTAGTCCTTAAAAATCGGTTCATAAAAACTAGACATCAAATTATATAACAATTTGTGTGTAAACATACATTTGTATACCTGGTATTGTAAACACATTCGCACGTATCTACATGCATTTCTATCTAACATTCTATCTATTGATTTTTTAAGTAGGTTTGACTGACCATACGATCAAAGGTCAAAGACATGTTATTAAAGGGACATAATCAGGAGCAATATTATGGCTATTTTTTCACACTATTAGTTCCGTTTTGCTTAATACAAAAGTTTCTCAGCAAAATCACTCCAGCACAGTGTTAGTACCTCGCATATGACTGTTTAACACGTTGCTATGGTTCTGCGGGTTGGTAAACACAGTCCCCCTGTGTGTGTTTACCAATGATAAGGCGCGTGACCGAAGGACCGGTCGTGAGCCGCAACACGCAGTGTTTCAAACTAGCAGGAACATGTATTACTTTTTGGGGGGCAAAGTTAGTCGGGGCATCTCCTGATTGACACGTGTAGTGTCTCCGGGATACACACGGCCCAACGCGCTTTGTTTATGTAGACACCTGTGATCGCGCCCGGTCCACTGTTTTTAACACTCGTCTTCCTAAGTAAGCAGACGGTTTCAAGGCAATATCTTTGCAGGTGCAGATTTATTTTAAAGGGAAGAAGCTATTTTTCGTGTTAATTCCACATGCTTTATAGGTGATTGGGCCCCTTTAAACATTAAGGTAACACCATGAATAAACAACCATGAGAATAATCTCAGTCTCATTTTTTTAATTAGATTTTTATTGGGCTCGGACTCGCAAGAGAGACTTGAAGAGGGTGCACTCAAACAAGAACCTCAAGGCCTAAGACTTTGATTTGGACTCGAGTGACGTGGATTCCGATAATATGGACTCAACTTTATGTTACTGGTGTAAATCTCTGCTTCACTTACTCTGTCTCGTCCTGCCAGTCAACGGCCCAGCTCTCGCCAAATGTATCGTAACCCTCAAAGTTATTCGGAACCTCATAACCTCCGCTTGTGACCAAATCATCGTATTTGCTGAAATTTAAAATAAAAAAAAAATATGATCCGAAGATTATATTTCACAAGTAATAAAGATCAATGTATATATATATATATATATATATATATATATATATATATATATATATATATATATATATTAAAATATATTCAAACGTTGACATACTATATCACCTTTGCATTTTAAAAATGAAATATTAGATAAAGTCATTATATTTCAAAAGTTTTAAATCTCTATTATTATTTAAATGCCTTATGTGACTATATATATATATATATATATATGTATATATATATATATATATATATATATATATATATATACACGTGCATAATTAGGGATGTTAAGCCAATACTGTAACTGACGTCATGACACAAATTATACCCTTATTCATAGACATAATAATATAAAACAAAAGAAAAACTTCAGTTAAACGTAATCAATATAAAAGGCAGGGCTGGCAAGATTTATCTTTACAACTGCACGGAGAATACCTAATTCTACCGATGTAACGAGTTCAAACTAACCGCCTTTTTAAGATATCCCCCGATTTTATATCCAATCCGGGATAACACGTGCTTTATGTCAGGTTACCCCCTCCACTCGATAATTTTGTGCTGATGACATACGTGTATTTTGAATATAATACGTAAAAGATTAAGTAAGTCTGAATTTATAAAAAAAAATTGAAGCAATAAAGAAATAGAGATATATAAAGGATGTTATTTCAATTAGAACATGACGCATCAAAGGTAAACAAAGAGTCAGGCTGATAAATTTCGAGATGAAATCGAGATAAAAAATGTAAATACATTTTGATGCTATAATTCTAATTAAATATTCCATAGGGATATAGACTGACCAGCAATTTTATATTGCAAATACGGTCCACGATGTATTTCAATTATTTCAGTTATAACTATTAAAACTGTTTGCTGTTATTGCTGTCATTTTAATTAAGTTTAAATATAATATAAGTATCTTAATAAGCAAAAAAAAATGATAATCTGAAGCCGGGTTAATCTCAAGTCGCTACATGGATATACCGCCAATACGAGCGATATTGGACTTCTGATGGAAACAGGGTCGTCCATACAGGGGGATATGGGGTATTTATCCCCACCCACACACACACACACACACACACACACTTTTCAGAAAGGGGGAAAGTGAATGTAACCACCGCCCCCCCCCCTGCTATTCAGAGATTAATGTTAATATATTGGAAATGGAATAAATTATTAATTAAAATAACAGACTTTGGTTCCATTTCTGAGTCTACTATGTCTACAGCTGATTATAAAAGTACATGTAACTTATAATGGAAGCATTATACCTTATTTTCTAAAACAAGTGTGTGTGTGTGTGTGTGTGTGTTTATAAAAAAAGTTTTCCAAACATTGATACCCCTCCCACTCCGGGTCATCGCCCGCCATCCTCCCAACCCCCCCCCCCCTCAACTTGAAGAAAATTTGACGCCACTGCCAACAAACGTATTCCAAATCTCACTATGATATCATGTATCACGATTTCCTTAAAAAATATCAATATAGATAGTTCCCGGTAGATTTTTCCCTATTTATCCCCCCCCCCAAAAAAAATAATAATGAGGTTATGTGAACCCCCTCATTTTTAAAGTAAATTTACTAACAGACAAACCAACCAAATTATCAAAGAACCAACAAACGACAACAGAAACTTTACTGTGCCTTTTATCGTCATGATAATGTGTGTATTCAAGTTTCTTATCTGTTTAACCGACAAAAAAATTAATGAATGGAAATAAGCCAAAAAGATCAGATTCTTCTTGTCAACCAATATTTGATAGTTTACGGGAGATGTATAAATACACCCTGGGCGATTACTGATATAAAGATTGTTCCTAATAGCCACTTCACAAATTAGAATAGACACTTACTTGCCGTTGTAGTTCCCGCATAGACCGTTCATCGTGCTCGGGTTTTGACTCCACCGGTTATCGAGACAGACCTCTAGGTTATGAGCCCCATGCCAAAAGAGTTCTAAGTTTTCCTGGTATAAGGTAAACTTGATGTTTTGGCCGATGTGTTCTATCTTGATAATCCCGTTTTCATAGGTTTGGAAACCCAAAATAGCGGACTTCGTACCGTCAGGCTGTAATATGATAACATAAGACTAGAATTCTGTGGGCATTCACTTACTTGGCACAAAATCCCCAAGTATGTTTATGAATAAGCGACTTTACGTTTGTGAATATTCCTTGATGACTTTCGTGAAAAAGGGTTATGTGCCGGATCAACACAAAATCTAATTAGTTTTTGTACTGATCCCACCTGCCCTAAAAGTTTCATGTGTTTCCGTTCACGATTGCATGAGTTGTGTTGTGAAGAAATACACACACGCAAACACCCCCCCCCCCCCCATTTACACACACACTCACGAACTAGTATAAAAGCATACCCTCCTTTCGAGGCAATAATTGCAGTTCACCATAAAAAAACACCCCAAACATTGATAATAAAATACAAAAGAGCATCGTATATATTTCCAAACAATGTGTGTATTTCTCCAGGGCCATCAAGTGCCACATCGGTCATGACGCTCAGCTGACAAAACTACCTATGATATTTAAGCCGAAAATTCACACAGGTAAGGGGCATTCTCGAAGAATTATTTTGCGATTTTTTTATATAATTTTAAAGGCTATTTCATCCCAGCACAACTCACATGTTGGTCCGATTTGAAATATATTATTGCTCAGCTATTATCCCATTCCTGGTTCAGACTAGGTGAGATGGCAGTATCACACGCTTCCTCTCTTGTTACATCTTGTTGTTAATCAGGCCATGCGACTACTAAACCTGCGGACCCGGGTTGGTAATCGTGCCCATTGCTGGGTCATACCCACGAGGTTTCCCAGAATGGCGTTTTTTAGTGAAGCACGGCCGTTGGGCACGGCCTTCGCGTTAAGCCTGCAGAGCGCTAGCCCTGAGTGGGGGCCGATCGTGAAAAATCCTCGGCTGGCATTGGTTTTTATTCAATCTCATATGATAAAACATTGTAAAAAATAAATAATTTAAAAACACAGGCGAAACATGGAAGAGGAGAAAAAAATCAGGACAGTTTACGTAGTTCAGTATCGTATGACGAATAGACTCTTAATAAAATAAACCCATTCAAAGTGTTACAACAATATTTTATATGATTGTTCTATTGCATTTTGGACAGGACCCGTTATCAGAGGTCTGTCCTGCATTGCTTAGGGTCCATTTAAATTCTATTCTTGTATGGGGAAGTTTTCATATATGTATTTCCAAATCAATAACTCACGCAGTTTCATGAAGATATTTCATATATTTGATTCAGCTAGGAATTACCAACCCATGATTTCTGAAAACTATAAAATATTGATAGTTAACTTGGAGAAATAAAACCGTTGTGTTAAAACATTCAACCATTAAAAAAGTTGGGGACATTTTAAGAAGGTTTTGTATAAAAAATAACATGTGGTCGAGCTTTACCTGAAAAGTATTATGTGATCAATGCTATTTGATTATTTGTCCCAAACACTTTAAGGTCTCTGACCGATTTTAGTTCAGCTTCCGTTGTTTAAGTTATTATACACCCCGGTATTGCCTGGTCAGAGAGCTGGACGTGTGACCGCAAGGTTGTGGGTTCGAGTCACGTTCAGACCGCCCTCGTCGCCAAGACTTCTAGCCAAACTCTTTGCCATAAGAGTGAGCCCAGGAGTGAAAACGTATTCGTCACATTATTACAGCAGGCAAGCGGTTGTATTGATAATCCCGGCGGGGTGGGATGGGGAGGGCATATATCCTGGCCCCCCCCCCCCCCCACTTTTAGCAAGGGGGTGGGGTGGCCAGTGTTATTATTCCCCCTGCTATTTGGAGAACACACTTAACATATTGGGAATGAAATATATTAATAATCTGAATTAAGGGGTTTGTTTTCATTTCTTAGTTAATTCGGAAATATTAATATATATATATATATATATATATATATATATATATATATATATACCGAGTTTAAAATTAACCTATATTGCAAACATAAAAACTTATTTTTATGTCATATACTTTATTTTAATACATCTTAAATGTGTCACACAGACAACAACATATATATATACACCCCTGACCTCCTGGGAGTCTTCATCAACCCCAACCCTTTAAGATATAAAGACGCCACTGGATTACATTATAACGTCTTCGTAAGAATATACTCCCCGGGGATCCGAGGAAATGAACAAGCTAAAAGATCAGGAAGTTTAAAGTCGGATCAGGTTCTAAGACTATTAACCTTTCCTTTACCTTGTTAACATAAAATGACGTTCCGATTTACCTAAAATACACGATTATATATCGAACTCCCTCTTTCATTAAGGCAGGAGTGTTGCGGTTCATCCTTCTGATATTTTAATACTTTGCTCCTTTTAATTTGTATATTTTTATTAGTTTAGAATATATCGCAGTTCTATTCATAATGTTTCTTCTAATCACAATTCTTTCTTTTTTAACAATTGAAATAGTTTTTTCTACATGCCTCAGTACTTTTTAAATCATGGGTGAAAAGGTATATTCCAGATTCCATGTGTATAGCAACTGAGACTCAACAACTCAATGTACATGTATGTATGTATATGCGTGCGTGTGTCGAGTACTACTACTACTTAAAGTTTTGATAGATAAAAATAAAAATAATAATAATAATAATAATAATAATAATAATAATTATTATTATTATTATTATTATTATTATTATTATTATTATTATTATTATTATTATTATTGTTATTATTATTATTATTATTATTATCATTATTATTATTTTATTATTATTATTACTATTATAATTACCATTATAACAATTATAAGGATACTTATTATAATTATAATCTAAATTATAATTGACGGTGGTTTACATTGCTTTAATTACGGATCTTACCAAGTCTCAGAATTGCAAGCTTTTAGTTTTGAACTTTTGGCTATGATGCCTGGTTTGTTGCAAGGGAAGGGGATCCTTTCCTATATTTTCGTATAAAAACTATGATAGTTCACTTTATTTTTTTTCCTAAAGGGGCGATCGCAGCGCCCTCTGTTAAGCTTCACAAATAATATTATAAGATATATCATAGTACACTGTTTTAAAACTGGGGATTGCACTATATCTTAAGCCCCTATAGTACATAATACTGAAAAATCGGCACTATAATACTTGTATTCACAGAATCTATAAAAAGCTTGAGTCTTGGATGACTTTATAAACTAAATTCCGATATATGTATTCCCTTGAGAATATGACACTACCTTTCTCACCTGAACTTGGTAAAGCCAAAATGTCCAAAACAATCAGTATTAAACGAGCATGTTCATGTCATATCACTGGTTACAAGTTAAAAAAAAAATTAATGAATAAGGCCAGTTTTGATATCATGATAAAACATATGTTGTAATACCACTTGGCTTAATGGCTTGAGCCAAGCAGATCTTGTCAAACTCTTCAATAATTTATTTCCTGCTTAAGTCTCTTTTTATATATTTCTGCCAAAATATTGAGGAATTTGATATAATATCGCGAAAGGGTTATCGCAGTGGCATCTATCATAAACTACACCAACTATGTACCCAGGAGGAGAGCTCGGTCCATGGTCAACCCGCCCGGCGGTGTACCTGTTGACCTGTCCCAGCACAAGAGAGGGTAATAAGGGAGTAATAATTAACAACTATATAAGCACTCAGAGGGCGCAGATCTCCGCCAAGGTACTTATTACCCCTATATTACATTGTCAGATGCTCAATTTTTCATTAGAATATCATAGATCCAGATAGTGAGAGCCACAGTGACCTACTTGTGCTGTCTTGTTCATTGATCTCACGCCATGTGGCATCATATAATATAAACTTTATTAATTTGATTTCTGGATCTAGATGGTATTCACGATCACCCCCAGAATTCAAACAATTGTCCCTTGGATCATTGCCCAGTTTTCCTGAAAATTTCCTCAAAATTCGTTAATAACTCTTTTGAGTTATGATCTAATATAAACAATATTTATTCATTTAATGCCTCGCCAATATTCAGCACTCAGTGCTGGTCATTGCCGCCATTACAGGGTAAGATAAAACATTTAATGATAACAATTTTAGAGAAAGTTAAGAAAGCCAAAACAACTATTTGCATTGAGATTTAAAAGAAAATAAAAAAAAATGATGGTAGGGTATGCTATAAATTGCATTTAAGAGTTCATGATGTTCCCCTTGTAAATGTAACTAAATGGAAGTATAGTTTATAAAAAGCAAAATTATTAATTTAAAAATGCAGCCCGAAATAGATTTAGATAGTTTTTACTTGTCTTTTAAAGCCGTTATAATGATCCTACATGCGGCATAAAGATAACCTCAGCCCTTTGGAGGAGGTAATGATAAGAGAAAGAAGGAGAAGCACGTACCATGATGACGTCATCCACAGTCAGTATATACGTTTCGTTTTTATAGTGAATGATTGTTGCATTAGCGAAACTGACGGCTGGGTTATCATGATGGAACTCCGTGTCTACCCAGACTTGGAAGGCTCCGTTAATATCAGAGGCGAAGTTGTAAGTGCAGTTGCTACGGAAATGTACCATCGGGCCTTTGTCGAATTGGTGGTAGTTTCCGTTTCCGCTCAACTTGCAACAGTCTGAAAAAAAAATGAATTAAAGTAATTTCTGATATTTAAAAAAAGGTCGGATAATGATGCATATATTATTATAAAATTAACTCCCTTTAAAATTATCATATATGTAAGTCCACCACAAAAGTCAATGTAGTAAAGAAGTTATCTCTCTTTAAATCCTTCTGTAATTTGGTGATTTTGGGGTGGTCAGAAATAAAGCATTATTGCGGTCTAAACTTTGGCGATACATGCCAATACACGTCCCGATACGAGTTTTTTAAAATGATTTAGTGGAAACTACCACCATTTTTAATGCATGCTCAACTAACTGTGTATAATATGTACATCTACAGAATTCCATTCAGGCTTCAGAATATGTATAGTCTTATGTTTTATATTGCAGAATGTAATTTGAATATACTTGATAATTCATGCATTTTCTCTCTAAGATTTTATGTTGGATCTTTTCACAAATCTTTAAATGAGATGTACTCTAATGATTTTAAGTTTAATAACATATATTAATGCATTTGTAAAAACTTGATAATTCTATCACCCCCATGGAATGTATATTATGTTTCGCTTATGACCTTTTTACTTACCATATTCAGCTTAAATTGTGTATATTTCAATGTTCGATTCCAATACCAACATTTCATTCATGTCTAAATGTACTCATTTTTATAGTTATTTCTTCTTATCGTCATTACACATACTCTGTGACCAATTTTCATTCTCATAATGTAGAAAATGGATTATTTTTATGTGTTATTAACTTCTTAAACGCTGCGGTTAATTGATATTCTAAGAAAAAAAAGCGCGACACTGTGACATTTTTTGTTAAATCTATTTCATTGAAAAATGTGGATCATTTAACATGATTAGCCCAACCCAATCTGGTTGAAAGAGTATGGGGGGCATGTTCAACTGTCCCCAGCCATATTGCATGCATGTAATTCTTTAATTCCATATCAGGTTTTAAGCCCCATGTGTCGATTTGGTGGAAATTTTTGTATAAATAAAAAATTAACTGATAGCGTTATAATTTACGAATTATTGCAAATGATTTAAACTTTTTTTTAAACCTTTAAAGTAAAACAAAAGTGAAAAAGGTCAGTTACAGTTTGGAGGTACTCTTGCTCAATAGTATTTAGTTTAAAGAATCCTTCACTACTGCGAGATTGGGTAACCGAGACCGTCGTCATTCCATAATATTAGGGCATTCTTTCATCTTTTAATTTTGAGTGCCTGTAATTTGCACAGTAATTATCTGATGTCCCCGCTGACCTCTATTGCAACTATCGAATGGATGAACCGTGAGACCTATTTCTTGTAATATTATGTTACTTGAGATCCATAATGTTGGTGAAGGTATATGGTCGGTATCTGAGTGCAGCGTCCAGATTATTCAATGTCGACCAGTGCGTAAGCTGGATGGAAACGATAGACGACAGAGCAAAAGAGGCCAAAAAGAAGTATGGTTCTCAGACACCGCGCGTCATTTTAACCCTCCGCATCAAATATTTTGATTTTCAATTAAAACTGACCAATGCTGAGCTCCAGCCGCTCGGACATTTTTTTCAAAATGATAAAATAATACAATTTTGATAAGATTTCCTTTATTATGTAGTGCTTTTACCTGTTTAGCAAAAAAAAGTTATTATCATACTTTTCCCTGACCATATAACATTTTTACTGAAACATACAACAAAGGTAAAAACATTAAAATCGCCCGCGCACTGATTTCTAAAAAAGTGCTTGAAAACCATACTTTTTTGGGCCTTACGGAAAATATGTATAGGGAATAACTTGAATGATCAATATGTAGACTTGATTGCTATTTGTTATCATTTTATTTATATTAAGTTTAAATGTCAATTCGATACAAAATACTAAATGTGAGATTAAATATTTAGATGCCATTGCCAATTTCTAGTGTCGCTGTAATTTTTAAGTTTTTTGGGGGGTTTATTTCAAGAGGTAAGTTAAATTGTCATTATAATTTCTAATAGTCATGGTTGTTTTCATCCCTTTTAAAACATTATCTTAGTAACCTAGTAACTTTTTCCGCATTATGTCTAGTGTAGGCCAGCGCCGAGAGTGTGTTTGCAAATACGATATCAATTGGCATGGGCACACGCCCGCACACACCAACGCATACAAATGATTTGTCATTATTAAACTTTGTTGTTTCAAATATAATATTATAAAAATACTTCCTACCTTTCTTTCCATGGACCGCACCTGCAAAAAAAATATCAGATTATTAAGTAACAAAAATAATTGTATTTACCATAAGGGATTTTTAAAAAAATGCACAATCATCATATGGCAAATTATATGCAAGAATCAGAAAATTGTTAATGCTTCTGCTACCTTTATGTTTCTTTAATATAAATCCAAGTTTCAACTTATCTAAAACCTTTTACCAATAGTAATAAAGTTTTGAATTCAGGTATTTTTTACAAATCCCAATATATAAGAAAAAGGAGGATATGCCCATCACATATTACACTGTTTTTGTCGGAGTATATTTTGACACAGACAGATAGCCAACCAGATGCAACAAAAATGACATTGGAAATTTTACAAATTTTAAATAACAATTTTGATACTCAATTTTAAGTTAGAAATAAACAAGATAGAGGAACAAGATATTGTCAATGAGTTTTGTATTCGACCTGTAAAATGGTCTGTTGTTGCTGGTTCCTTATAGTCGTGGAGCTTTTAAAAATAAATAAATAAATCAATATATATATATATATATATATATATATATATATATATATATAAAAATGAGGGTAAATTCCACAAATACATATACTAACAAAGTAAACCCTATATATTTTGAATTCATAAACTTGATGTGGCCTAATATTTGCAATTGTAACATTTTTGGGGCATGAATGCTACCTTTCGAGTTTAAAGTAATAAGTATCGTCAACTTAACAGTAGTCCAACGTTGTAAGGATACATTAGCCTTTAGATATACATTAGATGAGTTATTCTTTTATAAAAGCAAATGTTTGGAGGGGAGGTTTAAATGTACTTTACTGAACACGTTCTCTCCCCGAAGAGCCCCGCATTCGTTATGAAGCACTGGGCTCTTTAGTAATTGTCCCGCGGTTACTTTTTACAGGCATCAAGAGATGCTCCAACCACCAATCATCTCCAACGTTCATCCAGAACGATCATTTTTTTTAACAAGCAGGTTAATGGTCTAATGAAGGTGCTGTCTACAGTTGGGAAATTCATATGATAACAATGTTATATTATATCATTAAAGGGGCCATATCACACAGAAAAAGCATATTGAATTGACACAAAAATAACGTCGTCTCTCGTAAATTATTCGGTACCTGCCAAAATTTCCGCCTTGAAACTGTTTGCTTACCAAGTAGACAGTTAAAAAGTGTACCGGGCGCGATCACAGGCTTCAACATAAACAAAGCACATAGAGCTCCGTGCAACACCCGGGTCACAACACATGTCAATCTGGAGATGCCCTGACTGATTTGAACCAAAAAAAATATGTTATGCCAGTTGCCGCTACATGAAACATCGGCTCAGACACCCGATACACGGACCCACACCCTGCTACGAGCTTCTTTTCTGCTCAGCCCCCTGGACCTATAGCACAAATCTGTTGCGACCGGTTCTACAATGAATTTACAATGAATTGGCCCAAGGACCTTAATGTCCATTAAGCAGAGATATATCAAATGACATGAAAGTCGATCTATGGACTTGTTCAAACTACTCTCTGTTTTGGATACGTCGCGCATGCGCAAAATCGGACCTCTGGCCTTGTTTTTGCAAACACCGAACGTGGACCGTAGGCGCATAACAAAGTGTTGAACAGCTCAAGCGGGAGTGCTGAAACCGTATGTGTTGGGATTTTTTTTTTTTTGTTATTGCCTGGAAACCTTTGCGTAAAGCAAAAGTGAACTGATAGTGTGAAAGAACAGGCATACTATTGTTACTGATTATGTCCCATTAAGCCTGCTGGATTTCAGGTTTTATATGCACGGGGCAAAGAATAATCCAGAAATTAGGAGTCGTTAAGATATTAGAGTGAGTCTTATGTTTGAGATCACGTGACAGAGTGGAAACGCATGATTATCCTGGTGTCAACTAGTGATTATCCTGGTGTCAACCAGGCTCTGAGTATCGTATCTGGGGGTGCTGGAGATGAAATCTTCCCCATGGCTGGATCATGACATATAAGAATAAAAGAAAGGCGCACTCGCTTACGAGTGAAACACGATAGTGGGGTACAGTCTTCCAATCAAGCTCACTCTTAGGGACTCTTAGAAAACTCTCACCGCTCCTAGGCTGACTTCCCAGCTTGAAGTCCTGTGCTTTATCCGAAGGCTACAGAAGCTGGTCCGAATAATGACTCCGTGTTATAACTCTAACTTGCTGAACAGTATATATATATATAAATATATATATATATATATATATATATATATATATATATATATATATATATCATTTGCGAGATCCAAACAAGGATTATCTCATAAAGGTGTAACTACATTTCTTAATATGAACTTTACATAAAACCCTTCCGTCATCACTGTGGGATTTTTGTTCCAAAATTAGGAGGATGAATTGCAGTCACTGTAAGGCAATAAGAACTTAAAAAAAGCATTCTTACCGAAAAGTACGGACAGCAGCAGAAGTACTTCCTTGGTCCCCATGGTGACACCTGTAGCTGCTACAATGAAAAAAAGTTTCATTATGACTTGAGTGATATCTAGGTAAATGTTGAATTATATGGCGACTCTGCATCGAATTATCGGCATTGTAATCTTTTTGATTATACGTGGGAGTTTGTTAGGGTAAAGCTTGTAACCTTCATACGCCAGAGCATAATCTAGTAAGTGAACAAATTGTTGTTTGAGACATCAAAACTCCGTAAAGTTGACCATCAAACGATCCTCTAAAACCGGTCAGTTGCTGTATGAAAATGAAAGCGCCGAAACATTGGGACAGAACATTTGAATCTTTTTAATGGTAATCAAGATTACCACATAATGGTATAGATTATTGCCTTATCCGGCAGGATACGCGCTGATAACCGTCGGTGTCTGTGTGTATGTGTATGTGTTTGTGTGGTTGTTCACGAGAAAACTCACGCAGCCTTGAACGGAATATTATGACATTAACAAGAGAAAAAAGGTCAATTATAAATCATTTATTGGGTATGCATTTCCATTACCTAGAGATTTTTAGTTTTACGCATTGTTACCTGCATGTGGAAGTGTTCGATAAGGAAACTTGATGTAAAAATCAATGCTATTTTCATGATTTTAAAATTACTTTCATGCATGAATATCCAGTGTTTAGAAATTTTACACAAAATTTATATGCAAAGTCAGGTGAGTTTCGGCGGTTGGATAGGGGGGGGGGCATGGCCCCCTTGCGTCACCCCCTTGGCCTAGCCGCCTATGTCAACGAAACGTCGCCTCACTATATATAGAACTAAGTGGTGTTTGACCATGATACGATCGTATTTTTCTTTAAAAATACAGCTTGTTTATCAATTTCACGGATGGTGTGACAGAATCTTAACTTTAGGACAAATTTAATTGTATTAACTCTATACTGACAACAGAAAGTACATCTTACTTCAGTTTTCGTAGGTGAGCCCTATAAAGGTATCATACTATGCTGACCTGCTAACGCCTAATTACAAGTTTGTGTAGTTCTAAATTTTGTTAAGACATACCCTGCAAGGTTTTGATATGAACATGCTGAAAATGAACTTTCATTTACCTTATAGGTGACACCTTCTCTACCTCCTGCACTGCAATGATTCAGACACTTACAGGGGCTTATATATCGTTCTAAGGACGGACGTGGCAATATGAAGGCGGGGCATGTTGGACAATTTTCGCATGCAAATTAGAATGGGTTCAACATCCGCACATCTTTAGTATCGATTACCTTCAACACTCCTACACATCTTTTTCCGTCAAGGAAATGCATAGCCCAATTTAATGGCCTGGTGGCTGTTAACTGGTTCTAATGCCTTGATACAATGATATGAGCGAGCTGACGCACCACCAGTTATCAGATTTTAAGTCAGTCTCTCTCCAACTGCGAAGAAAGTCACATTCTTACTATCGAATTAAATATGTAAAGTTTCAACTGCGTTTCATGGCAATTAATTATTAATAAAATTCGGAGTAATGAAGTTATTTTATAATCCTAACGTAAGATAATGATGAATATTCTTAAATTCAATGCCTAAGCAATTTAGGGGAGTTCCTAATAAATAGGAAAATATGAAAACCTGGAGGAATAAGGACTCAACAACCCCTGAACCATTTATTCACGTGTTGAACCCGTGTAGAGACGTAAGGTTACCCTCCCCTTCATTTCAGACTACCCTCCGTGAACTGATATCAATTTCAGATTACCCTTGTGGTTTGTCTTAATGTTATTTCTGGTTCGCATTTCAGACAATCCTCTACCCAATGAAACCAAATAAAAAATATGGTTTAACTCATGATATTTTATCTCTATATTTTGTGTTTTGATTATATGAGTTGCGAAAATCTCGAATATTAAGCCTCCGCGAACAATAAGCCAACTCCAATATTTGTTAACTGTATGTGCGCCGCAGAATTGTGAAGGTCATTGCTCAATATAGCTTGCGCGCTCTTGAATGGCTATACATGCATTATACCCTAATTGTGTACAGGAAGTCACAATGTGAAACAAAAACATATTGTGTGTCATTAGTCTGTGTCGTATGATGCCTGGTATTGCATCGTAACCAAACTGAATCCATCAAAAGCCCGAAATGTTAGTTAATAACATTTGGGCGATCGCGCTCACGAGAGTGTTTCTGTATCATCAGAAAGCGGATTCGCTCTAATAGCCTCAAGTCACGCACCTTAAGTGTTTATTACTTCAATATTATTGGTAAATATGGTCCCCTTATCTTCAGCAGAAGATACGTACACCGCTTTTCCGATAGAATGCCCGGACCGCGACGTTCGTTTCTCGCCAAATCAATGATGTACACCGCTTTTCCGATAGAATGCCCGGGCGCGACGTTCGTTTCTCGCCAAATCAATGATGTTTATTGCTTAGATATGTCCTCTTGTGTACAATGCATATTAAGTATGCCGACCTCCTGTTAGAACGCTGGTGCCTTGAAGTTGGTTTTATAGGCCAAATAACGCATATGATAGACTTGTTGATGTTATTGCTTCCACCGACACATTCGAGTGCCGTACTAGTACCATTTCGGCGCTCAGTCAATGGAGAGTCTCCGAGTTCCTTTTTTATCATATGGCTCCGTGAGAATGCAAACATTTTCGTTATTCGTGAGAGTTCCTCATGGCTTACAGGTACGCTGTAACTCAAATCGTTCCGTATGGGTATATTTAATGTTATTATGCTTATTTTAAGGAAATGTTATAACTGCTAACCTTTTAATCAAGTGTTCCGATCATCGGCAAATAGAGTTGTATTTTTCTATGCCGAGGGGAGAATGAGAATCTTGGAGAATCCTGAATATTCTCGGGAAAAATGAGAATCTGTTGATGGTACGAAATGATTTTCATGCTACCATAAATAAGAATTCCAATCTCATTAGAGGACTGAGATTTATCATTATTTATGGAAGAGAATATGAAAAATTGCTTATTCTTTCGAAATCTTCATATAAATGGAGGAATTAAGGAATAACAACAACATCCCGGGAGAATACCGATCATTTCATTCCACCTTTGCGGGGCAACACAATGTCTCAGAAAAATAAGCGCCAGATGTCTTCCCCCGTCACTATAAAATATGTATTCAGGGGCGTCAATATAGGGGTGGGGTGGGAGGTATATTTCCCCGACTATTAAGAAAGAGGGGGGGGGGTGGTCGACGAGAATTATATTAATATATTTGAAATGAAATATATCAATAATTAAAATTAAAGACTTAAGTTCCATTCCTGAGTTTAAGATGAAATATATTATATCTTAACCTGCTTTAGAATTAACATATACTTGAATCATAATACATTATTTTCTAAAATATTATACTTAATTATAATATATTGGAAATGTCACATAAACAATAAAATGGTATATATACATATGCATATATATGCACATATATATGAGTGTGTGTGTGTGTCTGTGTGTGTGACTGTGTGTTAAAAAAAGGTTGCGAGTCATCCCTCACACTTGAAGACCAAGGGACACAAATATGTGCATTGACCGGTCAAATTGACCGGAGACTGTTGTATGCATTTCGGTATGTATTTGCGTTGATAATAGGTTTAATCCCCCTATAATATTTTTCTTTCGTGATATATAAACGCTACAAAAATACAATGTCAGCAGTGAGAAGAATAACACTGAGACCAGCGCTGTCACTGTTGTCAAGCCAAATCGCGCCCCTTGTGTTTATTTCTGTAGTGCCTTTAAATGTGTCCGACATGTTACCAAATGCCTATTTTCCTAGATAATCTTAAAACTTACAAACAGTATTTCCATCTTGTCTAGCCCTGTCTTGGCTTTAGTTTTTGTGTTTACTTGTTAAATGCTTATACTAAAACGTGATCCCATCTACCGATTGACGTAACACACTGCCAGTTCCTATCACTAAATTGTCGGAAGAGAGCCCTGCTTTTGGTTATATAATTTGCCACGAGGTGGCAGTACCCGTTCAAAGCTTTGCGACACAGCAAATGAAGTGTTATGGCTCTATTAGTGGGAGAAATCATGTTTTAAAATTGCATCGACTGGGCCAGTCAACTGGGAAGAATAACTTTCAGTACGGTGTACCTTTTATGTCTGCCAATTTCCATTTCTATTGAATAGTCACTTAGTCTAAATTCTGCCAAAACAGTTCTTAAATTTGGTGATAAGTACTCCAAATAGTTCTTTGTTTCTAAAAGCGATTTTAAAGTTATAAATTTGCAATATACTTTTTCGCTCAATTTCTGCATTCCATACATGTAAGGCACAACCCTCCAATCTTTGCTCCTACTATAGCCATAAAATATTTTTTATCTCCAGTAGTTTGAGATAACCAAATTGAGCCGAAACTCTATTTATTCAACTGTAGTTTAATACATGAAGCCCCAGTTATATTCCCAATATCATCAAGTTGCTTTAACATTCTGTATGTTAAGTAAAGATCTACTTTCTTCCATATAAAAACGTTTACACCAGTATCCATTACTACGACTAATATATTTTACCGAAAACGGTATCTTATGCACTCTCCAAGGACTCCAAATTTGACGTGGTTACCCCCAACCCTTAAAACTTTAAAAAAATTATGATGACGATATTGGAGATCGATATTGTACGGTTACAATTTGATCTCGTCTTTCATATATTATCTACAAAGTTGCGACCCATATAATAACTTTATCAAAAAGCTTGAGTTTTTCACAAACCGGCAGTATGCCACATTTTATATCAATATTTTTTAGCATTGCTGTTATCATATTTGAATTTTGGCTTATCTGACAGAGCTCATGTTTCCATGACAGTCTTGCTGAGAAAGTACAGTGGAACCTCTCCTAGTGGGCACCTCTATAAAGTGGGCACTTTTGAGCAGTCACTGGTAGTCAGAAAACACGCCCACTAGACTAGGGCAGGGTTTATTTAACAGTTGTTACATAACGATTCATACTGTTGAAATGGTGTTCAATCTGGACTCTCTAATAGCAAATGCAAAGCTACAACGTGCACATTGCTCCAAACAATGTACAATCACAGACATTTTCACCAAGAAATAAGAATTGTGACAATTTAACACATTCATTCAAGGTGTATCACACATTTCAAATGTTTAATGGACTTCCAGTGACTGGATTAATGTTTTTGTTTTACTTACTTGTCACCTTGATATAGAATGTTTTCTTAAGATGATAGTATTTAGATTAGTGACGTACTGTCTTTGCTTTTTTATTTGTGTATTATTTTTATCAGAAATTGACTAGATTTGAAAGAATATATTATTAGGAATTATTACTTGCAATGCTAATGCTAAATACCACATGCTGCTTTGCCATTTTGTGCTTATAAAATATAAAAAAAATGAATATGTATATATATATATATATATATATGTGTGTGTGTGTGTAAAATTCACAGCTTCCTTTTTTATTGTGCTCATTTTTTGTCCATACGTTTGTGTAATAAAATACATATTTTCTAACAAATGTCTTGATAACTAGAAATAAATTTCACTCAAAAACTTATCATTAAATAAAGAGAGATGATACATAAAATTAGTTAATTTAATAAACTCAAAACATGAGTAATTTTAGCAATATATCATACTAGGAGGCAGCACTCATGTGCTGGCCGTTACCTCCATATAGTGGGCACCTCTATAAAGTGGGCACTTAGGTGTAGTCCCTAGGGTGCCCACATTAGGTATTACACGACTGTATTACCTAAATACTGAAGCTATAAGCAATAAGAAATAAAGGCGTCCCTCCGTTTCCTAGGTATTTTTAAGCAATTCCATACAAAATTAAAGCGTTATCAACAGTACTGTAACCTTGTCGGAACCCATTTTGACTCTCTATAAACAATTATAAGGTGCCGTTATAGGAAACAACGAAAGGTGTTCCGATGAAATCAATGTTACCAGTTGTACAGTTAAAGGAAGAGCTACCCGTTGTTCGTTGGAAACAATGTCACCAACTCTTGCGCTGTAAAATAAATGGAACAGCCACGTGAAACACCTTGGTACGTGGTTCAGAGGCACCCGCGCGGAGAGGTTCTTATGGACAAAAACCCTCCCTCTTATTCCCCGTCAATTCTCCTTATGATACACGGTTGTGGAAATTGCGCGTGTCCCATATTCCTATGGCATCTTATGATATTTCGTAAACACAATCAGTTTACCGGGCGACGTTTTCAGTTGCGATCCAAGTAGTGAGCGGCGAGTTTATTGTTTCGACGTGTTATTTTGGCGTTTTTTTTCTGCCAAGTCTGAGATTTTTTTATTGTCGGCCTTAAATAGAGGATATCTTGTTAAGACGGCTTGTCAAACCAGAGTTTGAAAAAAAAAACGCCCGGGCGTAAGATCAAAGAAACCTAGTATATATATATATTCAAAGACTCAAAACCAGAGAAAATATTCATTTACTAATCATAAATTTTGAATATATTATTCCATTATCTTCGGTTTATTAGTTTTCCTGTGACAAGTTGATAATAAAGTTACCAAGATATCATTCCATGTATAAATTGTTACATTCAGGAGAAAGTGTACTATAATGTAACTAGAAGAAAACATGACTGATATTTTCCTTATTTTAATTTATATCATACAATATAATTATAAACAGATATTTAGTAATCCGTAGGTTTGTTTCCTGAATACAAAATGCAAGGACTTTTTTGGGGGGGGGGGGGAGTGGCATGGCCCCCGGCGGCAACACCCGTGCTTCTCGTCATTGTTATGATTGTTCAGAGTTGATTTTCTGTTCTGTTATCTTCTCTGAACGCTGTTTATATCTACATTTAAATGTTAAACATGAAATTCGGCCATTTATGCATGCCCAGCTTTATGGAACTAGTTATGCCAGACGGAACGACCCTTGAAACTAATTAAATGAGAAGAGTTACCCAACTGTTTACGCATAAACGTTATTTTCTATTACAGTGAAATGGAGATAGTGTGTACTGTTTTGCTACCTTAATCAATTTTAATTGACCATTTACACAGGATAAATTAGCAAGAAGTTGTTATGTAAATGACGCATTCTTCGCAAAACAGAAATCCGATACGTTGATATGGACATTTTGGTTTGTGTTCCTGTAAACAAAGTTGAAGGTGTCCGAATTCACAAACAAGACTATAAAAATCACATAAACGTGCTCAATTGCCTCTTCGCAATATTTTTATAGCGATATAGTGAATAGAATTTTGAACGTTTCCCTGTTCAGCGCGACAACAGAATGGAAAATTCAATACCATCGACAGTATGCTACGCTTATACTGAACCGATATATGACAGACCATTTTGCAAAGTGAAATTAATTCTAGCGTTATTATAGTATATCGAATATTTATACACGTTCTGTCATAAGTTTATGCAAGGTGCAAGACGTTAACCGTGAAGCGTATGTGAGTGACTCACTTCAATTTGCAGGAGACCCCATGACCTTCTGTTTGCCGGTCGATTGCCCTTTTGAGCTACAAATGATCCCTCAACATATCTGTCTATTTGCACACGTTTTTGGAACACGCTTAATAGCAAAGCAAACAACCGCCAACCGGAAGTTCACGGGTTTGATTTTCATTGGCTATGTATTAAAGTTTCATTATCAGTACAAATAACCAGACTGGATATTCTTACCTGCCTCTCTCTCTCTCTCTCTCTCTCTCTCTCTCTCTATATATATATATATATATATATATATATATATATATTATATATATCCTTCAATAATTCAACCATGATTCCTTAATCTAGTTAAGAATGCAGTATTGTAATTTGAAGTAAATATGACCTATTTTTCATGTTTTGAAAGCTACTTTAATAATACAATTTTGTCTGAAATTAGAGAAATATTTATCACCAGTGTTGATGTGAAGTTCGATAGGGGCGGCGTTCCTCCGTCCTGTAACCCCTGGGTACGGCCTTGTAATTGTAATATATGGCAAATACAGATTATTTTACCCTTCTGTATGCATGTGATCAGTCAGAAAGGTCAATTCCTTATGATATATGTGACTTGTAAGAAATGGAGGTGAAATTTTGAGTGCTCTTTTTCAGCATGCCCGTGTTATATATTTACATTTTTTTAAATTAGGGAATTTACCCTATTCAAGTTGCACAGATAAACTCTTTTTCACCTTCGCTTCAGGTCACTCCCATATATATATATATATATATATATATATATATATATATATATATATATATATATATATATAAGGTAGAGTTACCCTCCGTTGTAAAGTGCTCTATGGCCTACAGACTAGGCAAGAGCGGTATAACTCTGAAGAAAAACAACGCTGTAGAATCCACATTCCCCTGATGATCGGGTCGCATCCCGTGAAACGAGACTGTTGTGAATTTTTCAGTGTTGTTTTTCTTCAGAGTTTATATATATTTACAGTGTTGTTTTTCTTCAGAGTTTTATATATATATATATATATATATATATATATATATATAATTAAAATCGTTATACACGCACACCAGTGATGTATTCGTGTCCACACCATGCGAGTTCGAGTCCGAGTCCGATTCCAAGCCACTTGAGTCCGAGTCATGTCCTTGAGTTCCCAGTCCAATTCCATCTTCTTTGAGTCATAGTCATTTGGAACCCGAGTCCAAATACGAGTCTGATAAAAATCTCTTTATATAAACAAAATTTAAAATGGAATTTTAATATTACCATAATGATTTTTTTATCAGTGTACACATGCCTTGTAGTTGAAAGTTTAATTACATCCAGCTCTCATGCAGGTCTAAAGGTTGGTATATATTTGGTAGTTCTCACATGTATATAAATGCCTGTATGGTATATGTCACAGAGCTTTCTATCTGCTTGACTCGAGATCCACTCGGCCTGATTTCCGGAGTCCTTAGCTAAAGAGTCCGAGTCCCAGTCAAAGTAAAGAGTCCGGACTCGAATCCTCCAACATAGACATACATACATATTTCCATATCACGCATTTTAGAAAATGTAACATTTTGAAACATAAGGTGAGTGATGAGGATAAGTTAATCTTCCGAAGCCCGTGTATGTAAATTATTAACTTGAGATCAGGATTCTGAAGAAAGCAAGCCACCACCATGTGTTCTCCAAACCGTGTTTATTCCACCAATATTCCAAGGTTCATTCGTGTATAAGTGACTGTACGTTTGTGAAATATCCTTGATGACGCGCCTGGAGTCGAATCATGTTCCGGATCCACACCAAAATGTAATCGTTCTTCACCTGCCAATTCCCGAAATGCCCTGACCATTTAATGAGATTTGTTACGGTTTTCTTTCACACGGCAAATCTGACAGGCCGAACCATAACACAAACCTCAGACACATATTCTCATATTAACACAACAAGAATTTAAGTGCAAAAATGGTGCTATATTAATATACAATATTTACAATAACAAATATTGGAAGAATTAAAACAAAGTCTCCTGTAGTGGCTGCAACTAAATAAATACGTAACTGAAGTCCAAATGTTCAACTGAAGATTCTCTGGTCCATGGTAACACACCACAGAAATAAAAGTCCTTCTCCTTCACAAATAAAAGTCCATGGGTTCTTGTGGGGGAGGACGACCCACCAATAAAGAAGCTCCGTTTCTCCGGGGTTAACGTGTTTACGTGGAAAGTTAAAAACCGAGTCCTCGCTGAAGAGCGGTGACGAGTCTTTCTTATAGGATTCATGAAAAGCGGTAAAATGCGTCAAAGTGGTTAAAGTGGTTTTATTTCAATGAGGTAGTGACTTTAGTCAATAGATACAATTGTTCTGAAGTCCACAATAGAGTTCACAATAGAGCGAGTCTCGTGGCAGGGACAAAAATAAGTTGATTGTCAATAGGGCGAGTTCGATGCCAGCGACAATAATAACAGTTGATTATCCAGCGGACGACGTATTAAACAGTAGGGGGCGATCCAGAAGAACAGTAGGGGTGCGGCTGTAGAGGTCATTAACACCACGGCGTCCATGCAGCAGAGGAAAATTCGTGCGATACAAAGGGGTCCACAGCATATTCCATTCATAAGTGTACAAGTTATATTGTGAACAACACACACAAACAAACACACGAACGCAGATGAGCGCATACCCTCCTGGCGAAGGCAATTTTGAGAAAACGGTCTTGCCGGAAATAGGACCGAAGTGGAGGAAGTCCATTGTATCGGATGACTGGGGAAGAAGAGCTTTTTTTTGCACAGCTCACAAAACGCTGCCCGGATATAACATTTTCCTATGCATGTTTTGGTTGAAGTGTAAAACAATTATCATTACATTTTGATATTTTCATTATATGTAATTGGTTGACTCTTAACAGGAGAATGGTCAGTTATATTTCAATCGTTTTCTGGGGATAAGGTCATCGTCTTAGGTAAATAGGCACTAAAAGTAAGGAAAGCCAGATGTATTAAAGGTTAGGTAAAATATACTTAAATGACGGTTATGGAAGAGTCCGTCAGTGCTTATAATATAGACCCCCCCCCTCCCCATTGTGTCAAATGATTGTCGTTAGTGCTCTCTGAAATCCTGTTTAAGACTTTGATATATTCACAACTTCGATAAAATAGGACAAAATAATATTTAAATTTAGCTAGCACGAGTATAAATAGTGTGTTTTTGTCACTGATAAAATCCAATACCTAATTTAAAAAAAGAAATAATGTATGAAAATATGATGTATATGTAAAGGTGAAGTTCTATAAATTAAACTTTACGATACAGATTGCCCCAAACAGCGATTCCTTGATACTGATCCATAACCTAAACAACACGCCCAGCCAGGACTTTTCTGTTTAAGTTTGCAAATAAATTGCTTTAGATTAAAAGTGACTCCATGTACCGATAGACGTAACTCAGTGTTGGCTCTTATCACAAAATGAAGCAGTAAGAGAGCAGCAAATTTGTTATATGAGTTGCCGGGAGGTGGCGGTACCTGCTATAAACGTTCCGAACAGCAAGAGCAAGTTTTATGGCTCTGTCAGCGGAAATAATTATAACAAAGTTCAACAACAACATCAGCTTGGTCAGTCTATCTATCGCTTTCGGTTACTGAAGCTCAACTTTAATCCTGTCAGAATGCTACTTGTGAATAAGTTAAGTGATCTCTACAAATTAAAGATAAAACCTTCAATCTCTGATAAAGGTGATCCAAACCGCGCAATCCCATGATACACTGGTTGTCCGTTTTGTTTATATAGTGTGTTTTAGACATGTGGGTGGACGCCAATAGCCACCAGTATTGATTAAAATCCAATAATATGCTAGTTGGTACTTTTAGGGTATTGACTCTAGGGTTTTACTATACTGTTTGGCTCACAGGAAATTCTCTCAGGCGATCTGAGTCAGGAATTTCTACAGCAAAGTTTCCAAATGCTAGGAAAGCCGAATGCGGTATGCGGACTTCCTAATGTGGCATGCAGAATGCGTGTTGAGAAATTTCATATGTAGCACCATGGCAACAAGCATATTTTCTATGTGTCGCTCTGGTGTACCAAGGAGTTTATGGAGATTTTGTACAGAGATTTTGTATAGAGATGTTGTTAACACATTTTAGATTGAACATTTCCGTATAGGTGGACAAAAACGTACAAGAATGCTTAACTGCCATTGTAAGACTATGTGGATAAATTGACCCTTCCTTATGCAGACCCCATAGCAGGTTTGATAATATGACCGGTTGATAAAAAAATTGTATTCTCCATATCTGTTAATAAATATCTGAAAACAGTAGGGCAGGATATCGCCAACTGTTATGTGTGTTGTGATAAATGTTATCGTATTTGATGTGTCTTCTGGTATTTAAAACACATTTGCATGAATTATTCATTCATTATCGTATTAAATATAATTGCATAATTAAGTATATGGATATCAGTAAGTCCATATAGGAAAAAGAAAATGCAACTACAAGGTGAAAAAAAAAAAAACTCACAGTTTCCATCAGGAAAAAAGAAATGCGCAAATGACTCCGCAGAGCAGAATTCTTGACTGTGGTTTCGCACAGAGAGGTAGGCGGCCTGTAAGTGGTGTGCACAATCACAGCTGTGTATGGCTTTGAAAGGCCAGCGTTCTTCATCAGAATAACTGTTCACTTGACGCCAGGTTATCCTTCAGTTACCACAAAATATAAGGAGATACTTATTTTGAATGTGTTCGGCTCTTACTTCGTTTTAAGTATTGATAAAGAGTCAGTATAAAGTCATCAAGCAGACATTCATTTCCCAGGGACCGACCTTGCAGGCTGTGATCATATGGCCAATCAAGCCCATACTTGAACATTTCCTACCAAACGATCTGAGGCGTGTGTTTATACGCGGTAGTGGTTTCACTTTCATATATACTGTGCCTATATTTTGTTTGTTACATACCCCTCTTAATTACAGACATTGGCTTGGCTTGGGTCAGGGTTCTGATATACACAGGGAGGTGTTTAAGTCAATGTGATTCCCGGTTAGGGACTAGGGCATCTACTGAAAACGGGACACCTCAAGAGGGTAATTTATTGAAAGTTACTCATAAAGGGAGGTACCTTTAGAGGGGTGGACATGCAGCTACACGTGCACTGGTATCTGGGTATTTTTTAAATACTCTGTGTATACTTTGTTTATTTATATGAGTTAAAGATGTGTTATGTGTTATAATTTATGGCCTGAGAATATTAACACCTTCAAAACGCTTTTGTATGAGGAGTGCCCATGTCAAAATGTTGGATGAGGATGGATACCCCCCATATCTCATATACTATATGAGATGGTTATACCACCGGCATGCTTAAACAAGCCTTTGAACAAGCTGTAGCAGTGAAGGGCGAGAACGAGCTGGACAGAGACTTAATGAGTTACCTGGGCTGGTTGCTGAAGATGACCAATGGTGTAACTAGGCAGTGTCATCGTCTTCGCCGGGAGGATGTGCGTAAAGTCCAGCGCCATTTAGAGAGTCTACCACCAGGGTGTCAGAATGGCTGTCAGAGTGCCTTTACATCATACAGTGAGGAACGCACTTTGAGCCTCCATGAGGATTGCAAATATTTTCGTCATTTCTGACAACTCCTCATAGCCTACTTTTAACTTAGCATACTCATATTGATATATGTATGCTGAGTTAAAACAGCATTATCCCCAAGTGATGCAGCTGTTTAGGGGATCGCTCAGATTTGTAGGGTTGGTTTATTTGTGCATATATTTACTGTGGTTTTATTTTCTTTTTGAGCTCTTGCGAAACTTCCAGTGCTGTGTAAGATTTCGGTTCGGCGTTGTCCAATGAGCGAATAAAAAATTTCGTTCAATGACAAATATTTATATAGTTTTGTGTTGTGAAATACTAGTAAAGATGGATATAGGCCTACTGTATATCATTTTGGGCAGGCTCTGGCTGGCTGATGACGAATTTAGGTCTAAATAACAAGAGAATGTGATGGATGTGACGTCACTTGTGACGTTACCTGGAGCCTGAGGGGAGCGAATTCAACCATCTGGAGAACAGACACGCCATCCACGAGCAAGGGTTAGCACCGCCGATGAGAATGTCACGACCACGAGACATTGTGACGTCACTGCCAAACCATCCGACTGATGCCCACGTCGACATGACGAAAAGTCCATGTCGGCCACTCACCATGGCCTGTGACCGTAAAAGGTAACTTCTCTGAACGCGGCATGTCTCAGAATGTTCTCAATTGATTTTAATATGGTTTTGTGGAAGGATGAGCCATACAGCTACGAAGAAGTGTTTGTTTTTGGACGGCTCGATTATTATTTGTAAAAATAAAAAAAAGTGAGCGTAAGTGATGAATTTGGATGAATATGGATCAAGATCTGCCATTCAGTTTGTTCGGCCTGTCCCTAAAATATGTCATTTTCTTCATTCGCCCATAACCATCTTCCGCAAACTTACAACGAAATTAACCAAGAAATTGCGCACACACACACTCACGCACACATTAACATGACCTTTCTTAAAACCTCTTACCATATTCATTGTCAGGGGTAAATCAGTTCAAAACGTTTTTAATAAAACTGATATGACTTAAGTCTAAGCTCAAGTCACAACAAAACCTATGATTTTAGCAGGAACCGTCGTAGGTTTGGGAGAATTTTTTTCATAACTTTTAGGCCATGGGCTAGTTGGGGTCATAGTGCGTCCCCTTGTAATTTACTTTAATGAGTATCTTCATGTAGCCCTAGGTCTAATAAGTCAGAAAATTGATGATGCCAGCAAAAAAAAAAAAAAACTGGGATAGAAGATACCCCCATAGACGCCTACTTTTATAGTTGAAGGCAGATAATTAGGGGTATGGAAAATTCAAACAGACCTAACTATGCAACTCTTCACCAAAATATTTCAAATGACCACTTAAAATGTTTGCCTTGCCAAGATCTACAAGTCTATGCATATGATATGCAAATTTATTCTGTAAAAAGGTCACCAGAGGTCAAAAGGTCACTAATTTTGACCTTCACCTATAATTTCTCGCGTTATCAGGTTTTATTTATTGCCGAGACTATATAATTTTAATTTTTATTGTAAATTAATTAAATGGTTTACCGGTGCTTTTTTATACCTGAAGTAAAACAATTTGAAAAGTTTAGTGATTACCCCGCGGTGTGTGAGTTATTTCTGCACTTTTACATACTCTTTGTATGTATTGCTGAATGTGTCGAATAGGAGTAAGGCAAAAAATAACATGTGGTAATTTGGAATCTTTCATTGAATCGTCGTAAATGCCCACAAAGGAGTTCATCTATAAAACGAAACATCAAATTATGCAAATATTTTCATCGAACAGTTTGTTGAAGTCAAAAGTAAACAAAGGTTGACCTTACCAACACCATAGCTGTTTGTTACCAATTGTCGTTGTAAAGCGTGCCATAAAATTTTTATATTTAAACTAATGTTTGTAACTTTCTATCTTTCAATTAACAAATTTCCAGTAAACATTTATCCTAATTCTTACCGATTTGTATCTTATCTCATGACAGTTATATATGTTCTTAGATAGTTGTCACTGGTTTATTGATCTCTGTTAACAGCAAAACCCTAATTTTAATTGGACTTAAATCAGGCAATCTTTTATATATATATTTTTTCATAAGTACGCTTCTATCACATATATCCATTTCTATCACAAGTAAACAATATATTAGTTATTATAATTCATATAAAAATAAAAATTAATTCTCTAATTAATTACATATGACTAATATTATATCTCTCCCGGATATAATACTGATGTCGTCATAGTATAATTTTTGTGATAATTGATTAAAAATTGCAATTTTATTAATAATATGAATTCTGCACTTTGGCAGTCTAGTCTATTTTATATATGGACCTCTGTCAGTCTTTTTTTACCTTTGACTGTCTGTAAGTCTATATGTTCGCCTGTCATGTCTGACTAACTGTCTACCTAAAGATAATCTTGACTGAAAAAAACCTCTCTGACAGGCTGGCTCATTTTGTAACCGATACACCTGTTTCTCATGTTTACTCTCTGATCAAATGACTTTCTTGCGGTACATCTTACTTTCTGTTTGAGTAAATGTCTATCTGTCTGACTAAATGTCTGACTAACAGGCAGTTTGTCTAATTATTTTTTGAGCAACCATGACTGCATAGTCCATTAAAAATACAGAAACACTGCAATTTGGGTTGTCAGTCAGATTACCACAGATAGTCAGTAAATAGTTAGACAAGACAGTAAGACCTTTTTTTCACAGAGCTTGTCAGGTAGTCGCTGATATCTGACTTGATTCTAACTAGCTGTGGTTGTAAACCATTTTTACTACCTAGCTATATCTCTAGCTGGTCATCTGTCTTAGTCTCATGAAATTTAAATTTAAATTGTTTCTACCAAAATCTTGGACGAGTTTGAAAACCGGTGACCTTGACAAATCATGAAGGTCAAATAGGTCGAAATAGGATTTTTGGTGAATCCAACAACTTTTGAAGTGTCCAATATTTCCCCCTGAAATTTGGAACACTAATTGTTAAAATTAAGTTCTTTAAGTAGTTCAAAAACTGATGACCTTTACCTATATCTTCAACGTCAAATCAATCAGAACAGAACGTATTCGTGAAGATTATAACTTTTGAAACATCAAACATGTTTTCATTGAATTCGACTCGCGAAATGTCTCTACAAATATCTCGGACAAGTTCGAAAACTAATTACCTTGACCTTCAACATCATGGTCAAACAGACCGAAACAGAATTTTTAGTGAACCCTATTACTTTTGAAGTAGCGCATTTTCCCCCTCAAATTTGAAACACTCGTGTTTTAATCAAGTTCCTTGAAGAGCTCGGAAACTGAAGACCTTGACCTGCATATTCATGGTAAAATCAGCCAAAACAGAAATTATTTTTAAAGCCAATAACTTTTGAACCACTTGATATATTTTCATGAAATTCAACTTGTGAAATGTCTCTACCAATATCTCGGACAAGTTCAAATCGGTAACCTTGACCTTGTTACGGAACCTAATATAAACAGACCATGCGGTATGAACACAAATTTTATAATGAGGATAAAAAAATCAGATTCTGAAACACTAGGCAGCGTGAAATTTCTAGGGGAATGAATAAAGAAGTCAGTGGGTTTTTTTGTTAACAAATAACTATAATTTATTCTAAAAGCAACCCTAACAATGCAATACACTAAATCAATACAATTATACAGTAAAACAGCGTTATAGCAACAAGGCAATACAATCACACAAAAAGATAATGGTACAGTACCTCGATACCAACACCATCACCACGATAAGTCCTTTGAATGTAAACTCTCGGAGAATGACAGTCCAGTGGAAAGTTCTTGCAACAACACAGAAAGTAAACTGAAGTCTAAATGTGTAAAATCCAGGAGAAAGTTTTTGAAAATTGTCGCATTCGTCGGATAAGCTCCTGACACACGCCTCTGCGTCCGCTGGAATGTGCTCTGCTCTGCCACCTGGTTCTAAAAACCACCCCTTTATATACCTTCACACCCTAAGCCGGATATTTTCCACTTCTCGAATAGCCTATAAGGTCCTGCACAACACGAGTTTAAGGAACTCTCTAGAAAGAACAGCGCTGTGTATCTCCACACACCAGGCTTATCACGTGACCCACGACCAGGCGTGAAAACCCAAGGCTCACATGACAACGAGAGCTCAACCAGTACGGATTAAACATAAAATGTAACAACAACACGAGTTACGCCCGTGTCACACAATAAAAAGAGCACCTGTAACAACCTTCATCATCAAGGTCAAATTGGGTGAAATGAAAAAATGGGAACCCTTTTTACTTTTGAAGTATCACATATTTCCCTTAAATTTGAAACAGTATTGTTTTAATTGCGTACCTTGAGGTGCTTGAAAACTGGTGACCTTCACCTGGATCTTCAAGGTCAAATCAGCCAGAATAAAATCTCAGATCAGTTCATAACTAGGATACCTTGATCATCATCATACAAGCTCAGATCTTTAGAAATCCAGGATTTCAGTTAACACTAAACCTTTAAAGGGGTCCATTTTCCCCCTCATATTTGGTAAAATTAGGCCCGTAGTGAGCGGAGACTTAAATTAAAATTAGGGTTTTGCTGTTAACAGAGATCAATGAACCAGTGAAGACTATCTAAGAACATATATAACTGTCATGAAATAAGATACAAACCGATAAGATTTAGGATAAATGTTTACTGGAAATGTGTAAATTGAGAGAGTAAGATACATTTTTTTTCAATATTAAGATTTTCTTTCACGCTTTACAAGGACCATGTGTAACTAACAGTTATGGTGTAGGTAAGGTCAACCTTTGTTTACTTTTGACTTCAACAAACTGTTCGATGAAAATATTTGCATGAATTGATATTTCATTTTATAGATGAACTTAAATATCAACCTTTATTGTCATTTGCAAAGATTCAGTGAAAGATTCCAAAGTACCACTTGTTAGATTTTGCCTTACTCCTATTCGACACATTCAGCAATACATACAAAGAGCATGTAAAAGTGCAAAAATATGTAACATACCATGGGGTAATCACTACTTCTTTTCATTTTTTTTACTTCGGGTACTAAAAAGCACAAAAAAAGTTTCTTTTTTTTAATTAAAAAAAAATAAAAGTTATATGGTCCTGGCGATAAATAAAACCTGATAATACGAACAATTATTGGTAAAGATCAACGTTTATGACCTTTTGACCTGTCTTTTTTTATCTGCCTCCAGCTGTAAAGGCAGGCGTGGTATAGGTCCATAGGGGGTATCTTCCATCCCATTTTTTTTTTTTGCTGGCAACATCAGTTTTCTGACTTATTAGACCTAGGGCTACATGAAAATACCCATTTAAGTAAATCACAAGGGGGTGCACCATGACCCCCACAAGCCCATGGCCTTGTGGAAGCGTTCACATATAAACGTTTTACGACGGTCGTGGGAAAATCGGTCAGGGCTGTCTAAGTCTAATCGTACGCTCTTCCTTCGTAGGTCTTATGAGGCCCTTTTTTTTAAATATCTTTATTTCAACAAAAATATACCAAGAATAACAAAGTTATAGTTTTATTACATTGCATTTTCATGTTCACAATCGATTGTCATCATCTTTCTCAGTTGGTCCCCATTTCAAATAATGAAGCTGTAATCTATCTTTCTTTTTGCTACTCTATCTTCAATATTTTTAACATAATCTACTTTTAGACTGATACGCTTTTAAGCTCAATTTACCCGCGTCACTGTTCATATAAACATATTCTTATTACGCATTCTTATAGAAAGACAATTTGTATGACACTAGACTGTTAAGATCAAAATTAGTTCCCACGTTCAACATACAGACTCCAATTTTCAATAAACAATAAAGTGGAATGATTTTCCATTTTCCGATTTTAACATCTAATAATTTTATAAACAATATGATTCGTTGAGTTTTTATTTTAATTCGAAATCTGGTAATCTAATTCCTACTATAGTCCCCAATTAATGACTTATATTTCACTTTTGGCCGCAGTCCATTCCAGATAAAGTTGGTTATAAGTTCTTGATATTTGGGAATTCTTCACCGGAGGATTAGTGGCGGGCCGATCATCGAGTTTTATCGAAGGTGGCTTTGCTGCCACTTTCAAGCGCTCGATTACAAAAGGCAACGATCGATTACGGCGGCTTCTTGCCTGCCTATCTCAAATATTTTATAAATAATAAAGATATGGACCATATATTGAGAAAGACGCTAGAAAAATGTGAGATAAGTAGTAGTTTTACGGAAATGACCCAGAAAAGCAACAAATTCAACCGAAATCTACATTAATAGCAATTCAAGCGCCTGTGATCAGAACAGTCTTCGAACAGACTTTTTAGGTTGTATTTCTTTTTAACTGTGTTTTTAAATTATTTTTTTTATTATGATCAACCTGATAACTGGCACTGAAAATCAAACATAAGTGACCTAGTTTTTTTCAAAGCAACAACAAATAGAAATAATTACCCTTGCCTTTAACGTTATTCAAATAGATCATACTTTTCGGCAGTCGTCATAACTGCTATAAATTGAAAAGTCCTAGCTGGTGGCGAAGTTAAAAAAATACGCGGTAGTATGAAGGCCGGCAATAAAGTAGATGTCCAGGATAGTAGTTAATTCTTGATTATTATAATTAATTAAACAGATACTTTGTACAGCATATCTTAGAAATAATAGGAAAATATAAAAATAGGCAAAAACTTCTATTCTTAAGGTAGAATTACTGAGACATGCAGGTTAGGTTAAGAAAGTATTTTTACAGATACTTGCATATTTCTTTACATTTGTCTGAACCGATAATACTGTGGTTGGCTGTATATTTACGGGGCTCAATTTTCGCACTAAAGCAATTTTCATGATTTCACGGGGTTCCATTTTCGCGATGGGGCATATATTAATATTTTAATAAGTACCAAAATAGGTATGAATCATCTATTACACAAGTTGATGTTTTGCTCAAACAACCATGACCGTCGCTACCGGAATTTGGCGATGTCGCTTCAAAGGGACATTGGTTTCACAGCTTGGCCATTACATATCAATATGAATCATCCACTCTACATTGATCATATCATGTTCAAACCAATGATTGGTTATGAAAAAGGAACCGACCCCCTCCGCTACGGAGGATCAATTACATTGCTAACATAATATAGTTGTGACATCCCTATTGACTGGACAATTTCTTTTCTTCCGTAAATCGTTAATCTCCTACATTTCCACAAGTTCAACAGATTACTGAGTTTAACTATAACCTTTTCGTAATTTAATTTTACACCATAGGTCTCTATTATAGGTGCAATATATGCCTAATACTTTAATTGCTTTCGTTGTTAAGTTGATCCATGAGAATTCCCTAATCTTTTTAGATGAATATCTGCTTGAACCGATTCATGCAATTTCTGATTACTTTTGTTTAATTCTAATGTAGAGTAAGTTGAAAAATCGAGTGAGCGGGTATCTTATAAGAAATAGCTGGCATCGTCCGCAAAAAGGCACTGTTTTATGAAATTATTATTAACGCTTATTCCTTTAATATTATCATTATCTCTAACTTTGGCCGACAAATTTTCTACAGCAAACGAGAAAAGATAGAAGCCAGGGGGTCGACTTGTCCTGCTGCCCTCAGTAGTTTGTAATATCCTGTTGATCTCCCAAAATTCATCACACAACTTTCGGCATTTGTATACAAGATTCTTACCCATTTTATAAAAGTGTTAGGAAAATCAAAACGCTCAAGAACTGTAAATAGACATGTATAATCCAAACTATCGAAGGCAGCTGCAAAGTCTGCAACGAAACATATGGCTTCTGACATCGTGTATTTCAATATATAAACCTGATAGAAACCTGTTAGCCTCTTCTATTGACCTTCTAGGTACAAGCGCATACTGATCGGTATCAATCATTTTAAACAAGATCGGCTTAATACGCGGTACAAGGATTTTACAAATAACTTTTGTGTCAGTATTTATAAGACTTATGGGTCTCCGTCCGCTCTACAGTCGGTAATCCTTGCCATGTTTCTCAATGATGTTGATGACTGCCTGATTTTGGCTCGGACTCAGTGACCAACATTCAAAAGATTCATTAAAACTATTTAAAATATCTTTTCCCAGAATATCAAAAAATGCTATTATAAATTGCTGTTGGAAGCCCACCATTACCGGGTGTCTTTCTATTGGACACATCTTTTATTGCTTTAGAAAGTTCTGCTATTGTTATATAAGATTCTAGTAAAGTATTTTCAGTCTCACTTAAAGTTTGAATATTTAACTTTTGAAGATAATTTCTATTTTTTCTCCAGATTTAGAAAATAACTGGTTTTCTTTCGCCCTCCTCGTACCATTGTATACGATATCTTTTTATTATACACTCAGATATTTCTTCATACATTTGGTCACATTTACTTTTATATTCCCTGTAAAGTTTACAATTCATAGTATCGTCTGATAACGTGTTTTCTGTCGTAGACATGTCGTGTATGTGCTGTGCAATGTATGTGACTTAGGCTTAGTTCACATATATCGCACAACATATATACAACAAGTCCGCGACAGAAAATGTGGGAAATTCCTAGGATAGTCATGGGTGTGTTGTACAAAATTTCGCTTTCTTGCAACTGAATGAAAACTGTCGTAGACCCTTTTCGTAGAATGTTTTAAACGTTATCGTTTTTTCAGTGTCATAGGTTATTCTTTATGTCAGGCAGATCTCGAAGGTCTGTTGTACGATGCTTTACGACTGTATTAAGGGGCCGTCACATATCCAAAACAGAGCCCGTCCGACTTCTTTTTATGGGGGGGGGGGGGGGAGGAATATAATATGCCCAATTAGCCCCCCCCCCAATTGGACTTCTGTACTGTCTTAACAACAGTTGACTACTCCACACTACCAGTAATCACAATTTGCCTCTAATCAGAGAATGTGGATGGCAGATTCCTTAAAAGTAACAACTACAGTTGGTATAATTGTGGTTAAAGGGACCCAATCGCCTATAAAGCGAGTTTAGTTAACACGAAAAATAGCTTCTTCCCTTTAAAAAAATCTGTGCCTGCCAAAAAAAAAAAAACAAAAAATCTGAGATTTGTCATGAAGTTGAATATTAGTCTATTAAAAATCGGATTCAATTTATATTATTTGTTTATACAACAAAAGGGCATATTGAATAGACATTGCTTGTTGCCCAATTGTATTCACTTTGTGTAAACTAAAAACTAAAAATCGGATTATTTTTACTAGGAGCTTTAAATAGTTTACCTTTTAAATTTTATTTACAAAAATAATGGGAAAATAAATGAAAAATTAAAAAAATGTGTACACTATTAGAAAGATCACTTTACCAGGTTTAAAATAATGTATACTTTATGGGGTATAATATGCATATAAAGCACTTTTGGATTGAATGTAGATGTAGGAGTTACAAACAGCAATGATACCTTAATCTTGGGACAAGTACAGTGACATTATGTTTATACACATACATGCCAGTATATACACGTGCTGAACTCGTTTTAGGTCCACGAGATCAGAAATCTGTGGCAAACAACTCCTTGGCCAAGGTCATGGTGATAAGTATTTAAAGCCCTGCAATCACACCTGCGCACGTGAATTTCATTCACAGCTTGATCGCGTGCTCCAGTGGGAAGCTCCAATATGCTACTGCTGAAATTAATAGGTAAGTAGATTTTTTATTTATAAAAAAAATACTCAGTATATGTAGATGCCTTGCACTCATTATATAACCAGGAAGAAAATATCAATGTTACAAAAGAGAGTATAATTAATCAATGGACTTTTATAGAAAATTAAGTCGAAATGGATTTTCTAAACATGCTGTTACTTTGATATACATGACTGTAGTTAGATATATTCTCATACTTAAGGCGAACAGCGGTAAAGGACTGAAGTTCGGACTTGGACTTGAGTCTACTGATTAATTAAGGATTCGGATATGGACTCGAGGGTTTTGGACTCGGACTGAATTGTACTCGGATTCGGAGATAAAGAATCGAGAAGTCAGATCGAGTGAAGCTTGAATCCAGTAGAAGGAAAGCTCTGTCACATACAATAAAGATGTTTATATAGGCCCACATATGTAAATTAACATAACATACGTATGGTAATCTCAAATTTCCATTTCGTTTCTTTAATAATGAAATCTTTATTGACCCTGGTTCAAGTTGACTCAGAGTCGAAGAAGGTAAACTTTGACTCGAGTAGCCTTGACTCGTCAGCGGCCCTGTTGCAATTATGCCAGGCCCACAACACAATTGATGACTTTCAAGGGAAGGGTTGGGACTTATCTTTGATATTGAAAACTTCTCAGTACTGGAGGTAGAACAAAAAGTTCGACATGCGACCCATGACTCCTGGGTTTTAGTGTGTACGGCTAATGGCAGCCCCCATGACAGGTTTCGAGAAACTGGAAAGGATAGTTTTGTCAGGTTAAAAATATGCAGAAGCGAAACGAAAGTACGCCGAGGACAGCGTCTAGGCGGTAACCTATCTGCGGATAGAGTTTGCTGGCAATCGGATGTTTACCGGCCAACGTTTAAGACTGAGTAACACTTACTATTTGCCACGCCCAAATTCTCAAATTATACTAGGATAAGAATATAAGCATAACCTGATTGACATGTCATAGTTAAACCATTAGAAATTACGAATTCAGTATATAAATGACTTTATCCAGTCGATATGCCTAATCATGAATAAAATTAATTATTGTCAGTCACCTGTACCTTTTTTTCTTAAGAGCTTGAGCTGAAGACTGTATGCTCACAGTTCATCACCTTGTCATGCTTTTTTTTCGGGGCGAAGGTGGGGCTTTGGGTTTGGAGTAATTGTATTGCTTGGGCAAACTGACGCTCGTGGATGTTGCCCGGTAAGTACCAGTCCTATATGACTTTAACCATGACATGAAAGGTTTATCCGAACACCATTTATCCAGTCAATATAAAGATACACATGCATGTACACAGACTAGTTTCTTTATACTTGGTACTTAATGCTGAGAAATAAGTGTCCCCGACCGCAAGCAGTAGGTGCTGCGGCGACATCTCTACGGCGACCAACGTTGTTATCGTCTAGACCTTAATTAGACTACAGTAATTAGGTCATTAAAAAACATAAATGTTACTATTTGAATATTGAAATAACGGAAATTATACTTTTATTCAGAAAGGACTGTTAAACGATCATATATATATATATATATATATATATATATATATATATATATATATATATATATATAAATGCTTTCTTAAAATGTGGTGAATATTAACCTACTGGGTTTATGTTGTCCTGATCATGAACTTACTGGAAATATACACCGTAAGATAAAGGAATTCTAGGTAAAACCCAAGAGGCTTCTTCGCAGTGGACTGAAAGTGGGACCTTTAAGGGTTCTAACTTAAACCTTAAACACTCTGTTAAAAGCCTTTAGACGTGGGGGGGGGGGGGTTTAATCAAGGGGGGGGGGGCTTCTGTCCTACCTTCCCAGCATTTTCCTGCTGCTGTTAAGGAAAATAGCAATAACAAGACATAACAGAATCACGTTCATGGCCTCATTGCTTGCAATGACTACTTCAAACAGTTTGTTAGCACAATATCCACATGAGGTCGCTATCGCTAAGCCTTCCCAAAGGTGGATATCGCAGGCAATGCTCATTACGTGCTTACGTGTGGTCCAACTTCACCACGTTATTTAAGAGACATTGTCCCAATGTAACTGGCTAATTCAAGTATGACGTGGCCTGAGTATGTGTCGCCGACGTTCAGAAAAATATAAAAATATTTCAATAAACATATTAATTAAGGGTGTAACATATTGTGTTTGTAAAATGGAGGGTTTCAATAAACATATTAATTAAGGGTGTAACATATTGTGTTTGTAAAATGGAGGGTTTGTATCTCTTATCTCGGAGTCAGGTGACAGCAAGCCATACATGTCACGTGACTTGGAGGAGTTGAATTATCTATACAAAATATAGGGGCTACAATTAGAGTTTCGAAATGGAGCTATAACTCTACCTTTATTCATAATGATACCCAACTCGGGGTGGTTATCTCTAATCTTAGAGTCTGTGAGAATAACAGATGCTTGTCACATGACCGGGCGGGGATCAAATTATCTTCAAGCAAATTTGGAACTGGCCCTGACCGAGTTCATGGGCCAAGATTAGGGTTCTACCTTTGGCTATATCTCTATCTTATCTCATTATATTGGCCAACTTGTGGGTGTTTATCTCTAATCTAACAGTGTTATAATAACAGATGCATGTCACCCGACTGGGCGAACATCCAACTGTCTGCACGTAACATTGCAAAATTCGTTAACAGGGTTAAGGGGCTAAAATCAAGGTTCGAAAAGGGGCGATACTTTTATCTTAACTCATTATATTGGCCAAATTGAAGATTATTATCTCTAATCCCAGAGCATATGAGATTAACAGATGCATGTCATATATCGGGCGGGGTTACATCAATCAGCAGACAAATTTGTAATTGACCATGACCGGGTTTCGGGGAAAATTCAGAGTTCTAAATGGTGCTAAACCTCTATCTTATCTCATTATACTGGCCAGCTGGAGGGTGTTTATTTCTAATCTTATCGTCTATGACAGTAAGAGATGCATGTCACGTGACTGGGTTTGGTTCCAACGGTCTGCACATACATGTAAATTGTCACCTGGCTGGGTGGGGTTCAAATTATCTGCCAGCCAATTCACAACGGGCTCTAACCGGGATAAGAGGTCCAAATCAGGGTTCGAATTGAGCCTGTACCTCTATCTTAATTCAAAAACAGTGCCATCTAGTGACTAAAACAGAAAAATAATGGCTATGAGCTGAGCTACTTACACATTTTCTTGTTTAAATCAATTAGAAATGGTTCTCACTCCCAGCTAAAGACCCACTTTTGTTCCTGTAAAGCTAAATTTATGATTTATTTGAAAATCTGTGTCCATGCTCGCACACCAATGCTTTATATAGAGTGCACGTAAACCTCCGTGGGAGGCCTTTTTATGTAGGTTACTTAGGAGCCAGCTGTGGCCAGTGCAGTGTCTATTACAAGATCAAAGGTAATTATGCCCCTTGTTCGCTCACAGCCATATTATATAAAATGCGAATGCAGGGATTACAGTCTATATAAAACATCAGGCAAGGTAATATTGTTCAACTTACGACCAGCTGCCACCGCAGAGGACAATTGTCTTAAATTTATATTTCAAATTAATGATGCATCATCTGTTTTATATATATGATACATTTGCATAGTGTTTGTTACAACAGCCAGTCAGAGTTGACACAGTAACGTTTGAAAGGAATAAAGTAAACTTTTTCACATTTATGTTTTTTTTAATGTAAAAAATATACTTTTTTTTAATTAACAAATTCATATTTATGTTTTGCTGAACTGTCAGTCCAGCTCATCCACCCGCAGCCCGCCCCGCCTCGC
The DNA here is from genome assembly GCA_026874595.1 of Sipunculus nudus. Classification (NCBI taxonomy): domain Eukaryota; kingdom Metazoa; phylum Annelida; class Sipuncula; order Golfingiida; family Sipunculidae; genus Sipunculus; species Sipunculus nudus. The sequence continues at coordinate 6,510,354 of CM049321.1, read as the reverse complement.
ACATAACGTTATTTCGACCCGCCCCGCACATTCTAGAATCTAGCCCGCCCCCACCCGCGATGAATCTTGAGCGGTCTTCCCGAGCTGCCTATTGAATACAGTTGCCCTAGCAATCTTGGTAAATGTCAGTCAAGGCCGCTGAAGTTCAGTGACCGGTGAACAATCGGGTGCGGGGTCATATCATTGTTTCAATACATCTTGACCCTGTATATATGGAGGTTTAGAGAGTGTGGGATGACCCAGTCTTGACACATTCAGTCAGCACTTGAAATGTTCAATGGTCCGGATAGCTTGAATCATGATGACCTTCCGGTGACCACTGGATGGAATTCTCGCCGGACACCTTGAGTCCGGATAGCTCGAGCATGGTCGCTTTTTGGATTTTAGCTTGACTGTGTACGATATTAGATTGACTGAGTACTTTTCTAAAAGTTCAAGAATTCCCGGAAAATATCCAAAGAATGGATAGGGAAAACCTAGGAAATTTTAGGAGAATATCTAATGCAATAACATGGCCTGGTATTGAAACAAAAACATTTTAAACCCAAATGCAACTCAACATAAACATCGTTTTCTACATTTATGAAGCAAAATTAACACATTATCAATGTAGATTAGGAATATTTAGGATGAACTTTTTGTACGCCTAACAAATAACACAAAGATACATAATTAATATTCTTTATTTATATGTCAAGAAATTGGCTATGAAGTAAAGTTGACAAAAAGGCGCGGTACTAGTGGGGCTTTCGCGATACGTGGAGATATAAAAATTGGATCGCGGCACCACTTGAAAAAAAAAATGTTTGTACCGATATGTGGTGTGCTGATTAATCGATAATTGGTCGGTTTCTTTCAAAATCGATTAAATCAATAATTGGTCGGTTTCTTTCAAAATCGATTTAATCGATTGCATTTGTACATAATTGCTTAAAAACGAATATGTATGCACTTGCAGAGAATCAAATCTAATTGTCAGACAATAAGGAACACAACGTAACGCACATCATGAAGACATATCATGAAGACAAAACCTTAACCAGTCAACGATCGTCCGATGGCAAGTCGACCTTGGATGCGGGTGGATCGATAGTTTCATTATAAAGACTAGTGGTGGGAGTCGGTTCCTTTTTCATAATCGATCATCGGTTTGAGCAAACCGATCGATGATCGATTAATAATCGGTTCAGGCAAATATAAAGAAAAATGCAGTTTTCTGTGAAACTGTACATTCTTAACCAAGCCCGCATGTTTTAGTAAAGAAAAGAAGTTTTTGCCTTTTTTATATTTATCAATTATTAGTAAAACATGCTTTTAAAAGTTTCATTTTAATTATTTATAATAATCAAGAATTAAACCACAATCCAGGACATCTACTTGCTTCATAGACCCGGAGAATTTATGGAGCATTTTAACGCCATACCGCCCATATTGTGCAATGTACATCTCGTTACAAAACTCCCCGCTTATTCTGCAGCTCCCTGCCAGTCCACAGTAATTTATTACGTCCTCTGTTCTCGCATCTACCGTGGTGAACTCAGTTACATACGGAAGTTATTTGGGAACAAAGACTCAATATCACGATTATGATGTAATGGATAGTTGCCTTTGGTAATCGAGCGCTTGAAAGTGGCAGCAAACCGACTGACTTTCGATAAAACTCGATGATCGGCCCACCACTAATAAAGACCAATGTACACATCACACTTTTTACTAGGGTCAATAGTTTAAGTACTAGTATATATACAGGAAATGTCAAGGTAATACAGAAGGTATATAAAATAATCGATTAATAAACGATTATCGGTAGTTTTTATTTTTCAATCATCGATTATGATTTTAAAAAATAAGCCTTTTATCCCCTGGGTATCTTTTAGTTGGAAGTGTAGTTTTTTCACATATTTCACAAGGTGAATACGACAAATTTAATGAAGTACCCTTTGTAATTGTTTGTTGTTTCTAGAAAACATCTTTTTTTTCTATTCAAGGGGTTGTTGCTGCTCATGTGGTTGGGGTGTTTGCCCCTATACCCCAGGGTTGCATGCCACTGAATGAACAGACTTTTTCAACGTCCGACCCGTCGCTGATTTTCCCGGCAAACTCAGAGCTTCAAGATATTGCCCCTCCCAGCCGCACGGGGACGCTGCGATCGCAGGGCGCACTTCCAACGCAACACTTCGCCACAAACCAGATAAAGCCAGGAGCGGCACCAATGAGATTAATGCCATACTCAGGTGACTAGTGTAAATATATATATAAATATTCAATAGTGGCCTGGACAGACAAGCGGTAAAACGCCCGGCCCTCTCAGCTGACAAACCGGGTTCGATCCAAGGTATTAGTGTCCCGTCCAAGGTCGGTGGTTCTTTGGCTCACTGCACATCTTACACTATCTGGCGTAATTTGTATCTGCTGTCGACTCGCCTTTAAACTCGGACCTTCCATTACATAAGTTTAACTGTCAAACCTCTAAACGAGGGAACTGGTGCGGACATAGTTTCGGCTATGTGCTGTGACCGGTTTGAGCACCAACTTCAGTTAAATTATATATATATATATATATATATATATATATATATATCCTACTGTAATCACAGACATAAAAAAATATAAATTATAAGTTTAATGGTAGCAATATGTAATTTTAGTATGTATTTATACACATTTTTTATCCAGTCGATCATATGGAAAAATATTTGTCTTGTTGAGAAATTAATGGCCAAAATACCAAATATAAAGTGCTTTATTGGTAGTTTAAGTTTTTTTTTCTAGTTTAAGTTGGACTTGTATCCATATTTGTTTTTGGATTCATTTTTATTTCCTTGATCCGACCAATACAGTATGCAGTAAGAGTAAGCAAACGATTTTAGAACGAAGTATTTTCCGATACCATAATATTTCAATGAGAAGCACTATATTTCATTTGTCTAACATGCCAGGCATGTGAATAGGTTCAGCAATATATTTCCTGGCCTACATATGGTAAAGAAATGCTTGGTAAAAGACATAATTATGGGCAATTCTTAATTTCTTGAAAAAAATCTGCAAAAAAAAATATATTGATTGCGAGATTCAGGGATGAATTAATATGATCCAATCTTCATTAATCTGAGTATAATCACATGGTTGGTAAAAGTCAAATTTGGTAGTATTACATTTCTTCTTTGTTTACAGCTACCATGACAAACGAAGGAATTACGTATGACGCCTACACGTTAGAGCGCTGGAACCAGTCTACACGAACGGACACCATGCAACAACAAACACCTAGCCGCCAGGGGGCGCCATGGGATAAAGTGCTCACACTCGGCACAAACATGAAACAGCTCGTCTCGGGGCCTGACGGAAATCCTATGGCAGAGTTCACAGGTCAGAGGTCAAGTTACACTGTTTAAATTTCAATGAAATGTCAATAAGTCATTGATTTATGTGAATAATATTAATATTGATCTGTACTAGCATTTGCAGATTAAGCTACAATTCTACGTTGTTTGTACACTATGTGTAGCATTTTTCACATTTTACATGTAGTAGGATATTAGTTCTGATGATATTGACTGCATGAGATATTAACTTAAACGATCTTTGTTATTTAATATATAAAGTGAAACGTTTCAAAGGGGAAATGAGAGCATAAAAACAATAGCAACAACAACAACAACAATAATAATAATAATTATAATATAATAATTTCAGTCAAAGTACTCATGTTGCGAAAGAGAGTACCTGAAAATTTGGACAAATTGCCAATATCTTAGCTCATTGACATTTTTAAACAATGAGATGAGATTCCAAATTACCATTCTTAGGCGATAACTAACTGAAATTTGATGGTAGCAAAATGTTACTCGATAGCCATCCTTGATTTCAAAATGCCGCATTAGGACCAGGATTTTTTTGCCGTCTTATAGTATCCCGGCTTTCTTGAATCCCTGTTTATCTCCGCGCTATATTTCGAATAAAATGTTGGAATTGTTGCTGTGAAAAGATTGGATTCTGTGAAAATTTCACACCTGTAAGAAATCCAATATGACAGCAAAGCAGCCATCTTGAAAGTACTATAATGTGCGTTATCTGAAGAGGTTCCCGCGTGAGAATCCCACGCAATAGAAACACGAACCTGTCAAATATGGCAAAGAATAGACATCTTGGAATTTAAGCACAGCCGTGTTCCATACCATCTCATACTTTTCTGGTGCTCTTCAACGTGTGCCAATTCTGTAAAGACTAGTAGGAGATTGTTTCGCCAGAGGGCGCTCTATGCATGCCCAAATGATTCGGAGTTGAAAAGATATAGGCTGCCAGTTGGGTATTCAGTCTGAGGTTATAATACTTTAACTGTATGTATACAAGCTTAATCAGCTCAAATATCAGTCACTAAATGAGACTGAAATATGCACTCATGTGCAAACTTCATTCATTTGGAACATATCATATGAATACGGTGGTTGATTTTGGACACATAACCTTTGTCATTTATCTCGGGATAGTCCGATAATATATAAAAAAATCTCAAGTTAAATAAAATCATAAATCAGCTATCGCATATAAACATTTTTAGTACAAAATGAAATAAAACATCATCATGCTGTCTTTACATATATTTATTTCTTGATGATTGGCAGGTCGATCCGGAATCCGCGTCGGTATAATAGGAAGCGGGGAGCCGGTCTGGGACAGCTTCGGAGACAATTATGGCAATTTTATATTCTCTGACACTGGAGAGGGTTCTATGGAGGTAATTATATTTACTACACAGTACTACTATAAAATTTACGTCGATATTTACTCTACAATATGTGGTCCCTTATACGGATACATCCTCCTTCAAGGCTTTCAGGAACGCTGTGGACGCTCGGTGCTTGGGGCACAAGCTTCAAACAAGACGCGTGCAACTCCTGGTTCTTTTAGGAGTCACAGACCAATGCCGACCACCTCAAAACTTAGTCAGTTGTGTAAACACTGTGCTGACAACTGACTATTAGATCTCACTATAATTCAGTAATCATATAACGAGGCTATATCTTATCAGGTAATGACACAAAAGTGATTCAAAGTAGATAACATATACAATTCTACGCATTCCTTTATAATTTGATACAAATCACCTACCATTGGGGCGCGTCATATTATTTGACGGACTAAAATATCTGCATGAGCGTCTGGAACTCACCTTTTCTGCCATTGAAAGCCCTGATAAATTAATCTTTATTATTAGAAAAGCCCTCAGAGCATGCGGACCTCCCAAGGCATTTATCATATATGGCTTTTTCAGATATGCAAAAGAAAAACCCAAACAAAACTGGATCCCGTTGGTTATCCGGTTCTTCCCCCAAATTTTATTAATTGTTTCCTTTATAATTGCCAAGCTATCTAGCTATTTCATCAAAATCCGTTTATAACCTTTCGAGTTAGTTATGGTGTATGTTAAGGTATGTGATGAATCTGGATCACGACCGTCGGTTTCGCCTCATCGGCTCGTAAGCCGATATAGATATATATACATATATATATATATATATATATATATATATATATATATATATATATATATATATATATATATAATATATATATATGTATATCTTTATATAGATGTATATATTTATATACAGACGAGCAGGTTTTTTTCAGAAATCAAAATATGAGTAGTAAGAAATTACCGTCAAATGTGCCCTTTTATGTGTAGCATGTTTTTCAATTATATAAACTTATTCCTGTTCTCTTCACCAGGCGGCGCTCGTTCGGGGAGCAGCACTTTTGACCCACCGGTTCACCAACGCTAACCCATTGCTGCAGCCTTACTGCGGGAGCATGGTCAACGGACAGGCCGTCAGCTTCAGCTGTCCTGCTGAGAGGGAAGGTAAATATATACCCCGCCCCTCCCCATTGGACATTAAGAGAATCATAGGGTTGGGACAAGTTCGACTATTATATAGTCAATTTATTACACAATTATTTTCAATTTAGTTTTACTAGTTTATATCTAATGTTGATAAATGACTTGTGGGCATAACTTGCAGCGTCAGAAGTTGAAAATGCTCCGACAGATCACAAAAAAGCTCCATACATATACATGACCGCAGCTTTTTATCTTTGGCATTTATGCGCATGCGGGAGGAAAAGGACCACCGTGCTCTGGTAATTTTGATCGCTTTTTCTGTGTGTCCATCTTCTGTTTCTTTTGTAAAGACCAAAAGACCGCGGCTGGTTATAATTTTCATGGCTATTGCTAGTGGAAAAATTGACCAAACTGGATACGTGTTCTGTCCACCCACATCATTAAGCGAATAACGTACATACATACTGGGTCCAGATGAAGAGCTGTTGGATTATAGGAAGCCATTCTTATACATGTATGTTAAATATGCCTGATGTATAATGTTTTGCTCATAAAACATCAACGCATTTATCAAATTTCGTTCTAAATCCTGTTGCTTGCTTCTGTACACAGGCTGAGATCGGTGATATATATATATATATATATATATATATATAAATATATATATAGTTATATATATATATATATATATTTATATATATAGCGGGTTCCAATTAGTAGCCGTACCGAGCAACTTCTGAAATCAAGAAATCGGTCTACCATCACAACATTATTATTAAAGGTTCTAGCATGTCTCTCTTGCACATATGTTTAAACCGCAGTATAGAGCTTTGATTCGTACTACCCCGTGTGATCATATTTGAACATATATTGAAAATAGATTAACAACAATAAAAGCTAAACTAAATTAGCGTTCTTGCTAGCTGAGATGAGGTCTTTTACACAATTGGAGCTGTCCCAAATTTTAACTCTTATGATCATATTCTTGTGTATTAAAAAGAGACAATGCATTCTCCCTGTAATGATTTATGTTTTGCAGTGTCAGACCCAGGATCCGGTTTCCACGAAGCCGCATGCGCGGGAGGCACAATGACCATTACGCTGCGTACAACTAAAGCAGTACCATTGAACACCGTGCAGTACGCGGTCAACACTGCTGCTGATTGGCCATCGTCACACCCAATGGTCACGTGTGGGAGTGAGTGTGTGATGTCAAACGAAGGAAGGCAGGTGGACATAACGGTTACCGGAGCTTCAGGTAGATGGCGCACTGTAAATTAACAGTCCTTGCGAGTATTCTTTTGTAAACCCATCCTTTATGCAAGTCGTTCAAACATGTAAGGTACGTTGATCGTTATGCTACATTTGCACTCAGAAAAAGCTAGATCCAGACCGAAACCAAAACCATCGGATCAGAATTCATGACCGAGACCGTGGGATACAATATTGTAACCAAGGGAACCCATACTCTTTACCATTCCTATATATCAAACACAACGTTTTCGAAAATGTCAGTGAACTCTCCAAAGCAGATAGTGTTTCAAGCAATCGACCAACACACAGGCTACTGTGTGATCATGTAACCATGTTGTTGAGCAAAATGTTAAACAATAAGCAGATCACTAAAGCATGCGTATCTTCTCTTATTTGTCCTTTCACTGTTTTTTTGTCCTGTTAACGTAGAGAGTGGTCCTGGACGATGCGTGGCCTCACTAACTACTTCGTCGTAGGGAGTTGTCATGGATTTCTAACCCTAATCAGCGAATTTCAGTTTCGCATCAAGCAGTCTCCATCACTTGGTTACAAGCTTTAGTCTTCTAGGTTGAAGAGCTTTCCATCTACTCTTGACTGCATCTCACTGCCTGGTAGTAGTCTTTAACCATGATTGTTGCCATCATGCCGATTATGGTTGGAGTTAGCACGGGGCCCTGTTTGACACCACGCGGACTGGGAAGGCTTCACAATAAGCATTTCTTCATCGGGATAAGTTTGTATACATTGTCTTCATTCTTATGAAGGTTAATTTATTTATATTAGATATTTCATATGCAATATCTAAAAACAATAATTATTGCAGGTTTAATAATTTAAACATAAGTGAAAGAAGTGCTTCAAATTTTGTTATTGAAGATATTCAAAAATATATTTATTTATTCAATGGTAAAATGAAAAACTTTTCCCATTTTTTCAAGGAAATATACTGAGACTTTGTAAGGCATCATCGAACTATTGTAAACTTACTAGAAGTCCAGTGAGTATTATGTATGTGGTTGTATCCTCATGAAAACCATATTTCTCTATCTGTCGGAGATTATATGGAAATGTAAAAAAGCAGAAATTACTAATAAAACCTTTGTTATAAAAAAATAAAATAAAAATTGTACAGATTGACAAATTTGGCCATGATCGTAAAGAGACTTTTTTTAGGTCACATTGGGTATATGGCAGCATTATTTCAGCTAGACGGTACACCAGACGGTTTGAAAGAATTCTTGCAATTATTTCTCTTGACGAGGAAAATTCTGTGATTCTTCTGTGGTTATTGGATGCACTTATTGAGTTGTACAAGTTATGAGTCCTTAAACTGGAATGGGTTTCTGATTCCAGAATGACTTAAACTGCACAGTGATTTTTACTGGAAACACATGGTGCATGTTTTTTAGATCTCTGCTGACTTGGTATCTGATCCTGGGGCTTCCTTCCCACGGAACACCTGACCATTGATCTTGTTGACTATGGTTTCCTCTGGTGGTATCCATGGTAGTGAAGTTGTCAGCCTGAGTCATCTTTCTTTGTTGTTCATTGACTATACTTAACGGGCACAGGTACAAAGGGTTCAGCCGATCCCTGTATGATTTCAGAGAAGAAAAATACAAAGAGAACTTGGATCGTGGATTGAATAATTGAGTATTGTATAGAATCAGTTTGAAGCCTACTTGAGTCAGCGTTCATCTGAATTCCGTCTGCCTCTTTGCTCAATCTAGAGTTTCCCATCGTGTGTAGTTTGTTTTGAGCACTAAATCTTTGGCTGCTGGACGCACATATTTTGAGCGGCAGATAATGGCCAATTCCAATTGGCACGGTAAAGACAGTGCTTTTCAGCAAATAAGGTCTTTTTTCTCATCTTTGTCATCAAATCATGCTTCTCTCTGGTGATTGTTTCTAGTTGCGGATGAGTGGGCCATATCTTGGATGCTTTGCAAGATTCAACCAATACGGGAGACTTCCCATGTAAGTTTATTAACACTGATAACTTTTTTTTCAGCTGGGCCCTACGGATTTTCTTCATGACCATGTTCTCTTGTGGAGGCGTCTTTGGTCTGACATAGATCATCTGTGACAAACGTTTGAAAAGCACGAGTTGTCTTAAACCTCTGTAATAGATCACTGTAACGAGCAATGTATTCTTTGTTGCAGGTACAATGAATTACGCCTTAAACGTGGTAGGTCGCTATGTTCTACCTCCGGGTGACTGGGTCAACAACCCTGCACAAGTCCAGTGTGCCGGCAGAAGAGCTCCCCGGTCTCTTCCGAAAAAGGAAGGTGACCTAAACATTCGTCCGTACGCCTGCGCATCAAGCTTTTGCCACACGCCTGCGTGTAACATCCAAGGGGATACAAACACCTTCAGTCTAATGATCGAACTTTCCGAGCCGGTTTCCGGACCGGACCAGATCCAGTTCGCTGTAAATACAGGTTCTTTATGGACGACAGGCGAACCAATGTTGACCTGCACCAACCCCTCGATTTCCTGTGAAATCTCTGAAGACATGCGTACTGTGACCTACACTCGTGATTTTCCTGTGGATACGTCAATGAAGTATGCCGTTAATGTGATTGGTCGATTTGTTCAGCCGCCTGGAGATTGGCAGGGACAACCTTTCGAACATGTATGCGGAATTACTCCGGAGACTACACCAGCTCCGACTGTGCCACCAACTACTACCATTGCCCCTGAACCAACAACGTCCCCGGGATTTTGCACTGAAATGCCAAATCTTTCTCCTTGTTCAACGAATTTCTGCAAAACCACTTTCTGCCAATCAGCTGTGAGCGATCAGCAAGACTTTAAGTTGGTGATCCAATTAGACCAACCAGTAAACAGTTTAAGTCAAGTTCAGGTCGCCATGAATCACGAAGACGACTGGAATCAAAATCACGGAATGATCACGTGCACACCTCAGCTGTGTACTTTGCAGCCTGACAGCAAATCAATCATCTACTGCAATACAGTCAAAACGGGCGTGGTTAAATATGCCGTCAATATCATTGGTCGATTCATTCAGCCACCTACAGATTGGGAAACGCAGCCGTTCCAAACTCAGTGCGGGGGCTCGGGAACCGACATGGGCACAGGAACTAAATTTGTCATCGAACTTGATGAACCCAAAGGAAATCTTCCAAGCCAAACGAGAAAATGGGTCGCATATTTCAGCGAAGAGGTCAAGGCAGTTTATGACGCAAACGGGTTGAACTTTGAACCCGTTAGTGGCGGGAAATTTAACGGGCTAATGCAGCTTGGCTATATGGGGACCTCGCCTCGTGGGGACACTTCTGGAAACAATGTTTTTGACGCTTTCGCCAATGTTTTCTCCTACAAGCCTTCTGTGAGCTTCTGCGTCCAAAATGAAATCGGTTACATTAGCTTCGACTGGAACATGCACGATAAAAATGGTCCAACTTCAAACGGTCAGCTACTGATGGTAGTCATGCCACACCAGGTAATTCACAGTTCACCTCTTCACTCAGGTTCATGATTATAATGTCATCTGAACTACAAATCATAATGTAAAAAGAACATACTTCTTATTCATGCACTGTTTTTATTCTTTTTCAAACTTTCATATATTTTTTTTTCTAAAAATGTCACCTTCAGTTGGTTGTTATAGGGTTATAGGATTTTTAACTGAACGAGTTAAGTCAAGTAGAAATCTTCTGTTGATATTTCACAAACGCGGAATTTTATTGGCGACGATTTCTTTGATCTTGTTATACAAAGTTAGCGGAAATATAGAATAGTTATATATATGTTTGTGAGTGTAAACTTTCTCACCAGAAGTTTGCTAAGAAGTATTGTATGCTGTAAAATTATTTAAAAAAAATTGTTTTCATATTTTCATGCCGACAATTTTAGATTGCTAACTTGTTTTCTTTTTCTTTCCATTAAACCCAGGGTGGCAGCACTGTACGTCTAGATCAGTACCTAGGTTTGTCCTTGGAAACTCTCCTTCTAAACCCGAATGGGGACAAAGTTATCTATATTCGGTTACCAGTCGAACATTTAATTTTTAGCAGTCTGAAAGTTAAACAACGCCCTTGTGAAGTCCCATTTGAATCCTGAAATTAGGTCACTGTGATCTATATTCTACGAGTCATGCGTAATAAGCATGATTTGTTTTCCCTGAAAACAGGCGGTTGCACATTAACACCGTTTCTTACCTTGAATCTAGACTTCTCCCTGGCCAGTTTTAAAATTCAGTCAAAGTTATCTATATTCTGAGCTACTGCCAAAATAAAACATGTTTTTCCAGCAGCCCGAAAGTCAAACAAGGCACATATCTTAACCATTGGACCTAGAAACTTCTTACATAACGTAAAGCAGATCCCCTTTCTGAAGTTTCCTTTAAAATCATAAATACAGTCTTTGTGAACTTTATTCTGCGAGTTACTTGATCAATGATTCGAATACCATTAAAGCCGGACGGGCACAGATTGTAAACGTCGGACCAATGAACTTACTCAAGCTGGGTTCTAGGCCAGTTTTTTATCGGAAGCCTAAACTTAACCTGAAATGAGGCCACTGTAACCTAACCAATACATAAAATGGACAACAAAAGGATTTTGAGTACCCGGAGAGTCAGATAAGGCACAAATCATAATTGTTGGACATGGGAATTTCTAACCTATTATTGGGAGAGATTCTTGTAATATCTCCTTTGAAACCTTAAAATAGTTAAATTTAACTCACATACCCTGAGCTATTGTAAAGATATATCTTTGAAGGTAAAACGGACCTAAACTCATAAGTGTTGGAATCAAGAACTTTATACTTATCATCTTCGATGGTGAAAACTTCTAGGAAATTGGACCATAAACCACCGTGGCCTTAACAATGAAAACAGTTTGGAAAACACGATTATTTTGAGTACCTGGGAAATAAGATTTTCACATTTGGAAAAAGAAAGAAAGAAACAAATTTAAGAAATGCCTTTGTGTAATATCCTTGGAAATCTGAAATAACCTTACCTTTTTCTGCATGAAATGTAAATGAACACGCTTCAAGCATCTTTAAAGTCAGACAATGAAAACTATTGAACTTTGCCTCTGCTTACTCAAATCCAGGGAGATTTTTTTTTGTAACCCAAAAATAAGGTAAATATAATCTCTTATGAGCTTTGATTCTTCAATGTGATCAAGGTTGCTGAATACTGTATATGTTTTGCTTAATTTCGAAATTAGTCAAAGATAAAAAAAATAAATACCACATGCAAATCCGTCTGCTGTAGATAATACTTTGTATGAAGGTTATATTAAGCCATATCAAACAGAGAAAATAATTTTGAAAAAAGAAGAAAATAAACACAAAATTGTAATTGATAGTTTTGTACTCTGTGTACTTTGTACTCAAAAAATTTGATCCAAAGTTGATACGAAATATTTCAACAACTATAAGCCGCCATTCAAAATAAAATGAGTGTTGGTAGCAATGATATAAATAAGCGCAACCAACCAAGCATATATATATATATATATATATATATATATATATATATATATATATTGCGGTTTGAAAAACAATGGAACAACAGTTATTTAATTTAGATATCTAAAACAATTGGAATTTCTTGTCGCACTGCAAGCATTGGGAATCAGAACATTTGACTGATTATTATCATATTCATCTGTTTCCGTACCTTTCCTCCTACATAGATTTATAGCACCAGATCTGTTAAAATATGCACTCAAGTTCAATGAGTTGAAAATTTGATCGATTGCATAGGAGTAAATTAAGCGCTGTCTTGTCATTTCAGGAGTCCCTTCTTCAGCCGCAAAATCTCATATCAACACCATTTGGGTTCAAAGGTCACATCGGGGTCGACTGGCTAATGCAGGAACCACTTCCTAAGGCCGAGATGGAACCGGACGATGAAGCAATCTTGAGGATCGCCCTTGACAATGAACGCCTATTGGTAATGTACACTCGAGTTGTAACAAGGAATATAATCAAAACTTGCAACGTTTTATTTGATTAAACGCTTACTATTATATATGTATATATATATATATATATATATATATATATATATATATATATATTTATATATATAGAAGGTAGAGTTACCCTCTGTTGAAAGTGCTCTATGGCCTACACACTAGGCCAGAGCGGTAGAACACTGAAGAAAAAAAATACTGTAAATTCACAACAGTCTGTTTCACGGGATGCGACCCGATCGTCAGGTGAATGTGGTTGGTGTTTTATATATATATATATATATATATATATATATATATATATATATATATATATATATATATATATATATATATATATACATAATTATATATATGGTAGGATTAAAAGAAAACTTACCTACATATGTCTAAGGAACATTCACAAAGCTTAAAGAATGAATAGAAATTACTAACAAAAACATATTTTAAGATTCTTTTTAAAAGTATTGCATGAGGCAGATTTCATACACGTTCTACAATTTCGGCTTATTGTACGGCAGCTTTATCACCGAACTTCCTACCCTGGTCAACATGAATATATAACAGGTGTTCAAGTATTTTTTTAGCGTAGTCTGGATCTTTTCAGCAAACTGATCTTTTGATCTTTTATTTACCTAAGTTTTATCTCTACTCTCTAAGAAAAATGTCTCGAACTGTAGTGCCCGTGCCCTTGAACCAATAAATATCCATACAAATTAGTTCATACTCTTGAAGTGTGGTTTATTATTCAGATATCCAACATATTCAAAGCAAACAGAACACTTGTTAACCATTCGAAGTCCTTATCGATAATTGGGGGTTCCTAAACTAATTATTGTTAATTTTAATAAATATAGAACATTTTGGACGCCTTGGACAGGGACACAGAGCAGCAGACATTGGCAGACGATTGCGTCAACGCCAACAGTTACTACGCTGGGAAGTCGATTTCCATGGTGGCGCGCCTGGCCAGCATTTCCCGGGCGTTCGACACGCAGCACTACGAGCTTCTTGATCTGGAGATCGGATCATGCTTGGAGAAATGGTTACGTATTGATGGTAAGTCATTAAAATATCATGTCGTTAAGGTGGTGTTTATTTTGTTCTATATTACTTAGTAGATAGACTAGACCCATTTTAGTTTAAATTTGTTAGTGGATAATTAATGTAAAATTAATGAGGATTTAGGTGGAAATATGGAAGTTGCCACTTTCTAGAACACAATTTGCAGAAATGAGAGGTTAAGACAACGACAAAAAAAAACAAAAAAAAAAAACTGGCATTTCCGAGGCTTGGCCACGCCGGAGTTGCGCGACAACGAATTATTGACACCACCGCTAATTATAAAATAGATCTGAAACTATCTCACATAATAAGCATATAACCCGTTCTTTCGTATTTCATGTTATTAATGTCTGATGTCGCTGCCGTAGCCCCTTGGAGCAATATCGTCATTTTTATTAGTGAACCTGTGAGCTTATGCGATGATGCGGCGTCGTGCGTCGTGTGTCGTGCGTCGTACGTCGTGCGTCGTCTGTACGTTAACCATAGCTATCTCAAAAACGGCAAGAGCTAGCATCACCAATTTTTTTGCAAATAATCAGTTATCCAAAAAACTATATCAGATTTTGTGTATTTTTTTCTAACTGCATTTTCTTAGAATTAATAGTGAAAAAGCTAAAAAAGCTTTAAAAATCTTCTTCTCTGAAACTGTCCAGCCAAATTGTCCAATATTTCACAGAAATGATCCCCCCACAATCTTTCTGAAGTTTGTTCGACTGGTTCCAGTTCGGAGATTTTTGACCGAGTTACAGGAGGTTGAACTTTGGTAACTGTGCAAAAAAGCATATTAAAATTTAAATCTTAGAAACGGCTGGAGCTATCATCACCAAATTTTAGGACAATGTTGGTTACATAGGTCACATCTGAAATTGAGGATTGGTGGCGCCACCTGCATCGGCCGTTTTTGTACGGGGTCATTAGTGCCTGTATCACACTGAGGGCTACAAAAAACTTCTCCTCTGAAACCATATGACCAAAATGTTTAATATCGCACAGAAATGATCCTAGGGTAGTGCTTTCTGAAGTTTGTTCAAATGGTCTCTTTTCAGTGACTTTTGGCAAAGTTATTAAAAGCTGATTTAGTCATCTGCAATAATAGCCCATTTTAGCTCAGTGGCTACAAAGATCTTCTTCTCAAAAACCACTAAGCCAAATTCTTAAATCTCACACATTAATTATCCTCAGATGTTGATAATTCAAGTTTGTTCACATGGTTTTGGCTCAGTGCTTTTGGCAGAGTTATGGGAAGCTGAACTTAGCCAGTTTGCTGTATATTCCTATATGAGTTATAAACCTGCGAAACGTTTTTCGACTGATGCCACTGAAGCCAGTTTGTTAAATATTTTACAAGAATAATCCCTACAATAATTCTTATAATAATTGTCATTAATGGTTCCACATGAATGATTTTAGGTTAAATTATGGAGATTGAATTGAGTCATTTTACCATATATGTTAGCTGTGTGATGCTGTTACATCTAGCCTGGCACCAGTTTATCAGCATATATTACATCAAGCCACTAGACATTTAGATTTCAGGTTATATTTGCTTAATATTGACAAGTTTTTTTTAAAAGCTATTAAAAAATTAGATTTATGATTTAAGTTATTCATCATACCAGGCATTGTGACAATCACGGATATTTATCTCTCTGTGGCTATATAAAGACAACTGTACGTGGATTATAAATTATTGGTATCCCTACTCAATTTCATTCAAGAATTTGTCATCAGTGAGATATATCTGTATTTTAATTTTTCATTCAGTATGCATTTGTAATAATTTTACATATATTCCTGATTTCTTTTTTATAAAAAGTCACCTGAAAAGCATTTTGTATTTGGAAGTTATTTCAAGTAGGGACCACTTTTGTGTATAGATGGCAGCACTTGGTTTTCCTTGGGAAAATTGCCAGTGCCTTGATGTTGGCCATTAGCCAAGATAATGTCAGCTCTATAAATAGTTTTGGCACAGTGCCAGGATTGGAAGAAGTGCAGCCAGGTATAGGTCAAGAGTTCACTCAGTGCAGTAGCTGCATTCTATTTATAGCTTTGGTAGACTGCTCACTGCATCATATTTGGCACCAAAGTTCAGCCTGAATCTATTTATAGCTTTGGCAGACTGCCAACTGTGTCAGATTATGCAACAGGTAAAGAGTTAACTCAGTGCAGCCAGGTACAGGTCACAAGTTCTCTCAGTCTAGCCAGGTGCAGGTCAAGAGTTCACTCAGTGCAGTAGCTTGAGGCAGCAATTTGTCACAGGTCACTTGGGGGCAACTGCCTTACTCACCTAAGCCTTGTCAGCCCAGTGCATCAAACTCTGGGGAAGTTTGTTGTATTGGACTGATACCTGTCTATGCGTCTTTGATGGTATTATCATTTTGAAGACAGGTGGTGCCACCAACATTGACTTTTGCAGTGTATGCGCCTGCTTATTTCTACAGAGGAATTTGATACATCAGCCTAAAATTTGGTATGTTTATACTTATCGGGTAGCTTTATAGTGTACAAGACTGGTGGCGCCACCTACAATAATTTTTGCACAGTGTATGTCCCTGCTTATTTCACAGGAGGGGTTTGACATATCAGTCTGACATTGGGCATATGTATATATCTCTTCGTTGTATATAAGACTGGTGGTGCCAGCAACAATCATTGTATCCGCCAAAACAGAGTTTTCCGGAGACTCCTCCATAACCACTGGGCACAATTTTTTAATATTCTGAATTATGATCGGTCACATGTGAACTGCTGGGCCCTCATTTTTGGTTGACCTCTGACCTTTCCTCTCTGCCCAGCGTCCATTTGTGCGTCTGTTTCCCCACATAAACCCACATTTCTCGGGAACCGTTTGACCGATAAGGCTAAAGATTTTGCACAAATGTAGCCCTTGGAAAGCTTCATAACATACACTAAAAATGGTGGCACCACCTGCAACCATTTTTGCACAGCGTCCACCTGTTCATCTGCCTTTAGATAAAAACACTCATATCTCTGCATTGGTTGGACTTATCCACCTGAAATTTTGCATATGTATACATCCTGGACAGCTTTCTTGATTTTATGACAGGTGGCGCCACCTTCATTCACGTTTAAGCTGCAGACATCCAAGCTCATATCTCAAGTATAGGCCAAAATTGTGCATGTGTATAGATCTCCCATAGCTCTTTATCATACGCAATACTGGTGGCGCCACCTTCAACCATTTTTGCACAGCGTCCATCTGTTCATCTGCCTTGGAATAAAATCACACATATCTCGGCAGTGGTTTGACTTATCCACCTGATATTTTGCAGGTTTTTACATCCTTGAGGGCTTTCTTGATTTTATGACAGGTGGCGCCACCTACATTTAAATTTACGCTGCAGACATCCAAGCCCATATCTCAGGAAACATTTGACCGATTGGGCAAAAATATTGCATGTCTATAGATCTCACATAGCTCTTTATCATACGCAAAACTAGTGGCGCCACCTGCAATCAGTTTTGCACAGCGTCAGTCTGTTTGTTTGCCGTGGGATAAAATCACTCATATGTCGGCAGTGGTTTTACATATCTGCCTAAAATTTGGCAGGTTTTTACATCTTGGATAGCTTTCTGGATTTTGTGGCAAGGGCGCCACCTACATTTATATATACGCTGCAGACATTCAGGCTTATATCTCAGGACTGGTTTGACATATCCCCCTGAAATTTTGCATGTGTATAGATCTCTCATAGCTCCTAATCATACACAAAATTGGTGGCGCCACTGCTGTCATTTTTGCACAGCATCCGTCTGTTTGTGTGCCTAGGGCTAAAATCACTCATATCTCAGTAGTGGTTTGACTTATCTGCCTAAAATTTTGCATGCTTATACATCTTGGACAGCTTTCTGGATTTTGTGGTAGGTGGTGCAATCTAGATACATATTTCGGCTGCAGACATCCAGGCTATTATGCAACACACCTCACTCTATTTCCCCTTGCCACTCAATCCATGCCTCACTTCACCTTTCCTACTCTGATTTTGGCGAATACACGTAGTCGCATGTTGACTACCCATATTCTAGTCATTATGTTGTGTGCACCCTTGCCAGAATTGCAGCAGTGATGTTTGTTTAATTGTTTCTTGTTCTAAGTGTATAGTACTTGCATTGTTCATATACATGTTACACATATTCCTGAAAAGTAATGGTCCAGCATTGAAGCATTAAACCTGGTGTAATCTCATTGCACAGGTTCGCATTAGGCCTGTTGGCCTTGTTAGATTTATGCAAAAATGAGAACATAGACCCTTAGGACTCGTTTGGCATGGCATGGTTCTCGACGATATAAGTCCCAAACGGGCTTTGACTTATGACTACGTGACAATTGATGAGTGGCACCTGTCAAATATAACACTGATTGTACATCCGAGATTGAGACAAAGGAGAGGTAGCGATGAAACTAGGGATATATTTTAAACAGGCATACGCGTCATACTGAAAAATGCAGAACCGATCAATGACCAGATTTGTCATATAAAATAAAAAGTAAAGCATCATGCAGAGTGATCTGTAGTATTCATGTGTGAATCTTATTACTCCGTAAAGGACGTAAAATCGTTTTATAGAACCTTATGTAATCCATATGTATTTACAATCTAAGATGACATTTTCATGGTTAGAATACGGTTCACGTACCTCATGTTTCTTTCTGTACAGTAAGAATAAATGTTAGGAGAATTATGCTATTTGTTGGAGTTTTACATCCTTTATGATAAATCCGCTTCTAATGGCTGAGATTATATGATTGAGACTGGAAAATATTTTTAAATGCAGTTTTTAACGTAAATTAACAAGATTAATTGTAAATTTATCTACAAGTTTAATCGAACAGTATTTGTTTTGAACAAAAACTCAAATGTACATCAATATGCCATTATGTAAAATGAAAGACCAGGGATAAAGTAAGAATTCGGAATAATATGATCATACCTTAAAAAAAATCATTGTTGTGTCATATCCACTTTTAAGATTCAGTTTAAAAACTTTCGCCTCCATTTAAGAATCGTGTTAATCATTTTTCTAATTTTGTAAAAAGTTTTTTATTTATTCCACTACAAAATGACTTAACTTAATAAGCTTAATATCCTGTCTTTGCAGCTTGGTCTTCTGATTTTTTTCATTCTTTTTATAATGAAATATCACATATTTTTTTAATCCACCCTCTGTGCTACAGACACAATTATTAAATTTAAAATAAATATATAGCCACATTTAAATAAAATATAAATATAATTGGTGATTTGGCCTAGTTCCAGGGGGGGGGGGCAGAGAACAAGCCCCACTTTATTATTTTTTGTTTTTTTTAGAGGGCGCGTACCTAGGACAGGATAATATATCATAGAGTTTAACCTGTAGCGTATTGTTGACTATTTGTAAACCAAGATGCTTCCAATGAAATCTTAATTATGAAAAGTAATTAAAACAATCCCATTATATGCCGTTAACATGAAGATATTATGATATTTGGTTGTGTCGAAAGAACTTTTAAATAATTTTAGAAATGCGCGACTATCCTGTGGATAGTCCCCATTACATCTCCTCGTTTCACAAGGCTGATCATTTAGTCTATTAACACAGATACTCTGTCTGACGGTAACAAGTTCCGGTACGATACTGTATACGGCGGCCTGCTGTTACGTAGTGGCCCTGAAAACGAACCCATCAACCCGACGGCAAACTTCGGATTCCCGCTCTTCAGCGACCACCATTTTCACCTCGGTTACTGGATCTATGCTCTCGCTTACTACGTCAGACACCATCCATTTTGGGCGGAAGGTGAGGATTTTTTTTAAATAATTATATATTTTATCAGTTGCATATGTAGTAATATTATTATTATTATTATTCATTTACATAATTGAGGACAATTTAATATAGCTTGTGATTTGATTAACTTGATAATCGTAGTTTCTTTATACATAATTGTCCTTATTTTTTAACATTTGGATATCCGTCTTTCAAAGTTACGGAAAAGTTCTTTATCTACCGTGCTGCTTTGAACAGATTGTTTAACAAACCTCATTCAAGGGAATCGGCGTTGGGCCAGATGGTCATGTACATTGTGTGAATCCACTGTGCATGTATAACGTCACATCAATTAAACACAGGCCAAGGGCTTATGTAGGAAAATTTTGTTAAAAGACAAGTGAGAATGTTTGGTTCTATCACGTGCGACTTAACACAATATGACTGTCGGACACAGAGTGTCATTTCTCAGTTATAGCAGAAATATTATCCCATCCAAAATACCTGCATTCTTGTTGTGCAAGCAATATGCCAAGATTAGCCTTACAGACGAGCAGTCAATGAGGATCTCGCCGAAAAATATTTTGTTTTACGAATATAGAAAATGCCTTTGGCGGAGAAGGATGCTTCCAAATTGGAAAAGAATTACGAAATAGTTAATCATTGAGCATCATTGAAACAACACTCATTTGATAAGCACTCAGCATCGGGCATTGACACCATCTTTCAATTAAAACATTGGCAATTTGTTCAACAGTATTCATATTACTTGGCCGCAGATCTATGTTAAATAACTGTAAACAAATAAAGGATATCGGTATCTATATCTAGTGCCGTTGAAATTATTTTAAAGGACTTCTGCAGCCAAGTCACAATAGCGGATAAGAACGTTTATGACCAAATACTGCATGCTATTCATGGGAGACACGGACGTTCTAAAAGCCTGATCACATTTTTGACAAAATTTCTGCCAACATCCGTCGATTTTATAGTCAATGATCACACATGTATGAAGATCCGGGACGAGTCTAAGGATTTATTCTATGCCTGAAATGTGAAGGGGTCTGAAAGGACGTCATTGGAAACTCGTGTGAGCCTAATTCGTCGCTCTCTAACTTCGCAATGCTCCTATAAGTAAGTAGTCGGCGATATATCCCGCACGAAGCTCGAGCTTTGCCATGAACATCGCTCGGACCGTCCAGGGAAATCCCACCGAATCAAACGGCGCGGATTTCGGACGAACCCAAAGATCTACCGGCGGTTCAAATCGGATTTTTCAACCTCTTCTAGACTCGCTATCGAATGGTTTAATTTTTAATTGCTTTTAATGTCCATAATAAATATGTGCGACCAAATCTAGCCCGAAACCCCTAATTTTTGGTTGGATCTCCTATGGACAAGCCTTGTCAGTTTTTATACAGCTCCATTGGGTGCTCTTCGCGCTTTAGCGCGGCGTTGAGGAAATGATGAGGCCTCCTGGAATTGAGCGAAATTTTGCTACGGAGGAACTCGGGGGATTTTTATTATAATCCGCTGTCGCATGTTTTGATACTTATTTAATTCACTATTTCCCATGAGGTTTCGCCTTTGCTGTGACAGGCAATTTACCTGTCACACAGTTATCAAGTTGGTTAAACGTGTCGCCTTTCTCTCGGCCGGAGTTTATATGTCGATTTTGAGCAGGAAACCAGTAAACTCGGGATCAGGTGATATATCTAGTGAATCTTAGGTAAACACGCGATCTGTGACCTCTGATCCTTGTAACAATATAAACAAACTAATAAAATATAACCTTGCATTTCACGTCATCCTCTACGCAAGTAAATGCCACCAAACGGATTCACTGACAAAGCTATTATCACAATCTCTCCACTGAACCCGCCTTTATAAAATTCCACATTGAATATTTTGTTCTTTTAGTCAATAGGGAGCGTATTCTGCTGATCGTGCGTGACGTAGCGAACCCGAGCAGAAACGACACGTACTTCCCCCTGGTGAGACACAAGGATTTTTATCTCGGGATCTCCTGGGCCACAGGCGTCGTGTCAGGTCTCAGGCAGGCCGAATCGTCTTCAGAGGTATTTACGAATAGTTATTTAAATTATGATAATGATAATGCTGATTTTAATTCTTATTGTAATAATAATAATGAAAAGAAGAAGAAAAATTATAATAATATTTTTATTTTTAATCAAGCACTTGTTGCTTAAATTGTATGTTTGTACTTGTAACGCTACTGTTATGGCCTTTACATTCACACGTTTACCAAGAGCCCTGTTTTTTATATTTTATATGACTATAAATGAAATGCGCCACAATCCTTTGCAATGGGTAATAAACTGAGACCCCGCTTTGTTCTGTTACATATGGAAAAACGTAGGGGACATTAATATAGGATCCGGCGCAATACCAGTCCATCAACGTCCTCTCACAACACATTCACAACGTCCTCCTTATGAAAGTCAAAAGTTTAAATGTCAAATGTCAAATGTTTAAGTCAAAACAAAAGGCCTTTTGGTATAGAAACCTGACGAACGTACACACGTACCCTAGAATAAGGCTCACCAGTGTGCCACAAATCCACAATATATAATCGGCAAAAACAAACAGCACCTTCAATTATTTTAATTAATTACGAGAAGGACGTGCATCTCATGTTGGCAATTTGAACATTCACCTTATGTGCTGAGCGTTAATATCAAACACAAATGCTAAATGTAACAACTTCTTATTCTCGCACACTAATAATGTTAGTATATTCTGTTAAAGTATGTTCAGATATAGTGTTTAATAATTCAAATGTGAAGAAGGCTACAGGCCATGATTGGGTTTTTGGCTAAATTTCTTAAAATTGTTGCTCCTGTGGTACACAGACCTCTTCCGTCTTTGCTAAATATATGTATTGATGTCTGTACCTTTCCAAGTTAGTGTTAACTAGTAACACTATCACCAATCCACATCAACATCAAAATAGAAATTATAGACCAGTTAGTGTCCTGGGTATCATAGCCACGATGTAAGAAAAAATTATAAATATTCAGCCTGATGGTTTGCTAAAACGAGTTCTGAACAATAATAAGTCTGCTTTTAGATTAAACTATAGCTGTTTTATTAGATGTCACCGTGCAATGGTAATCAGCTGTCCAAGGTAACTGGTGTGATCCTAATGTGCCTATCAGAAACATTTGATTGCATTCCGCACTCACTGCTTTTATGTAAAAAAAAAACATGCCAAAGATAGGCATGAAGCAAGTCTGAAAACTCTAACCTAGCTACCTGAGTGATATAAAGCAGAGGGATAGATTAGGATCTACTCTTAGCGAATGGAGAAAACTTCATGAAGGCGTTCCACAGGGCTCACTTTTGGGGCCCATCACTCTTTAATTTGTTTCTAAATTAAATCTTTGCTATGATCACTTAAGGCTCCCTGTTTAACTATGCTGATGTTAACGCTATCTCTGTAACTGGTGATCCTAAGGAGGAAGTAAAACCTTCTTTATTTAGAGAGGCAACCAATGCTATCAGATTGTTAGAAGATAATCTAATGGAAGCTAAAGCTGATAAATTTCAAATAATTTTCTTAAAACGATCCCCATCTACGGATAATATTGGGATTGAAGTTAACGGTAGTATACTCTGTGCAGAACAGTGTGTTAACCTTTAGGGATTAATATTGACACTGATTTAAATTTTAAGTATCATGTTCAAAAAAGTATGCAGAAAAGCTGGAGTGCAGTTAAATGTACTCCTTTGAATTAGCGAATTTCTTGATACAGAGTCAAAATAAGCAGCTGTCCGCTCTCCTGTAAATTCAAATTTTAATGATTTCCTACTTGTGTGGTATTTCTATCCAGTAAGATGAAGATGGAACCTAGAATCGGTTTAGAGAAGGGCTTTGAGATATGCTTCAAATAATAAAATTTATTATTATTCATATGTATTAGATAAAAAAAACTATTTTGTAGTATTGAGGTAATCCGGGTACATAAATTGTGGATTAAAATTAAATGGATTAAAATGCTTCTTACATTGATAAATATTTTAAAATATTAACAGTGGTAAATATAATACCAGGGTGAAAATAGTATAAACTTCGTCAAAACACCACAAAATATGGTAAAAATACTTTTTCTTTTGTTGCTCCAAAACTCTGAAATAGTCGCCCTACTTATATGAGGGAACACCGTTCCTTTGGGCTTTTTAAACGTGAAATTAAACCTATGACATTTTGATACTAAAGCCTTTTAGATTATATACATACTATATAATACCATAAATACTCTCATGGACTAATCTCTCATGGATTATCTCTTATTTTAGTATCTGTACCATATATATCGTTTATATTTATAATTAAATATCTTTTAAATTTATATTTTTGTGTAAATATAATTGTGATAGTGGTCGGTTTTAATAGTCTATTGCTAACGTTGTGCTGTTTGTATACACGGTCCTAAAATAAAACTGGTATTGTATTGCCTTGTATAGCGAAAGTACCGGTAATGTCTTTTGACTTAACTCATTCTTATTTTGCTCCAGGCTATAGCATGTTACCATGGGGTGGCGGCACTAGGCGCCGCCTATGGAGATGACGTCATGAGGCATGTCGGTCAGTTGACCCTGGCTACAGAGATTCGGTCCGTCAGACATTACTACCATGTTAGGGCCGGGAACAGGTAAGCTCACATCTTATGAATAAAGAATGATCATATCGTCAAAAGTAATTTGTTTTCACACAACTTCAGTATTTAAATGATTGGAGCGACCCGACGGCCTTCAGTTTATAAAAATTACTCATCAATGTAAGTATAAAACTACAAAAGCACTCAGAGAAGACGGACCTCCAGAAATACAGCTTTTTTCTCATAAATAAAATCCTTGATCCAGATATTGAACCGGATCACTCCAAAAATTTAATCAATTGTTCCATGTATCATTGCCTAGCTATCCTGAAAATGCATCGAAATCCACTAATAGCTTTCTGAGATTTGTTACTAACAGACAAACAGCCGACTAACAAGAAAAATAACGCGGGAAAAAACATAACCTCATTTGTGGATGTTATAAAGTGGAAATGAAAATAAATAGTATTCAAATTTTAATTAAAAACATATATGTAATTGGTGCCTGGGCCTTGTTTCAGGGTAACCCTTGTCCTCCCTTCCTCTTCTTGGGAATAAATTACATAAAAACATAACCCCCGCCACCTGGCGGAAGTAATGAAATGATGAAAGCTTGTCATTTCTTGTTAAAAAGGTTGTGGGGTTGAGGAGTACAAGAGCCATAAGCTCTATATTGGTTTGACATTCGATCTTGTCCCGGGGTTCTCTGTAATCTGATAACTGTATATTAGTTCACCAAAATGGTAGTGGCTAGCTTTATACCTGGTACATTTGCTCCGAATTCCAACGCCACGATCACCGGATAATGTAATGTCCTTATATTTATATATTCCTTCGTAAAAAAAAATTCATTTTCAATGTTTCTTGTGGAATATAAAATCTTTATCACTGTTGAATAAGTTCGTCTCAAAGTAGCATAAATTATGTATTTGTAGTTATTTATTCCCTGACATACTTCGAGAATACGGCACCATTGGACAATTTGCGGAAGACGCTATTTTCTACTACACATTGAACTGGCCATGTGACCCGTTTGAGTTTCCCATGAGGCACGCGTGTCTCGTGGGCATCCAGGTTATCCCCATCACCGCCATCGCCAAGTATTACCAGGATCAGGTAAGAAAAAGTGTAGTTCCTATCTGACTGGGGCGTTTAAAGGATTTTCTGGAAAATGTTGGGAAAAGCTCACCACCTTGATATAGGTAGATAAGGATCCCCCAGAAGAGAATTCAGGGGAGGAATCCAGGGGGTCCGGAACCCCCCCCCCCCCCCCTCCTCTTTTTCAACCGTTACAAGCCTTTTTTAAGGGTTTCAGACAAAAAATTGCGACCTGTCCCCCCCCCTCTTTCCCGGACCTAGTGATCATTTTTTATGCTTTCAATTAGTCCTTCTTGGTTGGATACCCCTTTTCCTATAGTCCGGATCCGCCCCTGGACCCGGAGTGCTCGCAGACTTAATACGTAACTCCCGCACACAGAAGTATAGGGAACTAAACCGTGAGAAACGCAACATCACGTGCTATTTTTTTTTCAGTATAAAGCATTTATTATTTTATTGCCAAGTTATTATGTAGCAGATGAGATTCTGTCCAAAACACGAACGGTACAGTAAATTGCTTTAACCCGGCAGCATTTTTCGGCGTCCGTGGGGCCATGTCCGTCTGCCGTATGTCTGCTACTGTTTTATTTTGTTTAATAAATAAAAAAGTTAAAAACTTTTCTCAGCAAAGACTGAGTAGATTTCCCCGATTTTTTTGTATACGAGTCCAAACGGGCCAACTCAACCACACACGGAAATGATTTGTGCCTCCTACGTTCATAGTCATTTAATTTGCCTTTTATGTGTGATTGATCCTTATGAAATTGCCCTATTGTGTGCAGTGAGGCCTGTTCTGCAAATAATGCGTTTGGTAATCTAAAACTGAAACTTTGGGCATCTTTTCAAATTATAGGCCTGTCACTTTGCATATCTTTTGAAACAAAACTGGCCCAACCAAGTACCAAATCAAACATATAAATGATTTTCCCTGGTCTGTATCTTTTTTGTTCATTCTCATGCTGAGAACAGTTTTGAGACTGTGACAGTTAGTGCTTTGTGCATGAACTTTGTGTATTTGAAAGTTCGACAAAAAAGAACTAGAAACTTGCACTCACAGAGTGCAGACCTCTGCAGAGACAGCTAAATGCCCCATCTGGCATTTAAAAAAAAATGTGAAAACACCAGGACGATCAATGAACGTTGTGGCATCCTGAGGCTGAGCGCCATCTAGTGGCAACAAGGTTAACTAGGCAGCTTATTACCCCATATTACATTTTCAAAAAAATTGCAGTTTTGCTTTAAACAAATCCTAGATCCATATGGTGATCCGGATCACCAACAAAATTCAGTCAATTGTTCCTTGTATCTTTGCCGAGCTTTCCTAAAAAAATCAAATCAAAACCCGTCAAGAACTGTTTGATTAATATTGCTTACATATAAAGCAGATAGCAGTCATTAGATCGTGTTCACCTTGTGTACTATTAACGATGTAAACGTGTTTATCGTGCATTTCCATTAATAATCACTTTGGAGTTAATCAAGAAATTTTCGAGATAAGTTCTCTTTCGCAAATATCCCGTATTTAAAGCCCCGGTGAAAAAAGGGCTATCACAGTATGTGCATGGAAGGAAGTTACACATGCTGATAGAATACGACTGCCATATGCAACTGATTTTATAATTCACTCATTATGTTTTTAAAGTTTGCAACACAGCTTGTAGTTCGTTCTTTACAGGAATGGGCAGGGAGTGTGTACAATGTATGTACATGGGCTAATAACCCTACATCAGCACCGGGAGCTGAGTTGGTTGACCCAAGCATTCTGAGACCCGTATCCACGGTAAGTAAAAATATCTACATATAAAATTCTAGCGGGGTTATATCTTTAGACATGTCTTGTCTCGGAAATATACATGTTATCCCTATCTTTTTCTTTTTAAAATATATTAATGAGAGTTATTTTGTTACAATAAAATAATTATAAGGTGTTTTAGTGGGCACCCTAGGCACCCAAATCCGAGTCCTATCCTAAGTTCGATTCCAAGTCCACCCTCTTCAGGTATGAGTATAAAAGTAAAAAAATACTACTGGTGTTATTGTATTCATGTTTTATATAACCAAATTTGCATATATGTCCTCTTTACATGTCATAGATTAGGTCAATATTGCGTAAATTGTGGAAGTAATGGGCTCAAACATAATGCACTTTGTCAAAAATCCGGAAATGTATTTACTCATTTAACATGAGAATTGCTGATGCTAAATACTTTTTCTTCATGGATATAACTTTATCTGATCAGGTTCAATTGTTTACCCAAAATTAGACCATAATTTTTTAAATTGGTTTAGTTATTAGCATAATTATAAAAAAGGTACCTTTAAATTGGCCCAATTTTAAGCATGGCAATTTTTCCTATAAGTACTGTGGATTTATTTTTCAAAGCATGTCTTTTAATTGTGAAGTTGTTTCCACTTCATTTTTCAAAACTGTTCTAAATTAACAAATTATTCATTATGCCATGTTTTGTTAATTTAACAAGAAAATAATTTCCTTCTTAATAATTTAAACAAATTAAAATATAATTAAACCAGCGATTAAGCATAATTTAACAATAAATGAGCCAAATTATGGATAAATAAAGGTGCAATTTAAAATTGTAAATTCTGAATCAAGTTATATTTTCAGTTCTTATTGTTTTGCAATTTAATAATATATATATACATATAATATTATTTATATACATATATATATATATATATATATATATATATATATATATATGATAAAAAATAAATACATGCGTATAGATGCGTAGATGTGTATGCATTATGTATTGTTTTAAGACCAAATTAAGGATAAATGGTGATGCAATTTTGAAATTTCGGAATCGGCTTATAAATTCAGATACATATGTAACATTGCAAATGTATAAGATTTATAAACATAATGAAAAAAATGTTTGCATAAGATCCTCATTCTTTTCATGACATCATTTTTTTTTTCAAATTTAATAAATTTTCCTGCCTCATCAGAATTTGAAATAAATTAATTGGCTTTGTTTGTTCATCTCTCTGTTTTTAAATGTTTAATAATAATAAAACATGTTCCTTTTGGAAGCACTGTTGCTTAAATTTCATAACCTGTGTGTATATGCAAACGTGTTGAAACTCTCATCATAACCCCCCCCCGCACACACACACACACACACACACACACATACCTTTCCATTGAGAAACATAATCTTGCCTAAGCAGAATGGTACACAAAGTGATCAGCTCCGTCTGTCCATCTGTGTTAAACATCAATTAAATAATAATATCTTATCAACTTTTTTCCTATATGCACTGTTGAATGCCCCCATCTCTCTCTCTCTCTCTCCATTCAGACTTATAAATAACATTAACACATTTTGTTGATCAAATGTGTCCTTTCATACAACTCTTAGGCACATAATGTTTTCCCCCTATTTCATTATAAGAATGATGTCAGGCTACAATTTTCATTTATTACACAGAAATGTATATGCTTATCAGATTTGGTTAATACGCATTCGAAAATGAAAACAGCATTTTATTTCAGTTAATAAATAAAATGTGTAATATAATAATACTTCAGCTAATCTCCGCTGTCTGCCTTATTCTGTAATTGACAGGTATTCATACATTGCCATGGATATTTCATGCCCATATTACTGTCACATAGATGAAATGATGATACTTCTAGAAATATTTGACCATGAGAGAATCCTGCACCTTTGATACTGTCCATAAAAAGTGCACAGTTTTAGTTCGTCAAATGTTTATTTAATATTTGGTTATCACCAGATAGCAGGACTATTTCCTCTAAGCGCTTAAATGCAATATATTTATATAAATATAAGCATATTTTGCATTTGCTTAAATTTTCTAAAATTCCCGACGTGACCCATGGGTGCCTTGAAATTTAAATATGCATGATGTATGAAGACCTGTAGCTCCTGCTGCAGGGATAAAACTTTGTGTATGCACCATTAATATTTTTTTTTATATTCTGTGATTAGTTCACATATATATATGAGCTCCTTGGTCTAATCCCTGGGATCGAGATGGACTCAGCCTGTTATTTAGACTCAGCCGTATATTAAAAATATCAATCTAGAACCCTCGAATCCAAGTCCCTGAAAATAAATCGGGACTGGAACTCTAAATCACTGTATATATATAGATATATATATATATATATATATATATATATATACAATTTATTCGCAAAGGGGGTAAACGTACCCATATGATATATTAGTGTGTTAAAGTGTACCGCTTGCATATTCTCGGGTCACATTGTTTCGTTAAAGACTTAAACCGATATGTTACACGGCTGTTAGGTTAATGTAATCAAAGCTAACGTGAAACAAAATCAAGGGATATCTAAACATTAATTACGTTCAAAATTTGAATTCTTTATGCAGCTGAGATGCAAACGCGATATAAATGTTAATAAAAATATTCACTTTTCAAGGCACCCCTTTCGTTATACCTCAGTAAATGAATCAAATGGCAGCACATGCTGCACAAACACATTACCTGCCCTAACAATGCCCCTTCCTGTTCTATATGTTAGTGAAGGAGGAATCCCTTCCCACCATCACATAAATATAACCCTAACAATGTCTCTTCATATCTGTAATACAAATGAACACATGGCACACTTACATAGCATTGTGTCCTCTTACTGGAAGCGTCTAACTTGACACACGCTTGTTTAAAAAAAAATACATGAGGTCTAATTTGTATCTCTTATATAGGGATGGGGAGCTTTCTGTCATTCGGTGACGTCACAGCTGAATGAGGTTGCGCGTGAAGAGGCCGTTCAGTACGTCAGTGGTTTGGGGCCAAATGGTTTAGTTTCCGGCACGGGAGAAGCCAGCACTCTGCTTTACATTTACGAAGCGACATGAGGATCAGAAATAGACGAAAAAAACTTGTGGGTAATCATATTCTTGGACAAAAGGGAAAATAAAACATTCATTTGGAATTCACCGAGTTGGATTTTCTTATTAGTCCAAGAGTTGAATCTCAGAGTGAATTGATGGTTAACCTGTAAATTTAATCCAATTTTTTTCATTGTTGCTTGACTATTTATATTTTTAGCATAAAGACTTTGTATTGTAGAACCTGTCTGAAAGACCACCTGTCTAATACGACCACCTTTAGTGAAACGGAAGCGCTCCCATTCGTAATAACTTACCCGTCTAATAAGACCCCCTGTGAATAAGGACGACCTTTGGCCAGTCTCTTGGATGGTCTCATAACAGAGGTTTCACTGTTGTTATGCTGGTATCTAATTTTACATTGTATATTCCGGTAAAGTTTTTTTGTGATAGCCTGACAGGGCACATGGACACTGAGAACCCCATGCTCGCTTGTTTTTCTTGCTTAATCAGTAAAATATATTGGAGGAAGTCAATTGGAGGTATCATACCCCCTTAAACCTAGAACCCAAAATGTTTGGATCCAATAAAGTAACAATCTTTTGATAAGTCAGGTGTTCTTTACACTGAAAATGTTTGTACATTTCGCTTGAAAAGGATATAATCAGAGCAACATGAGGTAAATGTCACACGGTTTAAGATAATTAGACATATAATAAAATTGAGCATATACGTGTAATAGCAAAACAGAAATATCAGATTGAGTACATATGGAAAAAAGGGACAAGTAAAGAAACATTATTAAACTAGATGTGTCGGAACGACACGAATGTCCCCGCCTGGGGCAAATTAGAAACATTTGTTAAATTTTGAAATTTGTTTTAAGTTGAGGAGGTGTCGTATGGTCAAAAGTAGGTCAACAAGGGCAAAATGCAAACTCGATCTGTAACGGGTGATTATCAAGCAACACACCAAAAATGAGGCCAGTATCTGGAGGCACTGTGAAAAAAATCCATACATGTGTATTTTCCATAAAAATTTGTCTTTCATGAAATTTTCTATGTTTAGAAGCCGTAAAACAATCAAAAAGTAGGTCAACCGGGACGAAACGCGAACTCGATTTGTAACTGTCATTATCTGCCCACACATAAAAAATCAGGGTGGTATCTGCAGGCATTGAGGAAAAAAAGTCCGTACATATGCAATTGTTATGAAAATTCCTATTTTTCATGAAATTTTCTATGTTCAGGAGCAGTCAAATGGTCAAAAGTAGGTCAACAGGGAGAAAACAAGAACTCGATCTGTAACTGGTCTATATCTGCCTACACACCATAAATCAGACCCGTATCTGCAGGCACTGCGAAAAAAAGTCCGTACATCTGCACTTTTATATAAAATTTTCTATGTTAGAGCACCGTCAAATGGGCAAAAGTGGGTCAACTGGAACGAAACGTAAACTCAATCTGTAACTGGTCATTATCTGCCCACACACCAAAATTCAGGCCAATATCTGCAGGTATTGCGAAAATAAATCTGTACATGTGTATTTTCCATAAACATTTCTGTCTTTCATGAAATTTTCTATGTTCAGGAGCCGTAAAACGGTCAAAAGTAGGTCAACTGGGACGAAACACAAACTCGATCTGTAACCGGTCTATATCTGCCTACACACCAAAAATCAGGCAAATACCTGCAGGCATTGCGAAAAAAAAAAATCCGTACTTGTGTATTTGTCATGAAAATTTCTATTTTTCATGAAATTTTCTAAGTTTAGGAGACGTAAAACGGTCAAAAGTATGTCAACTGGGACGAAACGCGAACTCGTTCTGTAACCGGTCATTATCTGCCTACACACCAAAAAGCAGGCCAATATCTGCAGGCATTGCGAAAAAAAGTCCGTACATGTGTATTTGTCATGACAATTTCTATTTTTCATGAAATTTTCTAAGTTTAGGAGCCGTAAAACGGACAAAAGTAGGTCTACGGGACGAAACGCGAACTCGATCTGTAACTGGTCATTATCTGCCCACTAACCGAAAATTAGGCAAATATCTGCTGGCATTGCGAAAAAAAGTCCGAACACATGTTTGATTTCGGAATGACGGAAGGACGGAAGGACGGAATGACGGACATGGGTAAAACTATATGCCCCGGCCACTTTGTGGCGGGGGCATAAAAAACTGATTCTAAAAATATTTCTAGTCCTAAGAGATCCAAGTTAAGGAATTTTTTTTGTAATTTTTATCGGCCACTTGAATGTATGTATTAATTGTATTTACAACTCGCAAGTCTTGAATCATTTAATTATAATTGAAATAATATCGAAGAAATGTGATTGATATAAATAACATATACTGTACTTAATAAACTAAAGTAGGACCTATGTCCGCCTTACTTTTAATAGTATGCAAGGGTGCATGGTGGCATTATCTAGAACCTTCGAATATACCTCAAATTTTGTGTGTGTGTGTCTTATTCATAATAAGAGAGTTTCCCTTCTCTGGTTATGATATTAATAAAACGGTAATTGGCATTAGCATGTCTTCCGTTGAGACAACCGATACAAGTGAATGAATGATTTGATGCATTTTAATGTTATAACGTTTAATTGATATATGAACCAAACATAAGTTTCCAGACGTCTGCAGCTTTAGTCCGATTATGTTTGTTTCATATTTGGGTACGTTTGAAGCAGAAAAACTTAACGGTTGCAAACCTTTTTAAAAATGTCTCAGACAATTTTAGATGTTTCACCCGTTGCCCATTCAGGAATTTCTGATAACACGTTTAACACACAAGTGACTCACAAAACATGTTTTCATTTGGTGCATGTGATAGTTAATTTGAAACGTGAGAAAAAATACTTTTTGCCGTTTATGAAGTGTTTCTAGAAACAGTACGGTTAGAGAAAAGTGCAAAGATATATTTCATGATTACTGTCGACATGACCTTATTTTCGTTAATACCTGTCGACACCTGTCAAACTCCTTGTCTCAGAAGCAGGGTAGCTGGTCAGTGCTTTATCACTCTGTACAATCTGTCACCTACTATCGAGTGCGCCTTTCGGGGGTCCAGAGAGCATAGTTGACGCCAGGATAATCGTGTTTCCACCCCACCCGTAGTCCGACACCAGAATGGAATTCCACAGATGTATATGGTGCTAAGCTGACAATAAATATGATTACCTGCATCACCAAAAAAAAAATATAAAAATTTCTCAAAGCATCTGTTTCGATTTCGTTGATTTTGTAAGCAGCGACTGCCACCACCTGTACTCGTAAGAATGTCGCTAAGGGTGAAACAACAAACGCGCAGTATAATAGATTAATGACTGATAATTAAGGAAAGATCAAATGATCACCTCTGACGTCAGAGGTCGTATAACATATCCGAAACATAAGCTTCCTGCAGGGAAGACATCGGGACATATATCCCTAGTTACTTGATTTTTTTTTAAATCAGACAATTTGATATAGGTTTGGCCGGACTTCGAATGAACAATCTTTATATATCCCACCTGTTACCATTTCGACTGTCACTGTTGATTGTCACTCTGTATAACCCTCACTATTTTTTTTTTGTAAAAAGGCATTGAACGCACCCATTATAAATCAGCTTTGACCTTAGAATTCATATGGTCTACTTTTATCCCGAATGATCATTTGAATATAAAGATAGAATTTACAACTTAGTGCTCAAGGAAAGAGGATTCAATGCTAAACGGTAATCACGGTCCTTCTGATATTTGTAACACTACGTTTTAAAACATTTCGTGCTAGATTTTATTATGTTTGGTTTTGTACTAGAGCACATACCCCTGAATTCATTTTGGATTTGCATTGATAGGTCTTTTAAAGATGGACTCAAAAACTATTTGTATCACAACAATCCTTGGGCAAACAATGCAGATACAGACCGGCTTGTCCGTTCTTAGTTATATTTGTTGCTGAAAATGATAAATAAAATAAACCGAGTGCCCGGATATACAATAAGCTATCCAGAGGCGGATTTTTATAGTCCCCAATGAAATAAATAAAGAATTGAAAAACAAACCACGTTTAATTCGAAAAAGCATCTGATTTTGCCTCTCGTCTAGTTTTCTTGACTACTGCTACAAGTGATAGTTACGTTTAAAATTTACTAGCATTCCTGACACACTTGTTCACTTCGGCCTGAGTGTCAACCCCCCCTAATACCTTTAAAGTTTACCCGAATTAATCAGTGGCTATTGAGAAAACCCTTGCGGCGAATGTCAATTGCTTAGGAAAAAATATTTTATTTTTGAACAGGACAAGCTACTTCGAGGGAGCTGAGATAACATATAGGTTTCGCTTCATAAAAAAAAGGGGTGAATGAATGACCCGCACTCCATAAAAAAATAAAAATAAAGCTAGACGCTTGCCGGGAAACTCTGGCCCAGATTGAAAGACAGATAACCAGAACATGTAATACAGAAGACAAAAAGAAAGAAAATGAGCCATAGTTTGTAAAGATTTGACCAATAGTGACAACGTTACGATGGAAATAATAATTTGACGTGTTTTCATTACCTTGATCCTGACCTATTTCAAATACACATACAGCTTCAAAAATTGTTCCGAAATACGATAGGTGAAACTTACATAGTGATTCCTGGTAAACTATTGTGTGTTGAATGCTATATAACAGGGGAAAGAAGGCAAAATTGAGGACAAATGACAAACAGACAGATATATTGAAAAGTAAAACAATGCTGAAACTAGACAATTACACCAAGTTATGCAGAAGACGAAGATGAAAAAACAAATGAGCAAATGTCTGTAAAGATAGCACCAGAATTTAAAAAGGTATGTGGAAAATAATATTTTGAAGTGTTTTGAAGTGACAGCCATACTGACTAAGTGACAAAAAGCTGAGACCATATGACTTAACCATTTTACGAAGAAGACCCAAAGGAAGACAAGCGTTAATTTATGTTATTAAGGTTTATAGTTTCATTAAAATGGAATGTTGTATTGTTGCCCACTAGCGACAATATTCCAAAAATGAAAAATCACCTTCGAGATATTAGTGATTGACATAAACTGTACCAGTTTGAAATGGATTCCAACAGAACTGCAGCCTGTAGAGTGCTATATGTAGGACATAAGAAATAGCAAGAAGGCGAAATTGAGGACAAATGACAGACAGACAGACATACTGACTAAGTGACACAAAGTTAAGAAAATATGACTAAACCATATTATGTAGAGGACACAGAGGAGGAAAATACGTCTGTCAAGATAGGACCAATATTGACATTATTTTGATGAAATAAAGTTTCAATTTTTTTTATGACTGTTTGGCGTCTTTAGACGCTTAGCGTAAGCGAGTAGAACGTGAAGAACATGAAGCTCAGAGCTCTCATTAGATGTTAAATGCTAAAATTGAAATAAGCATTCCGCGGTGACGAGGAATGCAGTAAAGAGACGAGGAGAAGGGGATTGTTCCCGAAACTCAAGCTCCCTCCGTTTGACGGGCAGCATGATGAACTAGACGCGTTTCGTGAAAGCTGGGCATGGTACAACTCAAGTCATTTGTTGCGCGGCAAGGCGCTTGATACTTACGCGCAGTTGGTAGTTAGCCACGCCATGGACTACGAAAAGCTAAATTAGCTCCTTAAAGGCGATACCAAATGACTGAGGAGGGTTATCGTAATACGTTTCGTACTAGTTGGTCAGAGCGTGGCGAAACTCCCAGTCAGATCGCGATTAGGCTTAGTGGATACCTTGACCATTGGGTCGAGATGGCGGGTATAGGCGATGACTTCAACCTGTTAGTTGACTTGCTGATAGCATGAACAGTATTTGAACTGCTGCATAAGGATCTCTCTGTGTTCTTGAAAGAGAGACAGTGTCGCGATAAAGATAGCATGGCGGAGATGACCGAGAGTTATATGGAGGCCCACCGTTATACGGCGTTTTCCCATAGTAGTGCTCCCCGACCATGGCAGCAAGTAATACAGCCGAGAGAAAAACATGATGTAGATCGCGGATCACGTGGAACAATCAGCTAAGCCATCGTGAGGCTTACGTTGCTTTATATGTTATGGTTTTGGGCATAAGGCTCGTTGATGTAAACAGACTTGTGACCAAGGTCGACCCCACAAGCGTTGCACTCAGCTGTTGAACAGCGCGGAGCTAAAACGAATATTATTTGCGGGGGCTAAAACGAAACCTAAGCCCGAGTCGATGTCAACGGTTGATACGAAATTCGAGTCGGATACCGTTAGTCCCGTTAATCCTGATTCGGATAAAGAGGGTGAGTCATTAGGACTGACTGCTCTGGAAGAGGGCGGTAGCTCTTAGTTAGTTAACGGCAAGGCAGCCAAAGAGTTACGCGATCAAGGTAGCACTTCAGCAGGAATACGTTAAACGTATATGGTTTCGGATCATTTTACCGGATACGACGTCGAGTGTCGGTTGTTTGACGGGTCAGTAAGATGTTTCCTTACGGAGAAGATAAGTGTAGAAGGTCCCTATTTTGGGGAACGATCGAAGCGATAGCAGTTAGAGATACCGTCTGCGACTTAGCACTATCACTTGTCAAGAATCATATCAGGAATGCGGAATCGGAACGAACCGAACCGGCATAACTTTATATTGGTACAGTCCTTGCGGCGTCACAAATGCGGACACTTCTGTCACTTGTTCTGTCAGCGGAACTTGCCAGAATCCTTTTAGCAAGTCAAACTTGGAAACATATCTGGAGCTACCGACTCTATCAGTACAATCATCGATCCTCGGAATTGGGAACGTGTCAGTCTTGGTGACAGAGTTCAGTTTTCGATAATCTGTGCACATACGGTAACTTTCATCAGGTTTGGGCACAAGAATACATGGTGAACTCCAGTTACTGTTACTAGGTTCAATAAAATCATTGTCCAGCAAATATTGAATCTCATCCTGAAGATACTTTTGCTTTTTCTGGATTAAGTCTATAATGATTTTGCTTGACTGCGCTTGCCTCGCCAACATCGACGTCATGGCACAATATGTTCGCGTTGGAATGTCACTAAACAAATGTTCATAATTCCGCAGCAGGTTATTGAAGTCTTGTTGTTGGTGTGCGGTAAGGTGTGACAGTTTGATCCTTTTACTGGTACTGTACCTCACTGAATGCCTACATCACACTTACAATCAATATCTACTTTAACTGGGTCAGGGTCAGTTTTTAAACAATTTACAGCAGTAACACAATGTACAACATCTGATGTGCTATTTTTGTCATAATATGGTTTCAACGTGTAACATGGCACAGTTGTTTCTTCTTACGTCTATTTGGTGTCAACAGTATGTAATTTAAATCACTGACTTTCTTGTCAACAATGTAAGGACCAAAATACCTAGCTTGTCAAACTTGGAAACATATCTGGAGCTACCGACTCTATCAATACAATCATCGATCCTCGGAATTGGGAACGTGTCAGTCTTGGTGACAGAGTTCAGTTTTCGATAATCTGTGCACATACGGTAACTTTCATCAGGTTTGGGCACAAGAATACATGGTGAACTCCAGTTACTGTTACTAGGTTCAATAAAATCATTGTCCAGCAAATATTGAATCTCATCCTGAAGATACTTTTGCTTTTTCTGGATTAAGTCTATAATGATTTTGCTTGACTGCGCTTGCCTCGCCAACATCGACGTCATGGCACAATATGTTCGCGTTGGAATGTCACTAAACAAATGTTCATAATTCCGCAGCAGGTTATTGAAGTCTTGTTGTTGGTGTGCGGTAAGGTGTGACAGTTTGATCCTTTTAATGGTACTGTACCTCACTGAATGCCTACATCACACTTACAATCAATATCTACTTTAACTGGGTCAGGGTCAGTTTTTAAACAATTTACAGCAGTAACACAATGTACAACATCTGATGTGCTATTTTTGTCATAATATGGTTTCAACGTGTAACATGGCACAGTTGTTTCTTCTTACGTCTATTTGGTGTCAACAGTATGTAATTTAAATCACTGACTTTCTTGTCAACAATGTAAGGACCAAAATACCTAGCTTGCAGAGGTCTGCCAGGGATAAGAGGTAATGCAAAGACCTTTTTACCAGGATCAAAAGTCCTACTTACAGTGTGCTTGTCATACTTTGTTTATATTTTACTTTGAGCAGATTTTAGATTTGACTTTGCAATCTCACAAGCATTGTGTTGTTTAGTGCGAAAGTCTGAGACACACAAGAGTAAACTGAGAGAATCAGGATTTTCACACAAAAGTTTTTTCTTTAAGCAGTTTCAATGGTAGTTCAGTTCGCGGTCCATGTCCAAAAACTAGTTCAAATGGAGTGAAACCTCAGTACTCTTTAAAGGATTCTGTGACAGCAAACAGCAATAGGTGGATTTCTTCATCCCAGTCTTTCTGTGTGTCACAGCAATAAGTCCTCATCATGTTTTTTTAATGTCTGGTGAAAACGCTCGAGGGCGCCCTGACTGTCAGGATGCTATGGCGAAGAGCTGTACTGTTTCATACCTAGCTCAAGCATAACTTGCTGGAATAAGCCAGACATAAAATTAGACCCTTGGTCAGACTAGACGTATTTTGGTAATCCAAACGTTGTAATAAACTTGGTCAGAGCTTTGACAACACTTTTGGCATTAATTTTGCGCAATGGTATTGTCTCAGGTAACCTGGTAGATGCGCACATAATTGTTAGCAAGTATTCATGTCCAGATTTTGCTTTTGACAATGGTCCAACACAGTCAACAATATTCCTACCTAATGGTTCCTCGAATAAGCCTATTTGGGGCCTTAGGAGGAATCTGATTGAGCTTGCCTACAATCTGGCATGTATGGCATGATTTACAATATCGTACAACATATTTCCTGAGGTTAGCCAATAGAAGTGTGTACTAACTTTCTGATGAGTTTAATTTATACCTAAATGGCCAGACAAAGGAGCCTCATGTGCCATGCGTAGAATTTCATTGCGAAAGCTCTTAGGCATTACTGTTTGATGTTTGATGACCCATTCATCATCAGCGCCTACATCAGGTGGTCGCCATTTACGCATAAGCACTTTATTTTTAACATAGAAACAAACTGGGTTCTGTGACAGTTCATCTTTGGAAACTGCCCTGGGAAACAAATAGGAAAAATCAGGGTCCTTATGCTGTTCCGCGATATGTTCTGACCTTGAGAATGCTGCATCCTGTACGGACAAGTCATTAGACGGGTCACTAGTGACTCCCAGAGTGTTATTATCTGAACTATTATCCCCATGTGTGTTTTTCTTGGCCATAGATCTAGTCATAACACATGAAGGATACAGACCAGGAATTTCCTGACTTTCCGGGTCAGTGTCCTGATCAAGTGACAGCTTTTCTGAGTCAGGAGAGGAATCTACTATTTCAACTTCATTAAACAAAGAACTGACATTGACTGTGTCAGTCATAAACTCTGTTTCAGAGTATCTAAGGAATCTACATCCTTTTTATCATCAAACTCCTCATGGGAGTCAACAGAGGAACTTTTCTCAGCAGAAACAAACTTCTGTTTGTCATAAGAGGACCTGTCCTCATTTGAAATACTCTCGCAAGAGTCATTAAAGGACTTAGCCTTATCCAGAGAATACTCTTCAGAAGAGTCTTGAAAGGACCTTGCCTTATTAAATTTCTCGCAGGAATCAACTGAGGTTTTTACCCAGCAAGCTACGGATTCTTCTTTGGATTCAGACGGTACATGGGCCTCCGTAGCATCAAACTCTTTACCAGAGTCAATAAAGGAGTTGTACCCCTTTTTTACATGAATAGAGCCGGGCTCTTGTACTATGTTATGCGTAGTATTTGAAACAAAACCGGAAGGTTTGCTTGAATTGTTCAAGCAAAATCAACTGGCGCAAATTGTCAGAATCTTTCATTACATTTTTAGAAGTACACCAGCGATCAAATAACTGCTCTTTTGTCCTAGCAAATTCAACGTAGGTCTGATTTTGCGCTTTTCCCAATTTCTGAATTTCTGGTGGTAAGCCTCCGGAACTTACTTATAACCTTTTAGGATTAACCGTTTTACCAGGTCTTAGTCAGCAGCGGCTTCTACTGAAAGCTCTGTATAATTTTTTTTTGGTCTTTCCAGTGAATACACTTTGTAACAGCATAGTCCAATTTTCCTTAGGCCATCTTGAATTTTCAGCTACCTTCTCAAAGTGTAAGAAATATTTATCAACCTCTTTTTCTTGAAAAGGTGGGACAAGTCTTATGTGTTTAGTAACATCAAAGCTGTGAGTTGGGGCAGCACGTTGACTATTTTCTAGTTTAAGTCTTTCTGATTCCAGTCGTTTAACTCAATTTCTTTTTTTTTTTCTAGTCTTTCTCTTTCTATCCTTTCTTGTTCTTCCCTCTCTAACTGTTTTAATGCTAGCTCGTGTTGCATTTCTAACTTTTTAAATTTTAATTGCATAGCAAGGTTGTCATTTTTTTTATGTTTCAACTTCAATCTCTTCCATTAAACCTTTGCTAACTAGATCTTGCATGATTTTAGCAATGATATCAGGCTTTCTCAAAGCTTTTATCACACTTAGCCCTAAGTGTTGTCCCAAACGCAACAACTGTTCCTTTATCAACTGTTCAAGTTGATCAGGGTCGGGATCGTCAACAAATGTCTCAGGTTTGAAATCTGCCATGTTAAGATGTTAAAACAATAACAAAAAACCACTGAGATAAATCCTGTAAACAATGTACTGTAAACAATATGTAATCTTGTAAACAAAGTATGATAAAACAATGTGTCCAGGTCAAGGCCTAATAAATTTTCAAAACTATTAAGCATCCCGGACGAGCCCACAATTTTATGTTACGGAACCTTATATATACAGATCACGTATGCGTGATGAACAAACATTTTGTAATGGAAATAAAAAAAAAATCAGATTTTGTAACACTAGGCAGCGTGAAATGTCTAGGGGAATGAATAAAGAAGTCAGTGGGTTTTTGTTAACAAACACCTATAATTTATTCTTAAAACAACCCTAACATTACAGTAAGCTAGATCAATACAATTACACAATAAAATAACAGTATAACATCAAATCAATATAATCACACAGCCTAATAAACAAAATGCACAGTACCTGGATACCATCACCGCCACAGTGCTTTAAATGTATACTCCTGGAGAATAACAGTTCAACGTAAAGCTCTTGTAACAATACAGAAAGTAAACTTGAGGCAGGCAGCACTAAATTGTAAAGAGTTAGTAATAGTAGAATCCCTGAAATTACTGGATAATCGGACAGGTCCCACAAACTTAAATACACACGTCTGTGTCCGCTGGAAGCTTCTCTCCTCTCTCTCTCGGCTCTAAAACACAGCCCCCTTCTTAAAACTTTTTGCCCCAAGCCGAGAATTTTCCACTTCTCGAACAGTCTAAAGGATCTTACATAATATACAGTAAACACGCGTTACAAGAATCATCTAGAAAAACATCGCTGTGTCTCTACATACCAGGGTCCACACGTGACCCCGGCCAGTTGAGAAAGCATCAAGCTAGCATGACAACAAGAGTTCAACCAGTACGGATTAAACCGAGAATGCAATATGCGGCACGTTACGAGTTACGGCCGTGTCACACAATAAAAAGGGCACCTGTAACAAAGTACATGCACAGCAAGCACCTATATATAATAGATGCAAAGTAGCAAAAAGCATCCTCTAGAAATATTTTTTTAAACTATGTGGATTAGCATTGGTTACAGCTGCCATAAAGGTGTACACTCTTATAAATATGTAGTAAAAGTTAACGAAAATGAATAGTAACACAAACGCATAAGCGTGACACAGTACACTGTGAAAATAACTACCCATCTCTTTTAATTATCACTCAAAAGGAACACAGAATGCTGCAAAATCCGGTTTAGTGGTGGTCTTTGTTTTTTTAAGTCGCTTTTTAACGAAAAATATCCAAGGGAAACAAATTTATATTTTAGTTGACTTTAGCCACTCCGGACATTCCGCGTGCTTCTTCGTCCGCGTATGGATATGCATTTCTTCGGTCTTGAACTACCCTTATGCAAAGTGTGTCCTAACGGGGGTCATTTTCAATATTTCAAATTTAATCCCAATATATTTCAATTTATTTTTTTTTTCAGGGGGCGATTTCAGCGTCCTCTATAAAACTACGCGAGGACTTTAAAAACAGCTATAATTCATTGTTTTACATCTAGGGGACAGCAATAGGTCAAGGGTTTCCATTACTTCACTTTTTAAGTATAACTTAATTGAATCCTTAAAATTTGGAAGTTTTGACCTCTTTGGAATGATTTAATAACTAAATTGTAATATTAACCGGTATCTTTTTTCCTACATTTCCCGAATGAATGCTGTGACCAATCAATTAGTCATAAAATAGCATTTGGATTCCATGTCATATACTGGTCACAGATTAAGCAAAACTTGTTTCAGATACTGATTAACAACCAACTCTTGCCAACCTAATGCCCTGTGACATCGATCCTGCGAATCGCAATGCTTTTGGTCCATGTCGATACAAACCAGTCCTGCACATACCCGAATAAAGTCTCGCGACGTGTCGAAACGCTAGCAAGGGCTTTACCCCTGTATGATTAATGTGTCCTCCTGGTGACTAAGCATATAGGCAAGACAAAATATATTTGTTCGCTACACATAT
Source organism: Sipunculus nudus (assembly GCA_026874595.1). NCBI lineage: Eukaryota > Metazoa > Annelida > Sipuncula > Golfingiida > Sipunculidae > Sipunculus > Sipunculus nudus. The sequence continues at coordinate 6,467,244 of CM049321.1, read as the reverse complement.
GATTGATGGTAAAATAGGACATCTATAATGTCATAACCTGATTATAATTATTGGTGTGCCAGTTCCTCACGCCTAATCGGCGTAACTATGAAACGATGCCACATGTGCCCTTAGTGGACATCATAAGTACTAAGTATTTTAACTTTATAATGAGTGCGATTAGCTTAGTACGTCTTACTGCTACGCCTTAGTGCAACAATTTGCAATGTTAATATGTTAACATATTGAGTGACGCAATAAGCTTTGAAATAGGAGGATATGTCCCAAGCCTACACAGTTTTTGATTGAGGAGGACATACCGTGCTACCCCCCCCCCCCCCCCACCCCTACGTTTGACTAACTCAATTTACTAGCGCAGCGCCCTCTGAGAACTACGGTAGGCCATTCAAGACAGTTGTGGTTCATTGTTTTATCAATAGGAGACAGCAAAATATCCATGACTCCATTTACATCACTGTTAAATTATGTCTGTATTAAATCTTTAAAATAATGAGACTTTGACCTCCTTTGAACGAGTGAGTACTGTAACAGTTCATCTATTAACAGGTGTCTCTTTTATTGTGTGTAGCAGTCTTGCATGTGTCTGTGTAGCGCTAGCATTGTCCGTTGTCATGGGAGACGCGATCTGGGCCGGCCCACGTGTGACCCTGGCGTGGATAGAAAAGCAGCGTTCTTTATTCTAGTATGTTCTTTGGGCATGTGTATTACGTATTGTTGGGTTCTTTCGACTGGAATTCTGGAATTTTCGGATGAAAAGGCCTGTGTTTAAAGCCAGAGGGAGAGGAAAGAGAAATGTTTCTGCGGACACGGAAGAGTGTGAGTCAGTTTTGTGACCTATCCGATAATTGCAATAATGTCTGGGATTCTACGAAGTCTATGCAGATTTAGTGCGGCCTGTCTCCAGTTTGCTTTCGGGATTGTTACAAGAATTTCACTTTTGGATTACAACAGAATGATTTTGTGATTGAATTGGACTGTTATTCTCTAAGATGATTTATGTGAACTGTACATCTGAATTATAGGTTTTAAAGGACTTGTTGTCGCTGTGACAGTGGTGGTATCCAGGTACAGTACACTTTATTTATATACTTGTATAGATTTACTGTTATACTGTTGTTATACTGTGTAACTGTATTTATTTAGTGTATTGTAATGTTAGGATTGCTTTTCGAATAAATTATAATTATTTGTTAACAAAGAACCACTGACTTCTTTATTCATTTCCCTAGACATTTCACGCTACCTAGTGTTACAGAATCTGATTTTTTTTATCTCCATAACCAAATTTATGCTCGTCACGAGTACGTGATCTGTTGTTATTAGGTTCCGTAACAGTACCTAAATTTTAATATCATAACACACAACCTGTACCTCTGAATCACACATTTCTGGCATAAATGTTGTGAAGCCAGAATGACCCACTATTTAGCCAATGACAAACATTTGGATACCAATTTTTAATGTTTATGTATTTTGCTTAACATATCAAACCACGCTTTTTAAAATACCACCTGATATAATGGCCACAGCTAACCACCATAGCTAGCCAAACCATCAAATAGGCCCTGCGACTCCCAATTATGTTTCTCTATGTGGATTCACAGCCTATCCCGTACAAACTCTCGTACAAGTCTCGCTGCCGATCCAAACTGAAGCAAAGGCATTATAGTATATGTTAAATGAGGCTAATTAAATGTTTAATGGGTACCGGTAACTACGAAGACTGGCAAGACAAAATAGATATTTTTACCTAAAAATATGATAAATAATAAGTAGACAAAATAAGACATGTATCATTCTACTATATAGCATATAATTACTGGTGGTGGCAATTATCCATGCCTCTTCGGCTACGCTGCGGAGATTCACGTTTCAGACCTGAAATTACAGTAAAGTATGCCAGGTGTGTCCTTAGAGGCCTTTTTAACCCCCCCCCCCCCCCCCCCACTTGAATGCTTCATTAAAAGTTCTGTGGCAGCGCTTGAAATCTGAATCTACAAGGTTCGTGTCCAGGTAGTAGGAGGGGTGTCCCCTAGTGCGATAAAGGAATATCTGAAAATTGCTGGAATTTTTAAACAGTTTGACAATAACATAAAAAGGAAAAAAATTGTTTAAGAAATGAACAAGAATTAAATAAATTGTACTTATACATATCACATCCATATTCTTAAATTGTTACCGTAATCAATAAAGTCCAAAAAAAAAAAAAAATAAAAAAACAAAGATTAAAAACGATTAATCTACTGAAATAGAGTATTAACAACAATGATAATTAAGGCATACAGCTTCCATTAGTATGTATGTTAAGGGCCCTATTTTTTAAGGGTTTTGAGAGCCTCTGTAAATGTTACCCCAAGATGTGCAAAGTTGACAAATTAAATATTTTTTGCCGCCGTTTGAGGGCACTAGGGCCTGGCAGGTGTCATTCTAAAGCAAATCAAACAACTGATTACAGGGTTGGATCCAGGATTGAGGAAAATGGTGTGTCAAAGCCTTGAGTACCTATGAAAAACCGTAAAAAAGGACCACCTGTCGGAAACGGGGGAAGGGGGTCCGCTTACCCTCTGGATCCGCTTCTGGATTAATACATGAATCGTGAGAATCAAAGAACGAGGCTAGCCTAGCATAGATTTTTATTTGCTGCCGGGAAAGTCAGCACATGTAAAAAAAAACAAATCTTTCACTAAGCTTGTGTGTATTCCTGATCAAACAGTGTCACCTCATTAAAGCTTTACAGTTGCGATGTCAGCTAAGATTAACCAGGAAACATCATGAACAGATTTTGTGTATGACAATTAATAATTGACCGGAACAAAAATATTTATATTCAGACTAACAATTAAAAAGTAACAAAATGAGTGGAGATTATGTACATTTTTTTATCAAATGTATTAAACAAATGTAATAAGTGTTCCTCATAATTCTACCTAATACTTTTATTATTTTGTATTGATCTCGTTAAGATTGAGAAAAATCGTTTGTATAAAATAGATATAAAAAATACTTGAAAGAAATATCCGAAGAATGCATTCATTTATCGTCTCTTTTAAATGGAGGCTGCGGAAAACAGCTTTATTTCTTGTGGTGAATTAACGATGAAAGTAAATAAAAAATTCTAATTTTTATTCTAAAAAATTACTTGTAATATTCAATGTCAGTTATCGTACTAAATTGGCGAGGCTAGTTTGCATATTAGTTTTCCTATTTGAAATCGTTAAGAATAAGTAGGGTCGATCTCTCGGACATTGCTGAAATGCACTGCAGTGAAATTAATTATGCTGCAACAAGTTGTGGGATACCCTCTCAATTATACAAACTTATCGTATAATTCAGTTTCCTTCAATTTTCCGGCTGCCAGACCCCTGTTGCGTGTATTGCTATGATTGGTTATATCCTGGGTTGAAGGATATATGTTGTGTTTGCTGCTATGATTGTTAATGACTCGTGCTGCCAGACCCTTGTTGTGTCAATGATTGCTCAAATCCCGGTTGCCAGATACCTGTTACGTCCGTTGCTCGGATTGGTCCAGTCAAATGATGCAAGGGAACTTTTCTGTCGATCGCCGTGCTGGTTCAATATCGCAGGAGCAGTTCTAATCTTCAAGAAAAGCTCTCTTGGCCCTGTCGAGTCGGCCTATATCGGACAGCTGTTTTTTTCTGGGTCCTGTGCCTAATTTCAAGGTATTGGAAAAGTTAGTTCACTTATCATTAGAGAACATAAAACTTTCAGCATTGAACCTATATTGCATTGTACGTCTAAGTTGTTATATTCTTTGAGTTCTATTTATTCCAAAGGAAGTCGTCTTAAAGCTTTTGCTTGGTTCTATGAAGGCATTCGTTTTGGTAATGAGAATTCCCCTTACTGATGAAACCAAATCGAGCCCATCCGCCGCAAGATTAGTACTGTATTTATCAATATAGGACAGCTTTATATGGTTCTCACTGACCATGAAATCGTAGAATTTCCGCGTAAATGTTACATTAATCCCTCTAACCTACAATATAAAGAGGAATATTGTGGTTAGCTGCATATTTGCATGGTTAAAATTCCACGATATTCATATTATCAGTGTTTCGCGAGGGTTCCATTTTCGCGATCTTACATAAGACGGACATATAGTAAAACCATTTGTTTATTCAGAGGTTACATCAAATAATAAGTGAACCAAGTCTTAATAATTGCACGGGGGCCAAAGAGAATATCGACCGAATTAAAATTAAAATTCATTAATGGCAGCTCTCAATGATACCATTCATACATTATTATTCATTATATTAATCGTTTACCTTTCAATTTGCTTTCAACGATTATTATTTTATTCAAGAAGGTTCTATTCTCCTGATTATTCCTCTTTTGCGAATATCGCGAATTTTAAACCCTGGCGAAGAAAAAGGCAACCACAGTATGTCAACGCCCATATACCAACAACCCTGATAACGAAATTAAACAGTCTTAAGGTTCTACCTGTCTAAAGTCCATAGCTTCATGATTATTTCGATAAATTTGACACCGCCACTGAACAGCTCTGAGGTGACACCCTGTTTGATCCAGAACATACTATTTACTAAGCCTGTGTGTATTCCTGATCAAACTGATGTATCTGCAGAGTTGCGGTGGCCGCTGCAGTTAATTAGGTTAATTACTTCTTTTAATTTAGTTTCATAGGAATTTTTTTTCAGCTGGTTCGCCTCCTTATGTTGTTGGTACCGGAACATTATCGATTCTGTTTCCCTGGTCAAATGTGTTTTTTTTTTATTACCCTGACAATCAAGTCGATAAATTGTCACAGTTTGCACTCTATCATTAACATATTCTTTGGTACACTAAGTTCATTATAGAGTTGTCCTGGAAGTGAGTGTTTAGATGTCTTGCAGATGGCACACCAACTTCCGGTGTATAATGGTACTGCCAAAAACATGTGTATACGCATGTGTCATCGTGTGTATATAGATACATTTATATATACACATTTACATTTATATAAATATAAAACAAAAACTTCCGGTGTAAATATGCCACTACAAAAAAGTGTATATATATATATATATATATATATATATATATATATATATATTCCACCTAGAAAGTGCAATTGCCGCATGACATGTCGGAGTTGGATCAAATGGCATCTTGCCTATTATGATCCAGTCCCAGAAGGAAAGCTTATAATCAATCCAGCGATCAGTCCGTGTAGTAGAGCTCTCTTATCATGGTATAACCTTTCTTTTGATTCTCGACGAAAAGCAAAATCAGGCAATTATTTGTCTAGTATGTCCACAAAATAGTTTTCCTATTTTTACGCCTTTATTCCACATATACATTTATATTGCATTTGCGTCTATACTGATACAATTTAACTTTTTAATTTTATTTTAAACAAGGAAGACTCAACAAGAATATTAATAAAAATCCGAAACATGTAAATCATTAACATTAACACTTTACCATGTTGAAAATAAAAAAAAAAGGATTTATTGATCCGATATTTTAATGACTTTGCGGTTGTCTCTGACAAAGGGAATACTATCCAGCGATGCTACCTAAAATAATTGTGTTAACCAATGGTCTTTTCAGCTGCTGTCACATGATGAATGAATAAACCTTATCCTTCACCTTATCCTTCACCTTATAACTATCTCTACTAAAATAAGCCGTCATGATTGTTTGGTCCATGAACAAGGCATTCCGCCGTTACAAAAACATAATATTCACGAATCCTCTGAGGAAAATACGATATCATTAGATCGAGATTCGAATTTGATATCTTCGGATGACGATTCTTCCACGATTTTGCTGCAATGGGTATAGTCATTTAAGCGACAAATTTGACAAAATCGGCAAAATGAGCTGAATTTGGGAAAATAAGGAATTCTCAGCGTCAACACTCAAACGTGAAGAGCTCGGAGCGCTAATAAGGTAAAGCCACGGTCAAACTAGAGATCAAACTAGACCAGGCTACGACCTGTCCACGACTGAAAATTTGAGGAATCGCCGGACAATTTTGACATGAACGTGCGACCGATCGCGGAGGTCGTGGCTAAACACTTGGTGAAAATTGATCGCAGGTGGTTTTTGAACATGTTGGAAATCCAGTTGCGACTCATTTGAAAATTTGAGGTCGTAGGAGCTCGCCAGGTTGTACCACCAGTCTTTGGTCATCGCACGACCAGTCGTGCATCATCGTGTGACAACTTGTTGCGATTGGTGGCACCTCTAGTCGCTCGACCTTGTGATCAGATTTGCGACGTGCCAAAATCTCTCCAGTCTTGTGGCACGACTGGTCGTGCCATCAGCTCGGCAACCGTTATAGAATTGCTTGGATCTAGGGTCAAGCTCAGTCAGCCGTATTTACCTCCAACTGTCAGTATGGATCAGCTGATACCACCCTGCAGACTCGAGCTTACGCCGATTCGGCTACAGCTCGAGCAACAGCAACAGCTTTGCGCTATTGCCGCAGCTGCACTTCTGCACCGAAGAAGCCAGAGAAGACAAAGAAAAAAAAGTATATATCATATCACTGTTCTGTACGGGATGTAGCGAACGAATGATTAGGGCTGATATCGGGCCAAGGAATACAAATCAACACCATCGGTTGCACGACCAGTTGAACGACTAGTCGCAGGTCATTACGACAAGTCGTAAGGTTGGTCGCTGGTCACTCAGACTTGTCGTACGATCAATATCAATCGCAACGACTTGTCGCACGACTGCTCTTGTGACCGATCGTCATTAGTTCTGGTAGATCTTGAAACAGATCGTGCCTCTAATCTAACGTTACCTACCACCAGTATCAAGTACTCAGCACCATTTCAGGAGCAACACAAAATTGTGGAGACAGGTCGTGCGACTACCTGATCGTTGGTCAAGCGCATGATTAAACAGTCGAACGATTTAGTGTGACCGTGGTTTAAAACACAGCGCTTATTTTAAGAACGGGTTGATTTGAAATAGAAAGAGCAAAGGATGGCTTAATCAATGTTTTTCTGGATGGATTTAAACCATTTTTAATGATTTTAAATTGAATTCTTGTCAATGATGGCACCTCATGGAGTAAATACAAAACCTTCATGTCATGTTATTTATTCTCAGTCCACAGTTCTCAGTACAAGCTCGATGCATAGGGCATCATTGTATATTATAATTAATTAATTCAATTATTCCATGTATCATTTTCTTCAACAGCTTGATACATTGCCGATACTATTCTTCGATTGTCTTTGTGAAAACGTGAAACAAAGAAAGAACCAGCTTCCGGTCTTGTGTCTCTCATTCCCAATCAACACGGTCAAAAAGGCAATAACAGAAACAATGTATGGTCCCTTTAGTGAACCTATTATCAGATCTCATGGGCGGGGTTCCTCCCAATGTTTTTCACATATTTCTATATAAAGCGCTTGCCCTGCATCCCAAATAACACTCAATCAGGGTATCTGCGCCAGGTAAGACTGACATCTGAGCAACCTCTTCACAATCAAAGGTACAGTCATACTTATCGTAAACTCCTTATTCATTTTCTTTTGAGCAGAGAGCTAGGCACCTATATTATAATAGGTATTAATAACTGACCCGAATTCGATCATATTTGATATTTCTATGATAGGGAAAACTAAGCGCACAAATAATGCTATTTAATTAATGTAAAAACGAGATATAAACCTAAGTTATATGTCTTTGCTCGCGGAGTTATAGTTTTCAAATAATTTAATTATATATAATATTCTTTATTGTTATATTTTAAGTGCTGCGTACGCTGTAAAAGCTGAAGACACGTTTCGTGCATTTAATTGAAACGCCTGTTTGTCCAGTCTTTGAAACACGTCACAATACTATCAACCCATTTCACTGTAAAATGTGTTTCAAATAGCTGTGAAAAAAATATTTCAAATTCAATTTAAACATGTTTTACTATTACACGCGTTTCAAAGCTTTTTCCTTGCAAACGGTATTGTTATTTGAAACACGTTCATTTTCACACGTTTGGTATTGAAACATGTTTTCCATTAAAACACCTCTAAACATTTTTCACTTGAAACTTCTTCATATCTTGAAACGCCTTTTTGTTACACGTTTTCAATGGTTTAACAGGTTTTACCATTGTACTAGTTGCTTTGTATGAGTACTATATGTTAGATGACACATAAGGAATACTTCGAAGTTATGAAGTTATGATTTATTGAAATCTTAAACTTAAAATATCAGTATCAAATATTATTAAAACAAAATACAATTACAGTTTAATAAACCTCCAACACCACACTCACTTAGATTAGAAATACAATCTAAAAGGTAGGAACGCTGTTCAAAATCCCTAAATTTAAATTCAATTCGAAAGTGGCTTTTATTCATATAAGACCCCATAAAATATACATTTCTTTAAACCTGGTACAGCCATCTATCTTTTAGTATACATTTCTTTGAATTTTTCATTCATCATCACATTATTTTGAAACATGAAACAAAAAATCAATTTTTAAGGGAACACTATTTTAACCCCCCCCCCCTCCCAGGAACTGTGATCCACTTCTTTATGAACATATATTTATCTGCATGACAATATCTTAAAGTGTTTTTTTTTGTTCTACCTTATCTCTTTTATGATTCTATTAACATAAAAACTGAAATTTTTAGTTTTTATTCGACAATTTATAGAATGAAAAAAAAGTGGATTACTGTTCCTTAGGGCTTAAATGGTGTACCTTTTAATATATATATATATATATATATATATATATATATATATATATATATATATCAATATATATCAATTTTCTCTCCGCAAGTCTTATTTAAATATATATGTATGGAAAAAATTGGGAATTAAAGTAAAGCCCCCTAAGGTGTATGGATTGAGCATGTTTTGCTCTCCTGGGAAAACAGAGGCACTAGGGTTCTGTGATCAAACCCTACTATATCATGATAAATTTCAAGATCTTCATAATACCTTAAAAGTTTATTTGGAAGGTGGTAATATGTATAACAGGTTAGAATTTAAACCTTTTCATCTTATAATGTAACCAACGACATCAAACAAAATATACCAAACAAAATATAAAATGAGCAGGTCTGCAGGAACATATTGGTATCACGGTACAGTAAATTGGAAGAGACTGACATTTTGCTTTGTCACATGAAATGGGTTAAAAATCATAATGGCATGAGAATTCATAATTACTTTACCCCTGTTTGTTTATGGTTTGAGAAAATTATGCCATGCAGGAATTATTTTAAAGTTGTCTTTTCAGTATGTTGGATCTAGACATTTAAAATAATTCCTTTTACTGGGATTTTAAATAGATGGGTAATGTCATGTTAAACACAGAGAAGATTTGTAAAATTCCTATGGCATCAATGGAATGCAAATTTACCCTGAAAGGGGGCTCAGGAGGTTATTCAGGTCAATCAATAAAACTATGGTGCAAACTATAAATTATTTACAATTAATCAATACAAATCAATAGCGTTGACTACAGACATCCGACTGTGTATATGATATTGCTAAAACTTATACAAATAAATACTCAGAATAATTTATCTTATTTTAAACACTTCAAGTGTACATAAGTACAGACCCCAGTATATGTACTCGAGTGCATTGAAAAATCATGAACTTGTATTTGTACATTAAAATTCTAAAGTAGCCTAGTTGTACAGAGGTAGGGATGCCTTGTATTTGATTAAAGCCTGGAAAGAGGGAAATGCATATTTTTTACAAATCCCTAAATGTTATTCTGCTCTTCTTGATATTTTGGATATCTGGAAGGGTATAAGTCCCTCGGTGTAACAGGGAACCCAACCTTCAGTTGCCCCACGGTCCTGTACTTATGCGTGCCTCCTATGCAAGTAAACTACTATCATGATGTCATCACAGTTCTCTCACAGTCCACGATGTCCTTTTTTTAATGGGCTTATGAATGTCGCCAAGTCTAGGCTTTCTTCTCAAATCATGTTTAAATTTGTTTGCAGGGAACTCACATCATGTAAATCAGCGTTTTCCAAATCAATTATATATGCTTTTTCCGCTTTCTGCCTGGTGCAAAACTGTTGGGTTGTTTGCCTTAACAAACAATCAACGCGCCAAAAAAAAAGGCGTACAGGGGCAGTGAAAGAGACTCTAACTGCGGAATTTAAAATCTGTAGGTCAAACAGTATCCAAACGCGCCGGCAAGTACACGGACGGACGACGGAAGCATGGTCATCGCTAGAGTTCAGTTGACATATACTTAGTTATAAGTAGCTGAAAAACAATGATATACATGTATTTGTTTCAAATGTTGGCCATGCATGATTTCGTCATATAATGCATGATCAGTCAATTGAATGGTTATGACTGAGTGATAATAGAGATGTTTGTAGTGAACAGCGGCAGTTCACCTTTAAGTCTGTATGCAGCTTCTTCCACGTTGAATATTCGTTGAATCCATGCTACAACTTCGTCCACCTCCCATTCCTTATTTCCTTCCATATCCAATCACAAGTAGTTTTCCACTGTATTATAGCTTGTCCTTAAATCTGTTCCGTTAACCACGCGTTTCCGTCATAAAGGACCCGTTTAATCACCGAAAAAGCCAACCCGTTCGATTTGGAGTAAAACATGTTTAAAATGTGTATGTGTGTCAAACATGTTGATGCATCTCACGACTAAAACAAAATTTAAGTGCCGTACGACATGTTTTACACATGTCTCTATCTAAAACATATTATAAAGTTAGACATGTACATCTACTTTGAAACGGCAAATACCCCCACTTTTTGCAGTGTAGTTAAAACTAACAATAGAAAATATCAGCTTTTATTACCTCCGACAAGGAGGTTTTGTTTTTACTGGCGGTGGTTTGGGTCCTTGTTCTCTGTTTGTGATAGCAACATTACTCAAAAAGCTGTGTACGTACTTTAATGACATTTTCAGGATAACTCACCAATGATGCAAAGAACAAATGCAATTTTGGAAGTGATCCGGATCACCATTTGGATAACTGAATTTCTTTAAGAAGATGGTGTATTTTTGACAATGTGCGTTGACAATTTGTTAACTTTGTTCCACTAGAAGGCGCTAGTGTGAGCATGCTATGACCTTCTGTGACTGTGTTGTTCTTTATCACATATTTCTGACAATGCCTTATGGATTAATGAGCTGCCGTAGCGGAACTCTGCACTCCCTGAGTGCTTTTCTATATTTTTTTTAGCTTTGGTATTTCTGTGCAGGCTTGAAGCTTAAAACCAATGTTGCACGTAAAAGAAAAATTCTAAATTGGTTAAAAGAAAAGTCATGATCCCATGTTTATTGAACCATGTGTGTTAACTAGCGCATATGCGCTTGTGCAGACACATTGCATGAGTTAACATTGCTGGATCTTGACGGATTCCATACAAAATTACTTAAGCCTTTATGATTTTCTTAGGAGAAAACTACTTTTGGCCTCAAGCCAGGTCTAATGTACTACAACAAAATATTTTAGTTGGCGAGAAAATACGCTAATTCGTGAACTTAGCAATTGAAGCAAATTTTCACGCATAATGCATGTAGGTCCACTTCTGAAACTGCCTAATGATCATTCTATTTGCGCATTTGCAGTGGCATTCATGTATGTCATGCAGTAGGTTTTCATCTCGTATTTGTTCAGTGACAGATCTTTCCATTCATATTACAACATATACATTTTTTATATATTTCACGTCAGTCACGTTTAATATATATATTTTTTTTCAAGGCTCAGCTATGATTGGACCCATATTGTACGTTCTCAGCGTGATGATTGGTACCGTAGTGTACGTACAAGGAGAATCCGGAGGTAACTTAGTTTACTTATCTTTTCTTCTAATTCTCATGTTGATGCTTCCTTGGCAGTGTGGATGATTCTACCTGCATTCGACATTATGCAAATATTAACAACAACAAGGTTAAATCAAATTAAATTTGACTACTCGAATAAAAGGTCCTATTTGATATATCGTAACATTTATTTCTTCACCTAATCACACTTGATGGAGATCTAAAATTTATTCAGCCAAGCATTCATAATTGCCAATGGCAGTCGCATTATCTGCACCATTATGTACCAGACCATCACAACTAACGGCACCTGTGGTTAGACCAGTACAATCATGTCACGTGTTTTTTATTCTATCATTTATTCTCCTTAAGGGGTGGGGGCATCACTGAAAGCGCAGGCTGTGACCTGTCTAGGAAAAAATCAAGTTGCATTATCGGGGTTTACTCTATTTGGGTTCTCCTTTATGTTGTTAGAGTATTAATGATAAAGGAGAAGGTGAGGGTTTATAATCTGATATCCCCGACGAAGTCAGTCTCATCCGACTTTACACTTTGCCTTAATGGTCATTCAGTCTTTTTCATACTTGTACCTGTTTTCGGTTCCCCTGGGAGCATTAAACCCAACCAGCAATAACAGGCACTAGATGATGATTCATTCTACAAAGTCTGCCGGCCATGACCAGTACCTGTGTCTAGGTTCGAGAGAGCTCACCCTTGTGGCAAAGACTTTGGCTAGGAGTCACAAGTCACAAGTCCAGCGTCTTACCACTACGCCTCCACGCTACACTGATCTGAACGGATCAGTACCGTATACCTTATATGCTTTCCTTACTCGTGGCTGAAATCGCACCCAGTTATCTAGTTCCACTGTGTGTAATGGTCCTCTTTTTCTGTTCTCTTCTAGGATGTCGAAGAATCACTGATCACCCAAGCTTTAATTTAACGAGATCTATCATGGACATCCGCGTTGGTAACAGCAAAGTCTGCGTCGGTGTGATGATATCACGATTCCAAGTTATGACAGCCGCAGAGTGCTTTTCTGCTGACGTGGATCCAACTGAAATCACGTGATTATGTCAAAAATAATTTAATATCTTTGGGTTCTAAAAGCAATATTATGTCTGACTGAAAAGTAAATAAGAATACTCGATTATTTGTATATGTGCATATTTTTTTTGCGCACACGACTTTTTTACGGTACATATTTCACATCGCTTATATACCTAAACACGAAAACATCGTTTTCTTATAGGGTAAAAGGCCTTGAAACAAAACGTGTACCATTTGTGGATTAATAAAATATAAAGGGTGTGCTAAAATTTACTGCGTGGCATAAAACATAATACCTGTTGATTCAGGTGTACATCCAGAAAAATGGATGGAAATTAAGTACGAGGATAACACTTTGCCATCTGTCATTCTCCAACCAAGCCACACAAACAATGCATAAATGAAAATTTTATAAAGAAGGTGGTCTTTTTTGTCTCAATAGCATGGAATCCATTCAGACGAAAGTAAATGTACACGTAGCAGCAGAATAGACATGGTCACGTGTCAAGCAATATTCATGTCTCCCTTTCCTTCCACAGGGTTTCTCCTTTTGGGAAAAGCACTCCATCTAGTCCAGGAGAAAGCTTAACTGTTGAAAACAGCCTGACTGTTGTTAACCTGTTAAACAGTCCAATAGACCAAAACTTTCAGCCAGCGGCGGTTGACTTCACATTTGCGGAGTATCTTGAAAAGTCTGCCTCTAAAGCAATTACATTACCGCGTCTAGCATACCAAAACCAAGCGTACTTTGACGGTTTTTGTATGTTCGAAAACCCAAATGACCAAGGCAAGAGTGTGGACAATGCATTCCGGAACAAGTGCAATGTTGCGTCTGATGCACAATATAAGTGCTTCAAAGTAAGTATATTATAATTCCATGTAATTTAAAAAGTAAGGCCTCTGGCCCTTATTTGTAGAAGGCATTAAAGATAACCATGCAATAAGAACAAGTTTCCCTATATGATTTTTTTTATGAACCGGGCCAGGATTAATTTAGAAGTAATCATCGCGGAGACGGTATTTAGCTGTGAATCATGGCATTAGTTCTAGTACTGCTACTACCTTGCCACTGTCTGATTCCGCGCAAATTTTCTATTTCATATGTTTAGGAGTTCTCACAGTTTCAATGATAATACGCCAATACAGAAGAGTATCGTATTGTGCTTCTCATTTTTATATTGGCGATCTATATATATATATATATATATATATATATATATATATATATATATATATATATATAAATAGTAATATTTAACTTGTTGATTAAACGGTTATTTTATTGTATCATATTTTACTATCATGTCAAATGATTGCCTATAATATTGCTTTATTTTTTTTATCATTATATTTATTATTATTATTTTTTAATTCATTATCTATTCATGTTGACATTGAATCATGGAATTTTGATTATATACAATGATGCCTGTCTGATACACCACCATTCACACGTTTTTAATGCAGCTGCATGAGATAATGGGTCTTTCATCTAGTGGTAAACTTAAACGCAGCTCCTGGTTTGCTGAGGTTATGTCGCTTAAGTGATTATAATAGTTTTTAATCAGGCAATAATATGAGAGGACTTACTTTTGAGTTGTAATTTTAAACAAACTTTATTCTGTCAGTTTTGTTATTTTTTTCCAAAAAAAGAAATTTACTCGGAATTTTGAGAAATAAAAAATAATTGTCAATATTTTATATGGCAAATACGATTAGTTTTGCCCATTTAGTCAGTCCCACGGGTGGCCGTATAAAAAAGTATTTAATGTACTGGTTTTTTTTTGCGTTCAGGAATACAATGGGTAGAATTATCAGTGAGAGAAACAAAATAATATATAAATATATATCTATAAAATAATAAACATATATATTAATATATTAATATTCTTAGATGGATCCCGCGCCGAACAGAAAACTGGACATGGGTAGTCCAATTCTAGGAGTGAGAGATGGCGTCGTATATATCTTTGGAATGACCACAACACAACATGGGAACGGTAAAAAGTTCCTAAGAGTTGCTAGAGTGAACAAATACTATGACGAACTCGGATGCTCAGTTGAACTCAGCGGTAAGACTGATAAATATTCCTGTGGTAATGGTCACAGCACATGCTCTACGTCGAGCAGCAAAATTTCAGGTACCCTTTAACAAACAGGTGGAAATAAGGTATATAACTGGATGCTGATCTGCGAATAAGTGTGGTTCTTCAGTATTTTTTTTAACTAGAGGGACATATGAGTAAAACGAATAAAACATACATATCACAAACTCGAGAAGTGCATTTTAAGTAATGCAATCTCCGCCGTGTGGGGAATTCCTTTTGTGGGAACACCCCCCCCCCCCCACAAAAAAAAAATCGACGCATTGACTCATCTAGCCTAAATATCAAGGTTCGTTCATACAAAAGTGACTTTATCTCACATTTCTGAATATTCCTTCTCATGTGCCGGATTCACAACAAAATCTAATCGTTTCTTTATCGAAGCAATTAAAACAAAAATTGACACACACACACACACATGAGCGGTTAGGGACGAATACCATCCATTATTTTGAATGGTAAATAAAAATACGTGCCTTATGTATAGAATGAAATAGGAGGTACGGTACAATTATTTATAGCAGGTTGTCTGTGATGGAATAAATAATAAAAGGGTATACATTTTAAAGGTATATATTAACGTAATAAACGCTCTAGAGATAAATGTATCAATAATATCAATATTAATTAAGTCGCCATTTCTCCCAACCTTTAAAATCACATTCATCAGCTTTCAATGTGCAAATGAGGAAAAAGATGATATAATAATACAACATTGGAATTTGATCTCGCAGTATGACGAATCTCGAACGACATTACATTGAAAACTTGGTACATCAAGTCTCAATTTAACAAATTTCGGGAAAATTTGGCTTTCTACTTAGAGGTCCAATATACTAGGGTCATATACTATACAGTAGTAACAGATATCAGTGACATTCAATGAAAAATTGACGCAATATGCCAACTCCTCTAAACAGGACAACTCACTAATACGGACAAAATCTTCCAGTCCTTTGAGTGTCCGGCTTAGAGGAGTTTCACTGTATATGGTTTTGTTCACAGGAATGTGGTCGGAGGCTTTTAGCCAGAAAGAGGCTGACGACCAAGGAGACAATGAACATTGGGATTCAATGAATCCTGTAAGTAACATATACAATGTACATGTACCCCCTTAAATCCCCTTTCAATCAAAATAGGCCCATTTATATCATATTAAGCTGATGTCGGTTTTTTTTAAGAAAGCAGAATTTTAAGAATTTTAAGCATTTAAGAATTTTACGTTTATTTTCATATGAAATTTAAAAAAGTCTGACTATTTCAATTTTGAAAGGTACCAGATTTGAAGCAACAAGTAATAGCTAAGTCCTTGTTTGTGAGATAAAAAAATATAATGACAATATCTCAAAACTGTTTAAGGTTTCTTCTCTACCATTTTTCCTTCCTTGTTAGACTTTTTATAGACGTTTTTAGACGTTTTTGAAATTCACTTTTAAGTAAGATGAAATGATAGAAGAAAACAAATAAAAACGGACCACTTTCAAAATATAAAATATCATAGGAAAATAATTGTGAATTTCATAAAAAAGATTTATTATCAGAAAGAATTCTGTACCAGGCTAAAAATGATGAATATTTTATGGCATCTAATATGCATTTGACAAAATTTTTATTGATCGATATTTCCCAGAACTGTTAACTTAAACTCTCGACAATGATATGCTTTTGTCACGTAAAAGGCGTGTGAAGGATTTCAGACTGCAAACAGAAGGAAAATCTTTGGATATATTTGAAATGCAGTGGAACCTGTCCAAAAGACCACCTATCTGTAAGCGCGTCTGTCTATTAAGACAAGCATTGAGTAAAACCTACACAAATAACTGGCCTGTCAGATAAGACAATCTGGGAATTAAGAACATTTTTGGCCAGTCCCATATTTTACCGCAATTTTGTACCGATATTTTGTTTTATGTTTTTAAATTCTTTACACTCTTCTGACAGAGTTTTTATAGATATTAAAACAAAACATTAAAATGTGTGTGTGGGTTGGTGTGTTGGTGTGTGGGTGTATGTGTGCATGTGTTTAATTACATAGAACAAGATATATTATATTATATATATATATATATATATATATATATATATATATACTATAATATAATATAAATGTATAGAAATCGAGATTATACCGCTCTTTCATGGAGCAGGAACGTTTGATACCGTCACTGAAACGGTGTAATAAGTGTCAGCTTCATGTGAAAAGCATGAAGGTGCAACAGCCGATTATTTTACATGAATAAAATACTCCCTCACGTACGCATTCTACAGTACTTTACGTTCATCATAAAGTTGTGCTGAATATTACAAGTGAGTTGTCTTTCAGATATCCGGCGTAAAAACGCGCCTATCCATATATATATATATATATATATATATATATATATATATATATATAGATATATATATATATATATGTATATATATATATATATATGTATATATATATATAAATATATTTATATATATATATATGAAAAAGAGCAACAGTTTATTAAATATTCCTATAAGTTTTTTTTTTCATTTTATTTGCAATGGAAATTCTATATTTCCTAAAAGGAAAGTTATATGTTACAATACGCACTTGACCTTCTCTTCTCAGCAACCTTGCGGAAAGGCGCCCCCTATATGTGTGGAAGCACAGGTAGTAACTCCGGCGAATGAATTGTTCCCGGGACAAGGCGGTTGCCCGCCTGATCAGGTACGGTACGGCTTACGTCTTATATCGACACTAACATGCTTCACTCGACTTGAGTGCAAGAACCAGGGAGTTGTAAGACAAAATGCGGCATGGTTGTAGTGAAGTTATGAAAATGAATAATTTATCATTTTTTTTCTTTCTTTATAACATCTCACTCTCTCTCTTATTCTCTCTCTCTCTCTCTCTCTCTCTCTCTCTCTCTCTCTCTCTCTATATATATATATATATATATATATATATATATATATATATATATTGTTACGGGGTAACGGTAGCTGTCTCGCTAGTGAAGCGTGCTTTTCTAGCGATGCGGTTGGTACGCCGGACTTCTGCGCCACCGACATGGGTTCGAATCCCGGATCGGCCCCGTAACACACTCCCTTTCAAGAGCGTTCTGCTATCAGAACAAGACTAATTATCCAAGGAGTCACACTTGGTGAGCTTATTCCCTGGGCCACAAAGTTTACCGTCACGTTGGACGAGCCCCCATTTCTTATAAAGATAATTTGTTCAGGGGAAAGTTCTGGGCCGATCCCGTATTCGAATCCATGTGTCCGGCGTACCAACCGCTAAAAATGCAAGCCTCACAGTTCTATCCGCTTTTATGTCACCCGGTCACAATATATATATATATATATATATTAGGGCAACAGGGAAGCTTTTAAGGTAGACTAACTTATTAATTAACACAGAGTATAATATTCAAGGTTTTAAAGGGCTGATCGCAATCCATATACATCCCAGTCCGTTCCTTTTGTTATGTCTGTATAAGTAAACTAGAATCATTTATGTTATAATATATATAATGTTATGTAAAGTGTTTTTTTTTATCCATTCCAGACATACACTGTATCAGTGCGTAACGGGGTCCGGTGTCGTAACAGTGACCAGCCGGGTACCTGTAAATGCCATGATTATGCCATCAAAGTCAAGTGTCCATGGGTTGCATAATCCAGGAAGGTTCCACACGATGAAGGACTTTTAACATCATTCAATATACTGTATAATTTCATTCTCGGGGGCAATAATACCACAAGTTATATTGTGATACGCACTCACTCACCTGTAGGTTTACGCTGTATTCCCTCCGCTTTGGATATCCCTCGTCAGAAAACCCTTCCTTAAATCAATTCATTTTTATTTTCATATTAGACCCCATATGGTATAACGTATCCTGAACCTAGTACAGTGATCCTTCTAATCGTTTTCAAATTTTCTCCTTTTCATCCATTTTTACATGATTTTGTAATATTTAGAAAAGAATAATTTGTTATGAAAGTACACAATTTTAAGCACAAAGTAACAGTAAGAATCTTTTTAGTGAATTAATATTGAACTACATGACATTTTATCATTTTCCCCACGGCCTGAAAAATGGCACTTTATCAAAATCGGACCAATTTTGCCGTTGTATGGGTGGCAAACGAACGAAGGTTTTCTGTAGTAGGTCCGGCAAGTTGTGAATTGTTGATTGCCTGAACATTATTCATTACAGTCGGTTATCAAATTTTGGTGTTAGTAAACATTACATTATATATATATACACATCTGAAGATAAGCTTTACTGAAATGTCCATTCGGCCACACAACTGTT
Organism: Sipunculus nudus; assembly: GCA_026874595.1. Classification (NCBI taxonomy): domain Eukaryota; kingdom Metazoa; phylum Annelida; class Sipuncula; order Golfingiida; family Sipunculidae; genus Sipunculus; species Sipunculus nudus. Next base: position 6,448,027 of record CM049321.1, on the reverse strand, counting down.
AGCCTCACAACTTGTTATGCTTTGTTCAAATAAATAAATGAATACCAATATTTCTGTAAGATATTTCAATGTTTCTGATTATCTGTCTTGTTCTTTGTCTGTTTCTGCCATTAGGGCTCGGTATCGCCTGCATACTTTAGATTGCAATATATTGCGATACGTGATAGCGTGTCGCGGTACGTATTGTGATATTTTCTTCGGAAATAGGTGGTTTTATATGATATATATATATATATATATATGTATATATATAAATTATTATTATTATTATTATTATTATTATTATTATTATTATCACGTTTAATATGATAACATAATGATGTTTATGCAGATCCGATTATTTCAAACACGAAATAAAGCAAGGCTACCTACTAATGTACATAGCAAAGTACTAACTTGTTGTTAACAGTACCCAAAAAACAGTTAAAATAAAAGATCTTACATGTGCAATTGAATACTGGACATTGGTTTTGCACACAGGGAAAAGATGCTGCGCACAGTCAACACCATGCGAAACCACGTGATACTTGATCTTCATACTGAAAATATAATATATTATTCTATTAATGGGATTATGATGAAATATATCTCTTACCCTGGTTTAGAGTTAACCTAAACTGGAAATATACCTTTTGCAAGAACCTTGTACCAAATTTTAATATATTTGAAATATGTCACACTAAAATAAAAAGTTTAATAAAATGTTATCCCACCTTGACTACACACTCCTACTACTGTTGCGAATCATCCCTAACCCTTGAAAATAAATTGACGCCACTTATACAAATGCCACTTATACATCTAGAATCATATCATTAGTTATGATCTGGGCAATAACCTCCCGTTACCAGACGGAACCTTTCAACCGAGAAAATGGTTCCTCCTCGAACCATCATTCTAGCCAAAACCCTGTGGGTACTTAGAAGAACCCTACAATAACCCTTTTATTTAGTGTGTATGTATGATTTTATGTGATGTTAGTAAAATAACAATTAAACAGCGACCTGCGAAACAAAACTGTCTAATACAATATCTATGCTGTATAAATAATTTCCTTTCCCATATGATTTTCCTTCTCGAGGAAAAAAATCACTCACTTAACTTTACCGACAGACTTTTGCCTTGTTCTAAGATCAGTCCCGTTTTTATCTGTCCCTGGTGTATACGGTGTATTTTTAAATAATGTTTCACTTCATGAGGGAGTGATTTATCTAGATCCCTTGACCCTTATGCTGATGGGAGGACAAATGATGGTTTAACATATATTTCTCGGTTAGAATTCACACTTACGCTAACACGATGCTGATGGATGGATAAGTCTTAGTTTAGTGCGCGGTTTTTGTGACTAATATTAAGACCTGTTGATGTGGTCGTTGAAAGTAAACTAAATACCGAGCAAAGATGATGTTAGCTAAAAATGTCGCAAATGATAGCAATAAGAAGCTACCTTTTATTATCTAAATCACGGTCAAAGACATACTGATATTTAAAGTACAAACAATCGCATATTGCCATCAGATTTTACGATTACGACAATGCGGGGTTTTCAGGATTTCAGGAGAAAAAATATAACAAAAGCATTTTAATTATAACATCACCATTATTTCTTATAAATACCGGTTTCCAATATTGTTTATTTTTTAAACGTAAAACACCTAACGATAATAAGATAATTATCTGAAGGATGCACATATAAATTTAATCATGGAAATGTTGCTCTTTCACAGTGATCTAAAGGGATACTTATTGTTAATATAAACCGTATTCTATATATTTATATATATATGGTGAAAGTGATAAATAAAATATATTTATATTTTACAGTTTTATAAGACGTAGGAAAATGACGGAGTGGGCAGATTTTGCAACATTTAACTTAAAAAAAAATTGCAGAGCAAGAAAGTGCTACAGGTAGATACAGACAAGAACAATAGATGTATTAGTTATTGACCAGGACAACAGTTGTATTAGGTATGTACAAGGCCAGGTGTGACAGATTGCTACAGGTATTCTTACATTATGTCATCAGACCTGACTTCTTATACAATTTTTGTTTTATGAAAACTAACGAGTACGCTGAGAGAAATTCCGGTATGGAGTACACACAAGGGAGAGCCCTGCAAAAGGGAAGCCATCATGTGGACATTTTAACACATTTCGTAAACAGGCACCTTTCCATATAGTATTGCTTACGAAACTGAAAAAAAAATATTATTTCGGTTCATTCAACACAATTTACTGCAATAAATGACACACACACACACATACACATATATGTATATATATATATATATATATATATATTATATAACAGATATATGACTAATTTCTGGGAGAGGGAACATAACTATACTAAGGCCTCTCGCGAACATTCACCTAGTGGGGGGGGGGCAGAAGGGATGACCCAAAACACCCACACCCACGCCATATTCAAAAATAGGGGTCCAATTAGGCAGCACCGCAGAATCTACATTCATGAGACTGGATGAAAATGGTCAATGAACTTGACATATAGATGTTCAAAATTTTTCTCAATATATTGGCGTAAGTCGAACAAATTTAAAGTAATTTCGGCCATTCTTTACGGCCCGAACTATATTTTTTCCAGAACACTCCCGACATGCCTTGAACATAGGCTCACGACAACACTGTTATAAGAATCTGGATGTGGTGAAAGATATGTGGTATATATTTTGCAACGACTCACTGCCTACATGCTCGATGTCATTTTAAACAAAATATCATAAGATACATTTGTGTATTTTATTACTAAACACGCAAAAAATGTGTGGAAAAAAATCAAATTCTTCAAATATCATCATATTGATAAATCCCTCTTCACCTTTCCGTCTACGTAGACCAGTATAGTTAAAAAAAAGATGGTTGGCAAAGGCAGTACAGTTTTCGTATGAGTGGTGTAGCGAATCGATGTAGTTCTTGTTATCCCGATATCCAACCCTACTCACTATTGTATGAACAGCATGGTGGTCAATGGAGCTCATGCGTACATCCGACAAGGCAAAGCTATACTTCCTAACCTGCCTTCGTATCCGGATCCTCATCCACGGATAATGGTGTATTCCTACGCATTCCGCATAGTATAGGTCATTTTGTGTAAATCTTCTAAAAAAGAGACAACAGATACAAACACGGATGAAGACACATCTTCCTTTGCTGGGCGAAAGGAGCAGGATTCAAATACAATAGAACCATCCTGCCGACCAAATATTATGCAAACGTGTGACAAAAAATGCCTCCCGTCTTTGTTATACATTCATATAAAGCAAATGCGATAATAAATTAGTACCATATGGTACAATATGTTGAGCAGACTTCTTGAAAAAAGAGGTTTTATACAAGGGCAGTTACATATCTTTTCATCGAAATTACATGAATAATTCATCCCAAACGTCTGTCCATACTCCCTAATAAGCATACGGATTCATGTTTGAGTTATGTCATATTCAAGCACTTTCTCAAACAATACTACCGGAAATATATAGAGTCGTATCTTGCGCAACGTTGTTTGCTTGAGCTGCCGTGTTCAACCCCCACTGTCTGATATTGATATTTTATTTGTTCCTGTTCTAATAAACTTTGTACCTGTGTTGCTTGTGAGGATGTTACCTAACGACCTGGACAGCTGTATGTCTCTATCTTATGCATCTTTTCCATCCCATAAGTAATGCAAAACAGTTACGTGTCTGTTACATGCCCTTCATACTGCGCTGGTCTGTACGGTGAGTAGGACTTGCCTTCTGTTGCTCCCGTGATCCTGTTCTTCCATGGATGAATGACATGTTATACTTTCCTTGTGCGTTACATTTTAAGAATACAATAGTTTAGATTATAAGCCCCTGTTTTCTGGTTTATAAAAACGTTTCTATATATATATATATATATATATATATATATATATATATATATATATATATATAAAATAATCTCAAGATCAGCATTAACAATTTGATTTAAACTGTAAAACAAGGGACCCATGGGTCACGGCGCTCAGCTGAACGTGATTGGACTATAAATGTTTCTCCACTGTGATACTAAGTCGATAAAGCTTATGAATTTCATGGACATGTTGGGGTATTAAGAAGGAATGTAATGTAATATGTGAGTAAATGATAAATGTAAATACCTGACTGATGGATTAATAGAGTAAAATAAAGTGGCTTATTTTTTATTTATTTAGGAGGGGTTGAAAATTGTAATATATTTGCGCAAATATGAATGCAATGACAGCAGTAATAAGCAGTAGTAGAATGATGATAAGGCAATTTGTTGAAGGATCTAAAGTGTATGGTAGTCTTCAAGCTTTCAATTTGACAGATATGATGTTTTGATTAACTATGCTGATGAAGTGATTTATGAATTTGTGACTGTATGACACAATATGTCTTTAGTCTTGACAAGTTACATTATTGTGATGCCAACTATGTCTACATATTACACAATATTGACATAATTTCTTGCATGTACATAGGATCCTATGGACGAATAGTTATACAAAATATTAAAGTATGAATATATCTGATTCATCTTGTTCTTGCTTACTGAGGCTGACTTTGGGATGGGGTTCGGAGAAGGGAAAAGTGAGGGCAGCACGAAGGTGGATGTAGAAATAATCTATTGTTATGTTTTTCATTTATATAAGAATATGAAAAGCTAAGAAGAAAGGGGCCCTCCTACTTGGTTATAGTAAAGTTCTAAATATAAGATTGCAAACTAATACTCTGACAAGACTGTCATGAAGAAAAACAGTAAACGTTTTGAGATACTGTGATGCATATGAAAATTTACAGATGGACAGGCAAGTGGACAGAATGGACTAATGCCTTTATTTCACTTTCTTGGGAATAATGCATTTAAGTTTATATATAAGCCAATTTTTTTAAAGCATATCCAGTTTTTCCATTAAGAAGTTTTTATTTGAATCATTTTTTTCATTAAAAATATTAGAATTGTTGCAAAAGTTGCAATCATTATATATACAGAGTAAAAAACTGAAACTATAAGTTAAAATATTAGAATTTTTGCAAAAGTTGCAATCATCATATATCCAGAGTGTAGCTCATATTGGGTCATATTATGAATACAAATATATTTTATTATTTTTAAATCATAAATGTTTTAACTGAATTTAAAAGAAAATAATGCCATCTATTACATGGCATCTACAAGAATATTCCTTGAATCACTATTAAAAAGTTTTGTACATTGCAGTTTTCAGTACATGCTTAATTTTATTCACCAAAATAAAATAAAAGATTCAGTAAATTTGATAAAATAAAACATCTTTTCAAATAAAGTATACACACTGTTGGTTGAATGAGGGACAAACAATATCATTGTGCTAATTACTATCCCAGTTTTAATTTATTACTGGAATTAATAGTCAATTTCACACCTGGTGAAGTTTTTACTCTTCTGAAGTAAGGAATTACTTATCTAATGAACATCCACACTTTCATAGAAATACACCACTTTGTGGACACAATTAAATGTACACTTTAATCATTGTAACCTTGGTGGTAAAATACAAAATCTAAAATATAGCATAGCCTAGAATAAGAATGAATCAAATACAGAAAATAATAACATTCATCTAGTTTATGCACCATCGGGGGGGGGGGGAGTGCAGGGGAGAGGGGTAGCCTGCTGGTAGTGGCCAAGCTGAGCCAAGGCAAGCTGCCTGGGGTGGGTTACATAATGCAAGTGAAGGCTGTACTACTAGGTGGGCTAGATGTAAACAACACTTGACATGGTGTATGAAAACGTGAATAAATTTGATTTGAAATTTCAGATTTTAAAAGATTAAATCATTATGTATATATGCTGAGAAAATTAAATCAACAGTGCCACAGTTGGACAAATTTTAAGGTATTGATTTTTTATTTTACGCTAATAACTTGAAAAAATTGCAAAATTCAGATCCAATTTTGGGTAAACAATTGAATCTTGATTAAATAAAGTTATATTCCTGAAAAAAGTCTCTAGGTTCAGCAATTCTCATGTTAGGTGAGTAAATATATTTCCTGATTTTTCAAAAATCGCACAATATTTTGGCCCATAACTTCAAAATAATACCCAATATTGACCTAATTTTTGGTATGTTCATAGAAAATATTTGAAAGAATGTGAATACTAAATATGATCAAAAACAGATCAGCGGTTTTGATATTAGGCAGCCTTGAAGTGTAACAATGGTTTTTTTTTATGGAAAACGGAGGTTTTTCCTTAATATCTCGAAGGAACGAAGTCCTAATGACCCAATTTTCGGTATGGCAGGAGATTTTGGGGACATCTAAAATTATACCAACAGCCTGGGGAGCATAGAGATGTGCACTGAATGACCTACAGTCATCAAAGTGGACTGGTTGACAATATAAGGGAATACAACAAGAGCCTCCAAAAATATTCAATAACTAGCCTAATTTTGCAGCTTTTATTTTCAAATTTCAGATTTTAACAGATTAACCCCTTATGTGTACATGCTGTGAAAATTAAATCCACAGTATTTACAGGAAAAAAACGTGCCGCGGCCAAAGTTGGGCAAAATTTAAGGTACCAATTTTATATTTTTTTGCCAATATTTAAAAAAAATTAACAGATTTTGATCTAATTTTTGGTATACAATTAAATTTTGATTGATTAAAGTTGTATTACTGAATAAAAGTCCCTACCTTTAACAATTTTGGTCTTAGTGACCAAATATCTTCCTGATTTGTTTACAAAGTCCATTATGTTTGGGCCCATAACTTTTTTAAAATTAAATAATACTGACTTAATTTTTGGCATGTACATAGGAATTATATAGAGGAATATTTATGGTAAATATGAAGAAACCCAGATGAGTGGTTTTGATATTAGGCAGTCCTGAAGTGTAAAAATAGATTTCTAATAAAAAAATTGAGGTTTTTTCCTTAATATCTCGAAGGAACGAAGTCCTATTGATCCTATTTTCTGCATGGAAGGAGATTTTGGGGACATCAAACTGTGTGCCGAATTTCAGATTCGTAGGTCCAACGGTGTCAAAACGTGCCAGTCTTACGGACGGACATCCGGACAGACGGACGGACGGACGACGGAAAATGGACCACGACTATAGCTCAGATGACTTGTAGTCAGCTGAGCTAATGAGGTTTATTTAAAGAGAGAGCTAGAACACACAGAAAAGTCGGGTCACTGCCGATGGGAGTCGAACCCATGATCTTCCGATTTTGTGTCGGATGTTTAACCACTAAACTACGACAGATCCCCAACCCCTCCGTGTTTTTGCACACATTTATAGTAACCAGCGAAGTGACGTCACAGAAGACCATGGGTTCGATTTCCTCTATTTAATATATTAAGTCTGTTTCGTCGCCGGTCCAGCAAAGGAATTACTGCATGGGATTATAGCACCAAATGATCTTTGCTCTCTGGAAAAATGGTATAATAATAGTTAATATCGTTGTAATATACCAACATATACATGTTGAAATACCTGTGTGATCTCAGATAACCATTTTGGAAAGCATCCAGCACTTGCAACATTAAATTTATTTGTCCAGAGTGTATTAAATCCTACAGCAAGTAGCTATCTTGTATATGACGAAGATCCTATAACATGCTTTAGGTCTGTGTACTATTATGTACATGTGTACACTTTCTCGGTGCAAAATAGTGCTGTGAATAGGACAATACTTTCTTTTTCAGTGTTCAAATAACATGTACTGAACAATGTTCAATGGAAATCTACTAAATCGCACAGTTGTGAATAGAGTTATAGAAAGAGCTGTAGAGCAATCTATGGACTCCACATAGCACCAGCCACTAAAAAAAAGAAAATGCGGAGTACATTTTTATGGGCTAGTTAGTGTCAGGCGACGGTTGGTCTTCGTTTTAGAAACAGAACGTCATGAGTTATGGAAGAGAACGTCTCCAGAAAGGGAGTGAATGTGACGTGCATGTTCAAAGCGGCCCTACTAGTTGTCAGTGTAACTTGCTTGATTGGGGAATGGCGAGACCTCTGGACGCGTATGTAAACCAGGCTACCCAGGCTCGAACTCGTTTGTTTTTTTTTTTGTCCCAGTTACACACACACAAACGCAAACAAGTCTGGCACAAACTTGAGGTTTAACGATAGGCCAACAAATTACATATATACATATTATTAACGGATCGTTTTTAGTGAGCCCAAATTTCTTTTTGTGCTGCTTTCGCCATCCTTAAAAAATCATGAGATAATGTATGGGACTGGATCATGCTTAGTTTAACTTGCTTTGCACTTTAATTGAAGAATTCAAACATTTTGTTATTCTTCTCAAAACATTGCAGATTTTTCGTCTTGACCAGAAGAGTTTCAAGAAACAATTAAGTCGATCGTTTTAAAATTTTACTTTAATCGTTGCCTTATTTTATCTAAAATTCACAGTGGAAGCCAAAACGTATCGTTTTCGTGCGAGCTCGCGTTTTGACATTTTGCGGCGATATTGTTCAACACTATTTCCTTTCATAGCTTTTTATGTGAAAGTCATCTGTTTGAAGTAATATTAAAACATAGATGGACCCTAACCCAAGGTCTTAACATCACTTCTGCTGCCCCTCTTCCCCGTCAAGGATTAAGTCCGTTAGATGTTTACGGTATAGCTCTTACCGTGCCTACCGCTGTTTGTACTCTACAGCCTGGACAGTCGACTGGCAACACGCTCCGCCATCTCTGCTGGCGACTGGGTTCGATTCCCGGCGTGTCTAATCATTCATCAGCGAGATATCCCTTATTTCTTCATAAGTCTTGTCGGGCGTTTCCCCTAATATATAAGATATCTCCTTTCACATCTTTATGAGAAGGTGTATGGATGAAAATTTAATATTTAGAACAATAAATGCTAAAAAAAAAATGGTAGAGATTTCCAGTGTATCCATCTCTTCAACGTCCATTCTCTATTAAACCCCCCTCCATGGAGGCTATGGTAGAACTTTGGACATGTTCTAAGGATATGTCGTTATGACGCGGTCGAATCGGCACGCAGTAAGATTAATAAGGACGCATTGACGTACGACGGTATTGACTTCGTAACGTCCGTAACCGGACGGACGCTGTGGAATCTGGATAAGCGCATGGTAAGCCCGTTGTGCAATCTGACTATTCGTAAAATAACGTTTTGAGAATAAATGACTTGAACGTGGTGGGCATGATCATACTCGTGGTAAAAACGTGTCAAACGCAAAGAGCACTTGACAAGGAGGTTGTAATGACGTAGTATGAACATACAAACTACTCATCGTTTTATTTTGGTCCCGTCCAAGATGTCTTCATCGACATTTTTAGGACGCAGTGAGGATTCTTTTAATGTGAAGGGGGTTTAACCCTTCTAGATAAGGTAACTTTACGGCCTGAAACGGAAAATATAATAAATGAAATTTATAAAGCACATTATTGAATTATGTGACTGCTAGTGGATGTTTAAAACTCGTTAAATACAAAATACGGAAGCGGACTGTTACTTTAACCTTCACAGGTCGGCTTACTGTACGATACAACTAAAGTTAACTGTTTCAGCCGAGAAAGTAAAAAAAAAGCTAAATATTTTATCCATATTTATGTCTCCACTTAATAGCCAGGATTCTCTACAGTTAACAACATTTGCAACGAATAGCTAATTGATAACATGTATATATTATATACACTAAAAAACCCTTTAAATGTTCCCTGCTATATATAAATGTGCTAGCTTTTCGTCTCAGCTTGTCACCATAGGGAAAAGGAAAAACAAGACGAAAAAAAATGGAGAGACTGAGAAACGTCAAATTTAACCTATATCCAACGCACTTCACACATTTCAGGTGTTTCTATAGATGTTTTAATTAATAGTTTTGTTGGCGGTAAGTGTTTCGCTTTTTAATGTTCACTTGATCGATGCGTATAATACTACCAGCCAACTTTTACTGCCCCTTCCCCTCTTTCCTCCAAACGGTCTGTGTGTTTGATCATCCCCAAGCCTAGGTCAAAGTCCCATAATGCCATAAGATGCACTCTGACATGGAGCATGGCGTAACCATTACGTCTGCATAGAGATCACTCTGGGTGTTGGCCGACGGTAATACCGAAGCTTGGCTCATATCAAAATTAACGATAAGAACTCCTTTTCACAACCCACAGACCGCAAGTTCCAATAATAAAGTGATGACTGCCACCTATTTGTTTCCAGGCAGTTTCAAGAATGGAGGTCCGTGTGATTGTTGTTCTCATAATCGGAAACCTGTTTGCAACTGCTTTTGGCGATGATGAACCCTCAGGTATGTAATCGATTTGTGTGTATATATATATATATATATATATATATATATATATATATATATATATATATATATTTATATACACGTTTGGAAGTTTACTCAATGGTTTACTCAACCTTTGAATGTAGGAGAAATACAGCATATTACATCAAAAAAAGCGACAAGTCAATAATCTTATTTAACAGGTGTAGGTATTCAGTTTCAAAATGCCCACATCCGAAACTACCGAACCTTGCAAAGAGAAAGAAACAGTAAGAGCTCAGTTAACTGATGATCACCCGGCTGTTGATAACGGAAACAGCGTAAATCTCGGAAAAATAACACGATGCCCCAACCGGCTTAACATTTATGTAATCTGTTAATTAGCTGTATCGAGCACTATACTGCAAACACTAGAACCTACTTAGAACAATCAATCAATATATATATATATATATTTATATATATATATATTTATATATATATATATATATATATAATAATAATAAGAGAGAGAGAATGAGGGAAAGAGAGAGTGCGAGGAATGAGATAGAGGAGATAATTTTTATGTTAATGTATAATATGTATATAAATTTATCATTTGCGTATGCGTATATAAACATATATATATATATATATATATATATATATATATATATATGTTTATATATATATGGTTATATATATATACACATACAAGTTAATTTACAAGTGTCAGGGCATAGCGTGGTCTTGCCACGGGGCGTTGCGTTCGAGCCCATTTCGGACTATTTACCAAGACTGTTCTTTTTAATATACACGCAAAAGAATATTCATATTGGCCTAAATTTAATATAATGTAATGTAATATGTTATATTTGATTATATTATATAAACGCGTGTATTTTTTATCATGTTTATAAAGAGAACAGTTCCCCCAGCAAATAGTGGGGGGGGGGGGGGGTGTGCGAACCCATCCACAGTACACCCCTACTCCACGCCCTTGTGCTCATATGATATTTCCAACACAGAATGCCAGGCCGTTAACAATAATGAAGATCTTGATCTGAGCCGCACCATCGTTGACATTCATTATGACGGGGACAAGGTGTGTGTAGGTGTGATGTTATCACGATTCCATGTGTTGACTGTCGAGGAGTGTATTCATCATGATACGGAACCAGGCAAAATCACGTGAGTAATTATATATACCTTTGATGTTCATGGTAAACACTGGTGTTCGCTTTCACTGTCCCACACTACGTGTTCAACACGGCAAACACTGGCGCCATCTAGGTGTGACAGACGATAACATTCCATCCATCCGACTAGACTGGTACCCGCTCTATTATGGCACCGCCGCTTTGGGCCAATCATGCTTGGCTGTGAGGTCCAAAATAGAGCAGGGTACCAGTCTACCATCCGACAAGCTTACGCTGAAATCAAGATTTGGAAATTACCAAGTAAACCCCTAATTTCAATATGTGTCATGAGACAGTTTAGTGTTTAAGCAAAATTGCAGCCACAAATAAGGGATTCTTGAAACTAGGCTTTAAAATATGGTGTTATCCTCCATTTTTTTCATTCTAAAAACAGTTGTAAAACTCCTGTAGATAAGGTGTAGATGGCTTGCAAAAGGCACGATCAGTAGTACAAAATATAAACATGGCGAGCATGTCACCTGGTGGCGTCCCGCGGGACTTCACAAATTGAGATTTATCAAGCTTCCCAGTATTTATTCCAAGTTCCTTCTTCTATGTGATAGCTCTTCGTTTTGGGTTTGTCGCGCATGCGCAACATAGTTCTTTTGGTTAGGCAGTCATGTTATGAAATAAACATGCGTGGCTGTGGGGGGTGGGGGGGGGGGGGGGGGGCGGGGGGGTAACTCCTTACTTTTTTTTCAAAAACCGAAACACACACGCTCATATATTTATATACGTTTTTATTGTCTGTGTGACACATTTCAAATATTATTTTTCCAGTATATGTTAATTCTAAATCAGGTTTAGATATAAAATATTTCATAATAAAATCAGAAATGTAACTAAGGTCTATTATTGTAATTATTAATATATTTTATTCCCAATATATAATTAATATTCTCTAAAATCAAGGGGGATGATTACATTGACCATCCCCCCTTGCTAAAGAGTGGGGGGTTATATGCCCCCATCCCCCCTCCCTATATTGACGGCCCCTGAACCGTGATCTGTGTTTACTCACTAACAGACTCATTACAAGGTGTAAAACACATGTATTGGAACTTGAAAGTCTAGCTATTTTGCTAGGAAACTCTTGCATTTTGCTGTAATGAACTAATGGCGTGAGGTAAAGTATTATAGTGAAGATGTACCTGTAGAGTTCGGGTAAGGGCGCGGGGATACCACACAAACGTTCTCCGATGATATTTCCAGAAAAGAATCATTTCACATATTATGTACATGTGTGAACTACCAACATAATATTACACAATAATAACACTTTATATACCAATTTTTTTTTTCAGCAACGGGAGCTACAGATATAATTAAGCATCAAAATAAATGTATGGTAGATATTTACAAGGCAATCTGAATTTCCATATGAAATAGCTTTTTAGGGGTATTTGTATTGAACTTTGATTTGGACTTCTAAATAAAAAGGAATCGTTGGAGGTAGACTTGGACTTGAACCTATAGGACTCGAACTTAGGCTCGAGTGATCTTGACTCCGACTTGCACTCTGGTGGTCTGGATTGGACTATATCAATGCACTAAATCGATTGGATTCAAGTATAGTCGTTTATGATGGATTACATGAAAAATCAATCAATCTAGTCATATGTGAAAAAGTCACTCGTGTGAATGTATAAAGGTCGGCTGTATTTAAGGAAGTATACACTACGTTTTGTTCTAAATTGCTTCATTGCCTTCCAACAGTTCCTTGTACCCCACATAATGGATATATTCCTAAGGTGACATTTAAGTAGCGTTTCTGGTTTAAAAAAATGTACATATGATTTACTTTCTAAACCTGCCAGTCTGGTTTTAGCAATATCATTATCAATACCTTGTCAATGTTTAATAATATAATCATAATATATATATATATATATATATATATATATATATATATATATATAAAAACCCCTGAAGAAAAACAACACTGTAAATTCACAACAGTATGTTTCACGGGATGCGACCCGATCATCAGGTGAATGTGGTTAGAATGAAGCTAACGGCGTGGTTTGAAAAGCTGAGGCTTTACGAGATTACGAGATTATGCTTTGTGCGATTCGGGGCGGGGGGGGGGGGGGGGGCATGTGAAACACTGACACTGATCCTATTGTCCTCGGGTGCACAATAGATAGGTCGGGGTACACGTGCGATACTGGAACATAACAGGGCGGGGCAAAGAGGTTATTTATTGTTGTAAATTTTATATATAATACAAAGATATATACCAGGCTGCTCAATTAGCATATTGAACTGATTTCTAATAGGGTCTTGGAAGCAGTGAACATATCAGTAGTATACATTATAAAAAATACACATATACAATGAAAATACACAATATACAAGGCAAATATATAATATAAAAAGGCAAATATACTATACTTTACTCATACCAAATGCAATCCACTCGGTAAACTCACCATGATGTAGTAGTAACGCCATGTCCCTCATCACTGCAGAGCAGTGAGAAAACAACTACCTGAACAGGTAAATTAAGTCTGCCCAGCGGATCCTCGTTGGGGGGGGTTATATATATTATATATATATATATATATATATATATATATATATATATATATATATATATATATATATATATATATATTATTTTAGTTATCGTGATATTCATGAAAAAAAAATCACATAGAAGGTGCGATATAGGGTGACATACCTTTTTTAATGGTATCTATAAGATATCTTTATTATGTTATCATTTTATTTACAGTGTCACTCCTTTTGGAAAGAGTACTCCGTCACCCGCTGGTATGAGCGTTTTTGGGCCTGACGGTTTCACTATCATCAGTCTCCAAAGTAGTCCAATCGATCCAAACTTTCAAGCGTCAGAGGTTGATATGACTTTCGCCGAATTCCTAGAAATCACAGCCGACAAACCAGTGACAATTCCACGCGTCTCGTACCTTGGATCCGAAGAACATGGCAGCCCCTGTCTGTATCAACACCCAGGCGACGCGGGAACAGATTTAGTGAACGCCGGCCGGATGAGGTGCGAGTTGGATGATGATGATCTGTACACATGCATGAAGGTATGTATAAGATGGGCTGGTAGTTTTAAATCGATATTTCTCAGTAATGACCAATCACATTCAGTTCTAATATCATTACCACAAAGTCAAATATTTTTGTTTTATTTCTTTTCCTTTCTTTCTTTTCCAAATCATTTCTTTAAATAAGTTATAGGGTTCTTTTATCAAATGAAAAGTTAAATAATCTAGGAGCATGTCTTTATAACTGCATTTCAGTCATAAAAATTACATGATGGGTCACTAAAAAAATGCCTTGGGGATATTTTTATTTACATGGGCCTATTGAAACTTTGCGACCTGCTACGACTTGTGGGAAATAACCCGTTTTGTAAAAAAATGTTTAATTAAATATAAAAATCGAACGTCGTTGGGAAAATCCGGAATGAAATTATATTTCATTAGATAGATAATTTTTTTATGCTTAACAATTATATGTACTAAATGGGGTTATAAAACAAACATAGCGAAATTCGATCTCAATGATCTCTAATAGCCGAAATAGCCTTAATGGTGACTTTGATCTATATACATCTTATATTTAAGTGTTTACTCTACGTAATACGCATAAATTGATATACTTTATATCACCTAAACAATTTTAAGTGCGAATCGAAATTAACGGGGAGATGCAGTCGTGATGCTTATTGTAAGAGTCGTAGTTGGTAATATTCCAAGTAACCCTTCTATCATTCGAGGAGTTGGGCTTTGTCAAACACAGTTTTCCAGCTCCTCACTTTGCCGATACACGTCTCCTAGCCACCAAACTCTCAGAGCTCGATAGATTCTGTCATAGATTTTTTTTTTGCATTTTGCATCCGCAAATCGAGCCCTGACAGGTTTATTTCTCCTAGTTTCTTGAAACCGCTCATGGTGGCTGCCATTTTGCGTACAATTTCAAACTCGGATGTCACAGGTCGCATGTCGCAATTAGGGAGATACCGTTAGGTATTGTAATAATGTTATAAAATCGATATTAAACCAGAATATAGTGATATATTTATAATTTAAATGTTCTTTCTATATTTTATTACAAGGTAATACCTTCACCGAATGGTCAAATTGAATTGGGATCTCCCCTGTTGTTTGAGCACGATGGAGCTGTGTACATATTTGGGTTCATTTCGCAACAGTACGGTAACAAGGGGCAATTTATCCGCGTAGTGAGAGTAAACCGGAAGTATGCAGAGATCGGCTGCGAAAGTCAGCTCAGTGGTAATTATAGAGTGTACATATAAATACTACGTATATAGTATACATATCCTATATACGACAAGATATATATATGTATATAAATATATATATATATATATATATATATATATATATTTATATATATATATGTTCATGTGTGTTTATAGATATGAAACAAAAAAAATACTCATATAAATCATAGCAATTTTAAATATGAATATAGTTTAATCTAACATAAATTAATAACACATACTAAGAAGGTACCTTTCGTCACCTTTCGTGACTTGACAATCCGACAGCCGACGTAAATTGGGGTATTAAATTTAGTGTCGGATTATCAAGTCACAGCTGTATATAGGTTAAAGGCCTAAACAATTTGACCTCAGATAAGCAACATCTTCCACTATGTATGATATTGTTTTGATTTTGTGATCACCCATATATTCGTATGAGTGTTACATGCTAACATATATACTGTATATAAACAAGGAATCGTTGGAGGTAGACTTGGACTTGAACCTCTGGGACTCGAACTTGGGCTCGAGTGATCTGGACTCCGACTTGCACTCTGGTGGTCTGGATTGGACTATATCACTGCATTATATCGATTGGATTCAAGTATAGTCGTGTATGATGGATTACATGAAAAATCAATCAATCAAGTCATATGTGAAAAAGTCACTCGTGTGAATGTATAAAGGTCGGCTGTATTTAAGGAAGTATACACTACGTTTTGTTCTAAATTGCTTCATTGCCTTCCAACAATTCCTTGTACCCCACATAATGGATATATTCCTAAGGTGACATTTTAGTAGCGTTTCTGGTTTTAAAAAAATGTACATATGATTTACTTTCTAAACCTGCGAGTCTGGTTTTAGCAATATCATTATCAATACCTTGTCAATGTTTAATAATATAATCATAATATATATATATATATATATATATATATATATATGTATGTATATATATATATATATATATAACTCTGAAGAAAAACAACACTGTTTATTCACAACAGTCTGTTTCACAGGATGCGACCCGATCATCAGGTGAATGTGGTTAGAATGAAGCTAACGCCGTGGTTTGAAAAGCCGAGGCTTTACGATATTACGAGATTATGCTTTGTGCGTTTCGGGGCGGGGGGGGGGGGGGCATGTGAAAGACCGACACTGATCCTATTGTCCTCGGGTGCACAACAGGATAGGTCGGGGTACACGTGCGATACTGGAACATAACAGGGCGGGGCAAAGAGGTTATTTATTGTTGTAAATTTTATATATAATACAAAGATATATACCAGGATGCTCAATTAAGCATATTGAACTGATTTCTGATAGGGTCTTGGAAGCAGTGAACATATCAGTAGTATTCATATGATAAAAATTCACATATACTATGAAAATACACAATATCCAAGGCAAATATACAATATAAAAGGCAAATATACCATACTTTACTCATACCAAATGCAATCAACTCGGTAAACTCACCATGATGTAGTGGTAACGCCATGTCCCTCATCACTGTGAGAGAACAACTACCTGAACAGGTAAGTCTGCCCAGCGGACCCTCGTGGGGGGGGGGGGGGGTTATATATATTATTTTATATATATATATATATATATATATATATATATATATATATATATATTATTTTTGTTATCGTGATATACATTAAAAAATAACATAGAAGTTGCGATATAGTGTGACATACCTTTTTTAATGGTATCTATTAGATATCTTTATTATGTTATCATTTTCTTTACAGTGTCACTCCTTTTGGAGTGAGTACTCCGTCACCCGCTGGTATGAGCGTTTTTGGGCCTGACGGTTTCACTATCATCAGTCTCCAAAGTAGTCCAATCGATCCAAACTTTCAAGCGTCAGAGGTTGATATGACTTTCGCCGAATTCCTAGAAATCACAGCCGACAAACCAGTAACCATTCCACGCGTCTCGTACCTTGGATCCGAAGAACATGGCAGCCCCTGTCTGTACCAACACCCAGGCGACGCGGGAACAGATTTAGTGAACGCCGGCCGGATGAGGTGCGAGTTGGATGATGATGATCTATACACATGCATGAAGGTATGTATAAGATGGGCTGGTAGTTTTAAATCGATATTTCTCAGTAACGACCAATCACATTCAATTCTAATATCATTACCACAAAGTCAAATATTTTTGTTTTATTTCTTTTCCTTTCTTTCTTTTCCAAATCATTTCTTTAAATAAGTTATAGGCTTCTTTTATCAAATGAAAAGTTCTAATCTAGGAGCATGTCTTTATAACTGCATTTCAGTCATAAAAATTACATGATGGGTCACTAAAAAATGCCTTGGGGATATTTTTATTTACATGGGCCTATTGAAACTTTGCGACCTGCTACGACTTGTGGGAAATAACCCGTTTTGTCAAAAAAAAATGTTTAATAAAATATAAAAATCGAACGTCGTTGGGAAAATCCGGAATGAAATTATATTTCATTAGATAGATAATTTAATATGGTTAACAATTGTATGTACTAAATGGGGTTATAAAACAAACATAGCGAAACTCGATCTCAATGACCTCTGATAGCCGAAATAGCCTTAATGGTGACTTAGATCTATTTACATCTTATATATGTGTTTACTCTACGTAATAAGCATAAATTGATATACTTTATATCACCTAAATAATTTTAAGTGCGAATCGAAATTAACGGGGAGATGCAGTCGTGATGCTTATTGTAAGAGTCGTAGTTGGTAATATTCAAAGTAATCCTTCTATCATTCAAGGAGCTGGGCTTTGTCAAACACAGTTTTCCAGCTCCTCCCTTTGCCGATACACGTCTCCTAGCCACCAAACTCTCAGAGCTCGATAGTTTCTGTCCTAGATTTTTTTTTTTGCATTTTGCATCCGCATATCGAGCCCTGACAGGTTTATTTCTCCTAGTTTCTTGAAACCGCTCATGGTGGCTGCCATTTTTGGTACAATTTCAAACTCGGATGTCACAGGTCGCATGTCGCAATTAGGGAGATACCGTTAGGTATTGTAATAATGTTATAACATCGATATTAAACTAGAATATAGTGATATATTTATAATTTAAATGTTCTTTCTATATTTTATTACAAGGTTATACCTTCACCGAATGGTCAAATTGAATTGGGATCTCCCCTGTTGTTTGAGCACGATGGAGCTGTGTACATATTTGGGTTCATTTCGCAACAGTACGGTAACAAGGGGCAATTTATCCGCGTAGTGAGAGTAAACCGGAAGTATGCAGAGATCGGCTGCGAAAGTCAGCTCAGTGGTAATTATAGAGTGTACATATAAATACTACGTATATAGTATACATATCCTATATACGACAAGATATATATATGTATATAAATATATATATATATATATATATATATATATATATTTATATATATATATATATGTTCATGTGTGTTTATAGATATGAAACAAAAAAAATACTCATATAAATCATAGCAATTTTAAATATGAATATAGTTTAATCTAACATAAATTAATAACACATACTAAGAAGGTACCTTTCGTCACCTTTCGTGACTTGACAATCCGACAGCCGACGTAAATTGGGGTATTAAATTTAGTGTCGGATTATCAAGTCACAGCTGTATATAGGTTAAAGGCCTAAACAATTTGACCTCAGATAAGCAACATCTTCCACTATGTATGATATTGTTTTGATTTTGTGATCACCCATATATTCGTATGAGTGTTACATGCTAACATATATACTGTATATAAACAAATGCCACACAAATAGCAAATAAATATAAGTTCGGATGGAAGTTGTTCTCGTCCCAACATAACATACGGCTATTAACTTTAACCAAGTATCAGTCCGACAGATTTGCCAATCCATGTTGAACTACCTAAACTTGTCCAAGGAGTTTACTCATTTTCAATCAATTTATTGGGTCTTAAACTCCTGCTTAGTCCGGGCCCTTTTTGACTAAACATTTTATCAAGCAATTACTTCAGTTTAAGAACATGGTACATCTTCAAACATTTTCTTATGTCCTTGGAAACTCTCAACCAAGATCTTTTTATTATAACCGCTTCTTTGTATGGCAAGGTTCTCTATGTCTGAACAACAGGGCACAGGGCAAATCAGACCAATGAGAGCATTGTATCACTTTGTGCATCCTGCTCCACTTTGATACAAGCGACATCCGTTCTCAGTGACCTGTTTGCCATAAAAAACAGCGGTTAAAAGTAAAAGGAGTCTACCGACAACTGCAGAGTAAACCGTGTCGTGGGAGCGTAAACAAGATGAAGCCCCTTCATTGACTAGTAAAGTAACACAGGACCATTTGGAGGGAGCCACACCTAATTCATCAAGAAAAATTAATGGACTCCCAAAAGCCCTGGTTATAATCAGATGGGATACATACGACTTTGGGGATTCGCTTAAGGAGAAGGGTTACACAGGATACTTGCGTCGTGGGAGACCATTTCAGTTAAAGAAAACCGGAAAAGCATCTTTGCCCCATATTAAAGCTCATCAGTAAATTTTCCAACACGATGATACTGTAAAAGCTGGAATAATTTTTATTCATACAAGAAACCCTTTTGAAATCTAACATTTATTACGACTTTATATCTGCTAGGAATTGAAATAGAGTATAGAGAGTTCAGAAGTTAATGTTTTATTATATTTATCTATTTATTGAAAATGTATACAGATGTGTTAATCGGTCATAAGACAAAAGTAATTTTAAAAAGTTTGACAACATGAAATTTAGACCTTAAAAATAAAGTGACCGGGGCCTGCGAGTCATGATACAAGTCATAATAGAACACCGATTTCATAGGCTGCATCAAAATATTTGCTGTGTGGTCAAATTTGACATCAGAGGCTTATTTTGTCATGTTTTATTTAATTAATTATGAAAAAAATGTTATACAAAATAAGTCAGGTGACAATAGCGGCAAGAATTGAAGTTTGAAACGGTTTCGGCAACCTCAGTTTCCGCTGACTGACGGACGGAGAGACGGGTTTTCCGAGTAAAACAATCCTCGTTGTTACCAACTGCTGCATCAATACACGCAAGTCAACCGGGAATGTAATTTATTGATATTCCCAACGGGAAAAAAGTCCCTTTTTTTCTTACCTCGGGAAAATGAAAGTTCTTTTAGAAATGGCGTGCACATTTAGTTATAGAAGATTTGATCCGAACCCTTTAGCATGAAAGCCCTCTGTCACCTAAACGTCTTCAGTTAAATAAAAATCAACGTTTGGGTGAGAGGTTGCCGCTACAAGCCCCTCCAGCCCGACGGAAAGAGTACAGGAAGTGTTAGTACTTTAAAAGTATTTTCGTGTGGACCGCGAGTAACCTGTCATGATGCACACGTATGGAAAAAACCAGAGTTGAGCTCAGATTATATTACTTAAAGCAACTGAAGAAGAGTGGCTTGCAAATAAGCTACCGGTTAATTTGTAGGTCTGTACTTGAATATGCATATCAGCTGTGACATAATGGTCTAATGCAAAGGCAAAGTCAGAGAGATGGGGGTATATATCCTGCCACCCCACTTTTTTTCCAAAGGATGACGGAAAATGTTATAGTCACCCTGCTATGCAGAGAATAAAGTTATATATTTGAAATGAAATATAGTAATAATTAGAATAATAGAAGGCTGAGTTATTAATATACTAGAACAACATACTGCTGAGTTATTAATATATTAGAATAACAAACTGTATTATGCTGAGTTTATGATGAAATATTACATGTCTAAACCTGGTTTAGAACTAACCTGTAGGGAAATATAATACCTTTTTTTAAAACCTTATACTTAATTGTAATATATTTGAAAGGTGTCAAATAGCCAAAAAGGTATATATAAATTTTTATATATATATATATATATATATATATATATATATATATATATATATATATATATGTGTTACCCTACCAACAACGAGCACTCAGAAGTATCCTCCTATGCTTTCCTTGTCAGCAGACATTAAACCACCTAGGCGCTATCGGCGCAGAGATATTTTGTTAATTAAAAACATTTTTACAGGTCTGAACTCAAGTCACAAACTTTTTTTCTATTTTTTTATGTACTGTAAAGACAATTAGGTTATTTTACTCGTTTTGACAAAAACAAACCTTGCATTTTTACTTCTCAAAATTCTATCAGCTGTCATATATCATTTCTTATAGTAAATTTACATATCTAAGTTTTTCTGTGAAAATTAAATATGTTAATCTTGCGCCTTTACGTATCTAGTTTTTCTATGAATATTCACTATGTTGATGTTACACCTTAACTTATCTCAGTGTTGTGTCATCTTAAATTATCTCAACATTATACATTCACATAGCCTTTTTATTCAGGAGGGTTTTGACTTTGCGATATTCGATAAAGCACAGTTATCAAGAACACAAAACCGTAGTGAACAAGAGATTCCATCTTTGAAAGCCTGTCATAGGCAAGAGATTGATATTATTAATGATATTAAGGCTTGTATGTTACCCGTAAATCAAGGATCTTTACAAATATCTACCGAAGTGAAAAGTTATTTCAAATCATTCAATGTACCTTCGGTCCCAATATCCATATACTTATCATATAAAATGTATTCTCATAAAAGTGGGAACATATTGTTAATTTAAGTAATTGTATTGGACATATCGTGAAAAATGTACCTACGTGATACACTTTAGGAGTAAAAATCGCGAAATTTTAACCAAGCGAAAGTAAAGTCACCAGGGTATCTTAGTCTTTCTGTGATTATCAATTATCTTAATATCATATTCTTGTTTTAAATGCAGCTCATTGTATGTAAACGTCTACAAGTGTTGCAATAATATTTACTTACTATATATCTACGACCTATCTACCTACGATTAATATTTTCTGATGACGCTAATTTGCATATGGTAATTTACAGGAATGTGGTCGGAGACGATCAATGAGAGCGGCGTGACCAACTGGGGATCTGTCGAGCGCTGGGACGAAATGGATCCGGTCAGTATAAGTTAATAATTAAGACAAAGCATAACAGTAAAGAGGAAAATGGTATTCATGATATTAAGACAAATAACGACAATAACAAAAATGACAAAAGTATTAGTAATAATAGACGAATTATATAATTAATGACCATTTTCATGAATACTACAATCATTTCAACCACTTCCATTCTTTTTCTTCTTCTGTTGCTTCTTCCTTTCCCTTTGCTTGTTCTTCTTTCTCTTCTTCTTCGTTTTTTATTATAACTATTTTATTTTGTTGATTTTCATTTTCTTTTTTCTTCACCTTCCTCTTCTTTTTTTTCTTCTTATTATTATTGTTCTGGACTGTTCCGGATATAACACATACATGACATCCAGGAATGAGGTGCTATGGTCAGGGTTGTTACTTCTGATCAAGAGAGATATATACCAAACATCACCATGCTGATAACATATTAAAAATTAATAATATTATCAACATATTCCCTATTAAATGATTTTAAAAATATTTATGTCCTACTCATTTCAATGTGACATGCATAAGTGCCACCCTAAGTCCATGTCTGTGCACTCAAGCACACAGGAAAAAATGAGGCCCCCTCATGCCCTGACCCCAACGCCAGCCTACTTTACATAAGGGGTAACATATTAATTGTTAAGTCCACTTATGGTTAAGAGGAGTGGTGGGTAGGTCTAATGTCTTACAATATAATCATAACAAAGGCAGTTTATTTTGTCTTTATGTTTTTTATTGTTGCCCAACAGACTCCTTGCGGGAAAACTCCACCTATCTGCATCCAAGAAGAAATTTCTACTCCTGCTGGGGATCTTTTTCCTAACCAAGGTGACTGCCCCCTTGTTCAGGTAAGAAAAGATGGGCCAACCTACACTAACAAAGACTAGTACATCCTGAAGAGCTGATAAGACCTACCCCTCTCCAACCTCCGCACAGGGGGAAGATCTATTGAGATAAACGTTAGTCCCCTATCAAGGCTTGCTCACCCGGCACAGTACTTCAGTGGCCTTGACTGACATTCGTTTATTTGCTGAGGCAACCACCATATACAAACATGGAGGACCGCTCGGACCTGGACGCCACCGCAGAATGGCACCCATTTACCAAACACGTACTTAAACCGAGTGGCACGTGGTTTTGTTTGAATACATTTACACAGCCACGTCACCGATATCGCGTTGCTATGTGGATCCCCTGGTTTTGTCCATTTTCCATAAAAAAAGACCATGATATCCTTAATTCCAGTTATATTGGAATTAATGTTTTCAATGCCCTATATTTGCAACACTGACTTTAACCCTGCCTGGGCTTTAGTGTATTTATGTTACCTACTAAAATGCTTAAAATAAAACGTTGTTCAATGTACCGATAGACGTAACTCAGTGCCAACTCTTATCACTAAAGCCCTGTAAAGTCCGTATCGTGAATCCCTGATATTTGCATATTAGGGCGTTACAAGGCACCTGACGATTTCCTCGCATTTGCATAACAGGCCGTCACGCCTCCTGTGGATGGCAACGTTGCTATGTGGACGCTAGCAGCGGTCCCAATTGCAATAGACAGTTCAACTCGCTTGGTAACATTCGCACTGAAATCATGTTTTCAGAAAGTCCATACACGGACCTTCGTGTCCTATGATATATCTCTGCTGTTCGAACACTATACGGTCCATGGGCCAAATGAAAGTGCATTGTAGACACTGTCGCATATATTTTGTACGATGTATTTGTTAGTTTTCAAGTTACACTTGAAAGTCTTGCCCCTGTCAAGTTGCCAACACGCTGATCGCCGTGATCGTTTCAGCCAGCCGGTACATGACTGAGTTCGTGTGAACCTGAATATCTCACGCTAATTGGCTGGCTTGGCGAACCGGCCTGCCTTGAAAAGCGATGGTCTGATAAAAGGTGACACACTGACTCACTGAGGCTGAGGGTGTGTTGGATAAATAGTGTTGAAAGTCTTGCCGTACTCAAAATAGTTAAGGACTTTAAAATATTAAGACTGATTAAATGGGTATATAAATAGCAAGCTGGAAGCCCACAATAGGAGATAACTGGATAACCCATGTTGGTTTTGAAAAAAAAATATTCTGGGAAAGAAAGACCACTATAATTACTCCCTACTTCACTGGGAAAGACCTTAGTTCAGCGAGGCGGTGATGTATGGCACTGACTGTCCGGTACGGCCCAAATTTACCAGTCGATGAAATAAGAGGGTCAGAGAGTGGTAAATAGTTACAGAAGTAACCGAGAGGTGGCAGTACCGACACTATACGTGCGATACAGTGAGAGAACGTTTGGTTTCTCTGTCAGAGGCAACAATTAAGAGCTATTTCATTGACTGGGCCAGTCTACATTGACTTAATTATACTAATTTACAAATTCCATGCGAAATAGCTCGATTTCGGCGTAAAAGCGTGCTGAGTAAATGAATGCGAGCAGGAGGTTTATCCTTGACATTCACAGACACACCTTCTGTGTGGAGAATGTCCGATCCCCTTCCACATGGCTAAATTGCATTTCCTTCGGTTGATATCTCCATCTTGTGTCAGATTAATTAACTAAAGCCGTTTGCACTGTACAGTTGTGACGAATACGGTTTTTCGAATACACATTCAACAAACATCATTCCATACAGTACGTTTTCAGACTGAAACAGACAAAGCGTATTCGGTACCATATTTGAAAAGGTATTCCATTCACTTTTAATGTGCGTAGTTATGGCATACGCCAGTACATATACTTCCTATTGTGTATGCGTTGGGGAAACGGTATCCAACAGGTATATTTTTAACATGTATTCACACTGCGTTGATGCAAGTGAATAAGGTAACAGAGCGAATGAGGACTGTGTAGTGTTATCCGAACGTTGATCAGATGTAGTAAAAAGGTGTTCGATTACGTATTGTATTCGGGTGTAGTATGAACACGGTTTAATGATGGTGTCTCTGGCCGTTACGCCGTATATTAGGAAGAACAGCAGTCCCGGACCACGGGCGCTTAACCGAAAGGGATAGGTGACTCGTGTTTGTTGTTAGGCTTCGTGTAATGATAACCCTTATGACCTAGACCTATGGCCGTTATAACGTAGGAGTGCAACGAGTGGTAACGATATCTTAAACAGTTTTTGAATGATCTGCAAATTACAAAAATGTGACGTCAGCATTTTTCAGCTTCTTTCTGAAAACACGAGTATCAACGGCCATATTTCATTTGTTTTACACAATTTCACTTGTTCCTTAAGTGGTAGGGGTCTTGTTCCGAGGGGGAGGAGGGAGGCTGTGTGTGTGTGTGGGGGGGAGATCCGTGACTGTCCCAACACAGATACAGATAGGACCTTTGATCAAATATTCAAACATAAAACATACCACAATCACCTCGACATAAATCTTAAAACGTTTCATTTATTCTACTTGGCATCTCCCACTCATACTCTTATTTAGCACCCGGTCTGAAGGCTGACATAAACACACGATTGGTCATGCCAACAGATCTTCATAAATAACCATGCACAATCAAATATCAGGAACCACAGGTCACTTAATGAATGGATAAGGGGTCCCATAAGCATTAAACTAACCCGATAATCAAATTACATTTTTGTTTCAGCGTGGAAATCTCAAGCCGCTGCATATTCACTAGTCCCGTCAGTGACAGTTGAATGTTGGTTGAGTTAAAGATTTTTTTTCCTTTTCTCTTAAGTGATATGATCTTTTGCTCTTCGAAGCGAGATGATGTAATCGATTTTACAGAAGGTATTATGGGAATGCAGTCCCGTTATACAGGTATAATGGAATGCACCTTGACACCCTGATCACCGTTATACACTGGGAAGGTTCGCAGCCGGGGGGGGGGGGGGGGGGTTAATGAGTATTCATGCACACACGTGTCGTCATGTGTCGTTAGTCGGCCACGCTGGTCATTTTTAGTGTAGGTGGTGGCGGGGGCAACACGTTTAATTTTTTTTTCTTTTCAATGTATTCGTACACTGGTTGATTCATGTAACTGTATTTTGAATACACGGCGGGGAGTTTGCGTCTTGCGGCTCCCAACCATAGCACCTCTTGGTATTCCTGATCTTTGTATGATGTGAAAGTACATTATAAAAGAGAGAACAGAGCATTTACTTCTTATAAGTTTTATTTGAGGGGGATGTTTCAATAAACTGGTACATAGCGCTCTAAGAAACCTGCCAATCTAAGTCAACATCTTTTACATGAATTGTCGCAATTAGTAGTCGGATGAATAACGTGTTATATCACATTACAGATTTAGAATAAAATACAAAATCGTGATCCATGGTCAGTTTAACCTTGGTTATAATTGTACGTCGAATGTATATCATTAAAATGCATTCTACAGATCGATTGAAAGATAGCAAAACTTAGTGTTTACATGAACCGACTTCATATTTTAAACTGGGTTATTTGTTTTTTCAAGGAATACAATGTCGTACCGAGAATGGGAATTTTCTGCAAGAACAGCGACCAATCAGGTGATTGTAAATACCATGATTATTCCATGAAGGTCAAGTGTCCATGGGTGGTATAATCATCTTTAAGGAATACAAGGAGTTCGGTGGCCCTGCTGCATCACCCTTTGTACCAAGAGGGACAAATCTGACTATCTATAGAGTCTTTCGTTTACTATAACCGATTTCCGGGTAAGGTCACTTCGTTAATTAATTTCATTGGGCGATTAACACCGCACGGCATATGAATTGATATTTAATTTCTGAGGGTATACTCCTTGTTAGGTTATCATTATCATATCATGAAAAAAATCTGATAACAAATGTTGTTTGTTTTTCCTCTACTATGTGTCTTTCTTGTTGAAAAATTAAATTTTAAATTCTTCATTGAATCAAAACTTTAAAATTCATATATAGGGTAGCTAGTATCATGGTAGAGGAAAAAAAAAAAAAAAAACTCGTTTGTTGATATTGATATGTCGTTCTATATTAGTCTACTTGAAAGTGGCTTACTGTTACCGGTGGTAAAAACAGCGTATAAGAAGAAAAAATGAGAAAAAAATTGAGTTTTATAAAATCATGTAAAAATTAATGAGAAGTTCACCAACCCGTATATCATAAGAAAATTACTGTATGCTGTTTAAAATAATGCACAGTTTTCGGGGTCTTTTATGAATTTCAAACAACTTTTGTTTGATTATAAATATAGAGTTTTTGACAATAATGATACCTTAACCATGTGGGATACAGGAGGCTTTTAAACAATAAAGATTCATTTTCATTGTTGGCCTTTATATTCTTATTGGATGGAACTGCAAGAAGCACTCCATATGTTGGTGGAATATGTATGGTGTGTGGTGACATCTTTGATCATATCTAGAAACCAAAATACACACGTCCTTTGTTCTTCACATCAGTTTTGAACTTGATCGACGCATAACATTATGCCATACACTCAAAGAAAAGTAGCTTCCTTGTATCTGGTATGTGTGTTTAATATACATAATATACAGAGTCCTCTTTATTCTCTCATGTGGGTATAACAACGTTAAGATTTGTACAATGTTCACAGCAGAGCTAGAAACAAATACTTTTTAAGTAATCTATTACAAATACAATTACTATTAAAAGTTATCGATTACAATAACAATTACTTTTAAATGAAATCCCAATTAAATTTGTTTGAGGACCTTTCTTATGCATGAATAGCAACTCAGTTAAGGACCGTTTTGAACTTTTCATATATTTTAACAGTCTCAACAAATTTAATAAATGAATTCAATTTTAATTTTACTTTATTTAACCTTAAGTTAGGTTCAGAATACCCTAGGGATAAGCTGAAAGTAATTTTAGATAATTACACCGAACTTCTGCCATCTTGCACATATAGCTCATAGAGCAAAAGGGGAAGAAGCCTGTCGATTTGGATTCACTTGTCAAAACCTCCAGGTCACATTGGCCAACTGTCCATAAATATTGAACACTTAGAACATGCCTTATCTAACATTTCTTTGGCACCAAAATTTAGCTAGGCAACAGATCCATTTTAATCACATAGACAAGTTTATAACTTTTTTTGTTAAAATGCCTGTTCCTTTTCAGGGTAGGATCCAAAATTTTGTTAAAGGGGGGAGGGGGTGATGCTGTGGACTGATCCATGAAAATGCCAACATAATATATTTTGTGCATTTTGGCTTCGTAGAAAAATATAGAAATAGTCTGGACAGTCGAGGGGTAAAATGCTCGGCCCTCTCCGTAGGCGACACGGGTTCGATCCCCGGCGTGACCATGACACTTGTTCGTAAAGTTGACTCTCAAAATTCATTGGTTTCTCCTGGTTTTCCGGTTTCTACACCTTGGCATGTTGGACCACAAGCTAATAGTGACAGCGTAAAAATGAGAGGTCGAGGTAGTCAGATGATGTCTCCTATGAAATCATTCCTTATATTTGTTTTATAATATCATCATAGTCATTGTTCTTATTATAATATCATCAATATGTGACCATGTTTAAAATTAATTAAAATATAATGCGAGAAGTGAACATTTTCATTTTTTAAAAGTATGCAAATGAAAAAATAGTTATTATAATTGAGTTAGATTTGTGTCAATAGATCACTAATGTCAGGGTATATTCAATGCAGCTTCTAGCCGTAGACGGAGACGCAACAGTTTCCTAGTGTCTGTTGCATCGCCGGGCCACCAAAGGGTTAATTGGGACTATATAGCATGAAACGAGCTGTTACCCTAAAGGAAATTGAATACAAATATTTCGTATGGTTGAAACCTTTAAATAGTTACATTAATTTGAATGTCGAAAGGCCTGTAATCAAATGTTCCCATTCTGGAAAACATGAAGCACATTTAACATCAGTAACTGATTTTCATGCCCAGAGCAAATTGAAGCATCAACAACCCGGTAGACATATTGCATTTGCAGCAGTCCTTTATCATGCACCAGGTCTGTGTACTATTAGTATATATTCACACTTCCTGTGTGCCAAATAGTGCTGGGAATAGACAGTTATGTTTTTCCATTGCTACATATTCAATACACATGGATGTGCTGAACATTTATCAATAGAAATATGTTAAATTGCAGAATTGTGTATGGAGTATTATAACCACAGGCAACTGCAGGGATAATGTATGTACTCCACATTGTACAAATCACTAAAAAACGCACTTGAAGAGTCCATTCTCATGAGCTATGCGGCCGCATGAAATCATTTTCTCTTGTGTTTGGCTGACACGTCATTCTATTTTCTCTTTTTTAGTAAAACTGAACTATTATATAGCACAATATGGCAGAAAAAAAACTAGCTTATCCATTTTTCAGAAATATGTTAGAACTCAAAGAAGATTTATACAGAGAGACTAGACGGTGTACACTCTTAGACACGCGCCGTAGTTTTACGGTATACCGATAAATAACGGTAGGCCGAATCCTTTAAAATACGGTAGGACGTTAAGTTACGGTAGACTACCGTAATTTGAAAGGTACGGCAGGCCTTTGTTTTACGGTAGACTACCGTACATTGGAAGGTACGGTATGCCGTTGAATTACGGTAGACTACCGTATTTAGGAATGTACGGCGTGCCGTTAAATTATGGTAGACTACCGTACTTGTAAAAGTACGTTATAACGTATAATAACCGTAAAGTCCCGTTAAAACTATTTATAATTAATTCATATATCATAATGGTATGGTATCATACCTTGAAATTGCGGGATCCAGCATCTTTACGCTGATCGACAGAAAAATCGTGTAATTACTGTTATATGTTCGTTCATTAAAGAAAGGCAAAAAGGAAGAAATAGATTATGAATGAAACACTTTGTTATGAAAAAAATGATATTCGAAAAAGAATAACACTATCAACATAGAAGATATATATATATATATATATATATATATATATATATATATATATATATATATACGGCGCCATATATATATAATGACCGCTATAAGTGCCTGCCAGCTAATGAAATAATGTTGTTTTTGCTCCTGGTACAAACATGATATTTGAAGAAAAAAAACACAATCAACATGTTTCAAAGAATATATATATATATATATATATATACATATATATATATATATATATATATATATATATATATATATATATATATATATATACACCGCTTTAAGTGCCCGCCATCTAGTTTCGAATAATGATGTCATTGCTCCTGGTATAAACATGATATTTGAAAAAGAACATCACAACCGACATCTTTCATAGAATATATATATATATATATATATATATATATATATATATATATATACATGTATATATATACACACACACACCGTATATATATATATAGACCGCTATATTTGCCTGTCATCTAGTTTCGAATAATGTTGTTATTGCTCCTGATATAAACATGACATTTGAAAAAGAATAACACAATCAATATCTGTCATATAAATATATATATATATATATATATATATATATATATATGTATGCCTGTCATCTAGTTTGGAATAATGTTGTTATTGCTCCTGGTATCAAAGTAAACAGCAAAAATGTTATCCATCCACACCAAACGGTGTTCTTTGTAACAGGTTATAAAACAGTTTAACAGGTTATAGTTATAGACATATATATATAACATTTATGACTATTGATGACTTACTAGCAAGTCAAATATTAAAATTATGCAATTAATTACATATTGGTCTGGGTGTCCTAGCATGAAATCTGAATGTTTGCAAGTACATGAGAATAATAAGTGAAGCCGTGTTCAGTAATTAAATTTACTGCGTTTATTAAGGGCCAATTATGTAATCAATACTTATCCATTTAAATCATTTTAAGATTTTGACCAATAAATGGCATAGCACCATGTGGTTGTTAGCCTTATAACGGAAATATTATTCTTTTATATAACACTCTCAAAGTAATACATCACAAAAAAATAAATAAATAAATAATGACAGTACAAAATGAACTGGATCATTAATTTGAAGTATCACTGATTATCACAATAATAATATTAGTCATTAGAAGCTCTATTGCTTCAGCCAGTCCATTCCATCTCACCAAGCTTCGTTTATAAGGTTAAGACTCGCGGATTGGTGATGAATGTTTCCTTCCTGACTGATTTTTCTGCCTTCGACCCTGAAGTGGGGTTGATGCCCATGAAACATCTGGAATACAGATAAAAACATTGTTAGTGATTTGAACTGTATAAGGCTTTATTTACTTTGTGATAAACCTGTTAGGTATCCAGTCTTGTCTAGCATTGAAGCTTTGTGTGAACAGATTCTTTTATATCAATTTGCAAAAAGGATAGAAGACAGGGGAATTTTAAAACATGAAAGTAATTATTTACAATGTGTATCATTAAATATGATTAAGTAATTCACATTCTGGTGTGGACACCTGCTTGAATAAAATTCTTGGTCTAGGTGAGGTACCTATAATATATCAGGATAAAGTGAATGAGAGCAGACGGCAGTTAGTTTATTGGACACTGATTAAAATGCCATGTCGCCCTTACACCTTCCGTTCAAATGCAGGGATGAAACCACAGATTTCATCGTTGACGATGCACCAACCAATTGACAGCATGAAGCGGCTTGCTTTTAGAAGGTCTCCTAAAATAACAATGTAGAAGAACATATAAATATCTTGCTATCATTTTGTGTTCTCAAGTGGGCACTATTTGTGTGAATAAACATTAAAGACATTAAAAAGTATCGGGACTTGAAAGCAGTGATACTGTTGCAATTGATATTTATACTGGCTAAAATTGTTATTTTTCTCGAATTTTCAAAAAGCATATGAACAAGGGACCCATGGGTCACGGCGCTCAGCTGATTGTGACAGTTATAACTGGATCACCATAGATGTTTTGAAGTTGTAATAAAAATACAATCCCCAGTGCTCAGGAACTAGGGCTCAATGACTGGGGGGGGGGTTTCAACACGTTTGGATATAAATAAAGAATACGGAATTAAATTCAATGGTGCTTACAGGGACTGGTGGGAGTTACAGCACCTCTGTATATACGTAAAAGATAAAATTTAATTTAAATGCAATTATTTTTAAATATTTAAAAACAGGCAGAGAGATGGAAAACAAAGCAAATAACTTTAATTTCATTCTACCGAGACAGGAAAATAATGAACAAATATTTGCATTATATCCTATTTTTTCTTTTGTTAAGTAATTTTTTTTTTAGGTTTATAAATTTTACTATATTTTAACAGTATATCATATATATATATATATCTGAATATTTAAATTGATTCATGAATCTAAATTGCATCAATATTTATAATTATTTTAGTCAGGTAACATCACATTATGCACACAGATATAATTCGGACGGACGGACGGACAGACGGACGGACGACGGACAATGGACCACGACTATAGCTCAGATGACTTATAGTCAGATGAGCTAAAAAAAGTAGCTTGATGCTAGATTTTAATGCTTAATGCTGGTATTTTAGAATCAATTTTATTATATTTTTTATTTTCTAACTTCTACATATAAACTGAGAACTTTAAAGAAAAGGTTACTCACCAAAAACAGCTAAGCACGGAGTGGAGGGAAGGTCCATCTGGAGAACATCCGTTGGTGTACTTGTTTCCTGTTAACAGAAAGTTGAATTACTTTTACAGTTACAGCTTCCTACAGAAGAGTAACCATATAAAAATAAGCTCCTCTAAATATGATTATAAATAATGTAATGCTACAATTAATGCTTCCAGTCAGTGGCCATGTTACCTGCAACCTTTAATCTGCAAGTTGTGATTTAAAATATATATGTTATGTTGAATTATTTGTTTTAATAGTAGTATTGTTTCGTTGAGTGATGTTTACACCTGTTTGACAAATGTATTTACATGCATTTAAGAAGTGTTACTATAAGCTATATTTCTTCAGAACAATAAATGAAAAAAAAATTAGTCCTTTAACAGTGTGAAGGTATCGTTTTCTAAATAAAGAAAATCGGACTAGTTATACAATAAATCTATTCACCTCTACTTCAGCGAATAGCAACTTGATGTCTTCTTTGAAGTACATCGCAAGACACTTCGGTATGGCGGGTAGCATCTCCCTGCAGCTGTCTCCTTCCTCCAATGCCTGGCTGATGTCCTCCATGAGGGCTTCTGTTCGGTGGTTTTTCTGCATAAAGGAAAGTAGCCTCCCTCCCTTCAATTTTAGGGCTTCAGTCATAATTCTGATGGCAGGTATACCTATAACCTCGTCCGCATGGGCGAGGTATTCGTCAGTAACGAAGAATGTTGGCCACATCTGTTTTAACTCTGGTACCTGGATACCAGAGATGATGTCTTGCCTCTGTAGGGCGAATGTGTGTTCTTTGGTACCCTCTTTGAAATAAGACGGGTCGATTTGCCACTTGACACACCCATAGGCGTCTCTGCCAATGTCTATTTTTTTGCGGAGTGGAGATCCTTCAGGCTCAGTTGGGAGCTTACGCTTGACTTTTGGGGAAGCAGTTTCCTTCGGTCTCACCTCATTGTCCCGACGATTTATCATCTGATTTAACATGATGTCAAATCCTCTTTCCATGCGCTCATGGTTGAAGCGATCCTCAAGCGAATCTGGATATGTATTAACTACTTGTTTCGCAATTACTTCAAGGTCTTTCTTGCCCAGTCTTGGGTTTATTATCAAAACTTTGTCCAAGATGGTGCTAAC
Source organism: Sipunculus nudus (assembly GCA_026874595.1). Classification (NCBI taxonomy): domain Eukaryota; kingdom Metazoa; phylum Annelida; class Sipuncula; order Golfingiida; family Sipunculidae; genus Sipunculus; species Sipunculus nudus. The sequence continues at coordinate 6,413,658 of CM049321.1, read as the reverse complement.
GAGCACCTTCCTGGCTTTTTTGTCCAGTGTTTTACCTTTCTTTAACTTGTTTGTCAAGGATAGTGGCATATTCCCCCAGGGAACCTCGAATTTGTTAGCACAGGCGAGGTCAATGTTCGAAGGGCTCGTTATACTTCGTAGGTATAGCCGTTCATTCGTTTGATCATGCGTTGCAGGACACTCGCCACTTGGTTTTGTCGGCGTGGCTGTTAACGCTGAAATATATATAATAACGTTGGCGTTAGTAATTGAATGATACACTTAACACATCATATTTGTCGCTTTCAATTAAATTAAGAAAAGCAAATTTAAGAGACATAGAATTAGATAAATATATAACTAAGAATAACCAAATGAGTCTGAAAGCTAAGTTCACGGCTCGTTGTAGACCTAGAGTTTGTGTTTGTGTATTATTATATTTACTAGGCTTCTGTTAGATGAATATATTTCGGATAGGGGGGGGGGGGTAAAGTTAATTACGGCGTTAATGACTATTAGATACTTCGTATCAATACGTTATGACGATACATGCAGTTCGCAATATTCTTAGCATGCTATATTGTCGTATCGAAGAGAAAAAATGACTGCAAATGATTAATGATTCAGCTCTTAACTAAACTATAACCTAAGTTATTTATAAAGCTATATCCGATATGTATTTGTTACTTTACCAAGCTAAAGCAAATATGAACAAACGTATTGCCATATGATCGATACGGTGTTTCTATGAAAATCCAGCGCGTCTGAGTAATAATAAATACAGGTGCATTACTTTACTCTTAGTTCATGAAATCGAGATCAGTTTACATATTGTTACCATTAAATTATGAGGTCATTAAATAAAATGCTACCATTACTCTTTAGTTTGGAATACTGTCATAATAATCTCTATTACAAATACTGTCAATTTATTTAATAAAAATCGAAGATATTAATAATTTATCATTTAATGTCTCATTAGTTGATTTAAATCAATAAAAGTCGATTTAAATAAAAAAAGGTAAAAAATCATGATTTCATTAAACAAAAGTCGATTTTTAACAGCCCTGATACCATTGTAAACTTTATAAGATTCTTGTTATTGAAATTATACGCATAATATGTTATTATATGACACAGAAAAGTATAGCTTATACTTTTATCAATAAAATGTAAACAGAAGGGTTGAAGAAATGTGACACAAAGTATCGTCAATAGGGAATCACCAGAAGTGTATTGCAATATGTTTGAATCTGAATAGGCTGACGATACACATATCTATATTTAAACCCTTACGTAAAAGCTAACAAAAAGGAGAATTCATATTATGTCAGTAGAATTCCTGACATGCGGGAGTCAGAAAACTTAAAAAAAAAATTGTAATGCTCAATAAGGTATCATAGCCCAACATTCATTATGCCAGTAGCTGGACAGGCTGGCTGAAATGCAATTAACAACTTCCGGCTGATTCATGTTTGCTTGTATGGTGCTTTCAGCAGCCACCACACATGCTGTGTTCAGACCCCCATGGTGTGTGTAAATGGGGATTTTCATTCACCTTGATATACAAAGGAGACATTTTCTCTCATGTTATCAAGACCAGCTGGTTATTGTATGGTAGATTTAATGTTATTGCAAACACCTTAACATGTGTAAGATTGAAAGTTGTTATGTTATGTACACATTAGGCCTTTTACTGATATAATCTAGACTTTGATCATAGAACTTTATATACTGCCTTATGGTTGTGATGTACAGATAGAACTGAGAATAGGAAAAAATACCTTGTCCTGATTTCCATGCTTTTATCAGCTGCCTGGCCTGGATTTCGCTGATGCAAACAGTCAGATCTCCCTCTTCAAGAAACTCCAGCTCCTCTTTCTTTGTTACACCAGCTTCATGAATAGCCAAGCAAAGGTCATCCAGCTTGTCACCAGCATCAATTACTTTCCTGACTTCTTCAGTTATGCAGACTGGGATGGCCATTTCTAAACTGATAATGTTCATAAAATTTTACACTTGACTACATTTTTCATCTTTGTTGTTGCCATTGATCTGGGCAATGTATCTTTTTTAAATTTATAAATGAATCAAAACTTAAAAATTGAAAAAAGTGGACTAATCATGTACACTTAGACTTTACCATGGCTAGTGAAGTTTAAGAACAAAATCAAAATAAAATGAATGGTGCAGTCAAAACCACTTTTTCCCATGTTTGGCAGAAATTATCAATTGGATGATAGTCCAACAAACGACTGAAAGGGACACAATAATATCCATGAAAATTGTCTAAGATATGAGAGCCATAATCCCCAATCTTTAATGTTTTGTACAGATTCAAATTAAAAAAGACTTCCGTGTTGTCCTGCACGAGCATCAAAACTGTTTTTCCAATAACTAAGCCATCGTCACCATTGCTCACTAAAATGAATTGATTCTTCTTATCAAGGGTCCCTTTATACGTGATAGAACTGGATACAACTGTGTCTGTTTCACTGAAGTTGTATTTAGACATTGGGTCTAGCACTTCTATGCTGAAAATGTCCCTGTGATATGGTAACGAATTATGAACTTGCAGCACACTTGGGAACAATGATCCTTCACTGTAATATGCTTGCAACACCTGATGTTTAACTGCTAAGGACTAGCAGACAGTAATTCTGGAGAACTCTAGCAAATCTTTTGAAATAAGAGTGCTTGCTCTCGAATCTCATCGTCCACAGTCTGATCAGTGGCCCAAACTTAGCAATTAAATCAGGGTAATGGCAAATGTAGTGGTGTTTTGGACGCAAATTAACATCTGGAAAGATATCTTTTCTGTCCTGCATGTAATCTTCAATACACATTTTTTAGTAGACAACCTGAGTCATAGAAATTCTAGGAGCACAGACAATTTCTACAATTTCTTTCAATTTCAAATACATTTGCCAAACAGGATCATCAAAATGCTGTATGTACTGACCAATAAATAAAGAAAATAATCTGACAAACACCCAGTTTTGCACAGCGTGACCACTCAGTTTTTCTGATTTGAGATTTACTTCACAGGGTCTGTCTCTGCTGTCGTTACCTTTATATTCAGTTCTTGCTATGTCTCTATTTAATTGTTGCAGAGTAAACCAGGACGGCCTTTGCTTTTGCACAAAATATTTAATTATCAACATCATATCATAGGAAACAACGCCCTCAAATAAATCATGCCCGATACAATGTGGAAGGCCCTGGTAGACATATATGGAACGATTTAAGAGCATTAAAAAATGAGTCAAATTTAATGCCGTTACAAGCTCCAGACGCATCTGGATTTTTATGTAGATTCTCTATACATTTTTTATAAGACTTAATTGTCCTATCATTTCCCAGTGAAAGTGGAGAATCGTTAAATGCAACCCTAGTGAGGTCACAAAAGCGACAGATGTAGGGAGCATTGCTAAAGTTTTCAAAGAAACCCCCAATGGTGTGAGACCCTAAGTTATCCCCTGTGATACAAACCAATGTACCCTTTATAACGTCACCGTTCTCAGTGGTAATACCACTATTTTCGAGAAACTTCAAATCATGTAACAAGGGAGCAAATACTTTTTGAAAGCCCTCAGATTTGAAACGGAGAAATGTTTCTCCTTGCAAAGTAATACTAACTGAAAATGGTCAATTGCTGATCGGGAATGGGCTTCAAAATTTGCCAGGGTATAGTATACTGCTATAACGTTGTGTTTTTTTTCTTTGCCGATCCCTGAGGATTTACTACCTCAAAGACATCTTGATATAATATTATTTGAAAGCCCTTTTGTTTAAACAACTCATTTGACTGGAAAACAATACCATCATGTAGATCAGCGAGAACTTCAGATTTTTCAGTATCTCCACTGGTTCTAAAATTGAACTTGTCGCAGTACTTTCTGTATAGTTCCTTAATGAAGTTGGTAATGGGGACATACTGTGCGGACATTTCTTCAAAATCCTCATCTAATCCTAGTTTTATCTCAACAGGTTTAATATAGTAGAAATTTTCATCAAAATATGTCATTCTGGTTCGTTCAGAGCGAAGCGGCCCGGAAGTTGCCCTATCTAAAACATTAAAATTAGCCATTTCCCTCATAATGTTTTCTATTTTCTCTTGTTCAATACCCTCGCCCTCGAGTTGTCTCTTCATTTTAAGACATATGACATTATGCCCTATATTATTTGTCACATTTATCTCATTAACAATAGCCTGTACAGTAGATGCAGGAATTAAATGTTTCGCTTGCAGTTTGATAATAAACAATGCTAAACTTTTCACATTTAAATCCTCTGTGACACCAGTATCACAGTGTTTGTCTCCACTTAATGAAAATGTGGGTGACATTTGCAAATTGTCACTTGACAAGTCATTACTATTCCTCAATTCTTGGGAATAAATGTCATTGTTTGATGATGTATTGTTACAAATGCTTGTTGTCATTATAACATCATCATGGACGTCTGAAAGGGCAGAGTTTGGATGTTTTCGTGACAAATGAGATGAAAATGTAATATTATTTTTGTATTTGGGGCTTGGTGTATCACATCCTTTAAAGGGACAGGAAATTTCTCCATGTCTATCCATATGTGACCTTAAATGTGTAATGAACTCAGACAGACCATCAACAGACCTGGCAAAAACAAACATGGCACTTTAAGGAAACCTGTTCTTCTAACATTGACCTTGACTGAACCTTTACACTCCCTCCATGACAAAGTAGAACATGACTTCTCAATGCATCATATGAGTCTACATGGTGTTCACACGCACCACATGGAATTTTAGCATTTGGAATGTCTTTATGTAGTTGGTGATGGTTTACATAGGCTTTTAAACTTTTAGATTCGTGCGCGCAGAGTGTGCATTTGTACATTTTGAGTGTTAAACAGGGACACGTACTGCAGGACAAAGCAATGAAAAGTTATGAGTTATGGTATAGAACAGCAATCGAATATTCGATCTAAACTGATAAACTATAAATACACACAAGAGGGATTATGGCTCAGAATTGTTTCACCTGTCAATAATTTGTACTTGCATATACACATTTCCTGTGGAACCCCTTCATAATTTGGACCGATATTATTTGGACCTGAAAACAAGTTATTGATAAAACAAATATAAAACAAAATAGGCCAAAAATACGCTTTTAATCTAATTTATATACTGGCATTTGTTAACATATATAACCTCTTGATGGTAAATTTGCATTAAATATAGTAAGAAAGACTAAACACTATTAAAAATCTGCACTAAATGTGATATTTAGTAGGCTGGATGCGACTGGCAAAGCACAGAGCCGACATACTAACAAGTATGTGGGCTTTCGTGAAGATACGGTCTGTACTCACGGTGTCAGTGAACAATTTTACTATTGTACTAATATTGGCGTATGTCAGTAGCAAAGGTAATCAAACAAAAGCTGCCCAATCTCAGTAATTTGAAAACTATCCTGATATATTACAAATAATACATAAAACTTCTGCTAAAGGGTAAACTTACTCGAAACAGGGAACCATAAAGATGAGCAGCTGTACAAACAGTCAATATGGCGGCCAAGTGCTGGTCAAATGCTGGTCCAGTACTGAATGCCCGGATGCTTAACAAAGGAATACACGCGCGCGCGGGATACTCGGGCTGATCCTTAATGACCAGATGACCCCGGGTCGCTGTTATCGCGGAGGCTCTGGTCCAATTCACGGTATTCTACCGTTCTTTAGGCAAAGTACGGCGGGGACGTAAAAACACAGTAGTACTGTCTAAATTCTACGGTATTCTACCGTGAAACTACAGCCATGTCTAAGAGTGTAGAACCAAAGCTTCACAAAGGGAGAAGGTGTCAGTTTCCTGGACTCCATTAAGATATGTCTTGAAACTGGTGCAGTGTAAAAGCATTATGTTTTTGTACTACGCTCCCAACGCAGCGGTTATACACTGCAGTCGTCCAGGGTTTCCTTTTTCTTTAACCGCTGCTTTGTATAGATAAGAACACAAAGGTGCACACAGAGAAAGGAATTATATATAGAACAATGAGAAAGTGGTATCGCATTTTGCATTCAGCTCCAGATTTTAAACATGCGACATCCGCTCCCTTTGGATGATGACACCGTTCATGGCACAGGGAAATATTCAGGCCAACGAGTGCAGGTGTCCCAATGTAATCAACTAAAATAGCTTAAAGTTAAAAATCACAAATAATATCGACCATATCATTAGAGTAAATGCAATATTTCAGTATGGAAATTTTATGAAAAAAATATATCTTGTTTCTCTTAGCTTTCATTCAACATTACCTTTGTTCTAATGAACGTATATTTATCTATACAGTACAACCCCTGATTTCGGCCACACCTGAATAACGGTCAGAGCTTTTATGGCGATCAAAAGTATTGGTCCTGATTTTTACAAGGCTATATTTCATGATCCAATTGTTATCAATTATGATCATTACTCTCATCCTTATTAAGGCTATATACTGGACCTCGGATGGCCAGTTTTCGACATGATTACGGCCTGTACCGGTGACTGGCATATAGAATGACATCATCTGGCATAATTAATACGCACAAGGTACCGCCATAACAAGTCTATGTTTACAGCTGGGTGACTGGATAACGACCGCTCGGCCGAGATAGTGATTTACAGTAGGTAGGTCAATGTCAGTCAAGGACGCTGAGGTATTGTGCCGGGTGAACAAGCAATTGCAGGGGCCTGTCAGTGCCTCAGTGGATCTTGTGCGTAGGTTGACAAGAAGGATGACTGAAAACTAGGAGCGAGAATTGATATAAGAGGCCATTGAACCGACAAACATTGTTCGTAATTAAGATAACAGAACATAACAAGACGTGCTAGATGAATGTAGCATCATATATTTATCGGAGGCACTGAAACGGGCACTGCAACTGAAGCTGTTCTCAGTGAAGAAGGGACTGAGTGGTAGTTCAACTACCGCAGTAAACTAGAACTAGCATATAAGCAGGACATTGTGAATTTGGTCCTCCATAACCACACTCTCTCAGCGGATGTAAACAATGCACATTATGTGTATAAATTATCTGGAGTGTACATTATGTATATAAATATTTACAATGTACATTTTATATTTATATATGTATATTTACAATGTACATTATGTATATATTTATATATATATATATATATATATATATATATATATATATATATATATATTACTGCTACTTGCATTCAATTTGTATATATGTTATTGGTTGTTAAAAAAGTTGAGTAATAATTTTGCTTCATGTCTAAAATCAAATCATCACGCCCAGTCACTTCAGATACTAAGGCCACGTTTATGACAGTCCCAAGGGTGGCCGTATTACATGAGTTCTAGTGCACTTCTACTTTGTCTGGCATGAAAAATTTGTCTGCATGTTTAATTAACAATTCTTAACGTATTACTGACGCTTGTCCTTGTTTCTTTTTTCACTAATTTTCCCTTTAGAAATTACGGACCTTGTTGGTCCTATTTAAAAACAATTTTGAAATTACGGAACTTGTCGGTCCTATTTAAAAAAAAGAATGGAAAATAGAAAATTTACACTTTGATCTAATTGACCTCAATATTATGTACCTTACATTTCTTTGTGGAAGGTTTTGCCCAATAGGTAATAATCCCGATTTTTTTTTCAAGTTAAAAAAAATACAAATCCAGAAACGTATGTTGGATATGTATTTAAAGAGTACTATAATATTTGATGAATACTAAAATTGAGTCAATTAATAATTTGACAGCGACTCAGAATGAGCAAAAGAATGGAGCATATGAAAAAATGCTGGTCAATGTGCTTTTATGCTTGCTGGTTTCTAGCGCGATGACATTTCAGTGTGCATTGAAATCAAACCGGCCTTATAGATTTGAGGAAGGCAAGAAGGCCAGTTCCATGCATTCAGTACTGTCATGATAAACGAGAAATGCTGGAAACAGATATTTGAGTAGATTCAAAATTATATCATACTTCAGCACTGTTACAAAAATTCATATATGTCATATAATAATAAATAGGCTGCCATTTATGTACATGACTGCCTCTATAATGACAGTATAAAGTGTGTACATACTGAAAACTTTATTTTACATTATCATTACTGAAGTAAGTCTACATTTTTCATTCTGCATTTTATACCAAATCGTAGCATGTTTAAATTGATCAAAATGTTGTATAAGTCAAGGACAAAAAAAGAAACGTGTTTTGTCGAAGTAAAACATTTTGATGCAAACATATTTTTCGTCTTCTGAGACAAGAGTTCCTAATTTAATTATCATAATGAAACAGTCATTTTGAAGGCAATCGTATTATAATGGTTCAGGAAATATTTATCAAACCGTAAACACTATAAACATTACCTGTCTAGTGCTTTGTTTAATTGTTCACAATACAATTTTAATGGCTGCTTCAGGACTGCCTTTTTTCATGTTTTTTTATGGTTCCAATTGACGTCAAACGACAAACCAAAACAATAAACAATTGACTCGAAATATTCAAAAACACATCATGATTTCATTTTTAACACATTGACTGCCAGGCACATATTCACTCAAAGTGCAAGGATCATACACACGGACCCAGGCAACCCCGAGAGCTGCAGTGGTATTCAGACTCAGTGCTAATTACCTGGTAAGCTGCCAATAACACAAGGGGCAATATTACAGGAACAGACCGAGGACTTTATATATACGCGTTGCCGTAGTGGTACTGAACATTGTTGTTTGTAAGCTTATATTGATACCAGACTGTGATTCAACCCTCAGAAGGAATAGCCTGTGTGTGGTACGTGGACTATGAAACGTGTATACACAGCAACATATTGAAGATTATAGAAACTCCATGAATACAGGACAGTGTTACATCCCGGTTTTACGTTTGTGCGCGGTAGCCAAGTGGTTAGGAACTGACTGATAAGGAACTAAGCTATTTGCGTCATGATTGGAATCTGTGTATTTATGTGATTACATTGATTGATTGTGTAAATGGAGCGCCTCACAACAGCATGTGTGTAACTAACTTTAATATATATTTTTGTTTTGTTAACACAGGGCTTATTCCTTTTTGGAGTGTACGCATGTGTGTGTTAATCCTGTATGTTTGATTAAAAAAAAACTTGGACGTTCAAATCTTTAACAGTGTGACATTAAATAGCGAACGTGCTCTCAGGATTAATTCAGCCGTTTGAAAGCAAACACCCTGTCCTGAAATTTATTTCCTGAGTATTGGGTGAAATTTTAATACTGATTATTGATATAAATTCTTCGAACTGTTAAATGTTTTGTTATAATTGAAATTAAAAGTCACTACTGCGACTTGATACATACACACTCCACGTATAATTAATGCAGGTTGATACTTGGATGTGGTACACTATTGTTTCATGCTCAGTGAAAGGGAAGTGGGAAACTATTTTTCATACTCAGTGAAAGGGTAAACCACTGAATATACGTTTGATGATTACTCAGAGTAGAGGTTTGACAGAACTCTTTATTTAATTATCTTGGTTTGTGGTAATTTGCAAAGCGAGGTCACACGACAGGCAAGTGTTTTTTTTTTGGTTTGTACTTAGACTTTGAAAACATATACTTGATGTTCATCCGTCCGTCCATGCGTCTTTTGATCTTCGGTGCAGTCCACGTGTGCTTGTAAGGATACCACCTTTTAACCTTGTTAGCGTTCACTGTTTAGCGTTTAGCGTTTGCGGAATTTTGTGTATGTTACACGGATCAGTTCTATAGTCGGTTAGTAAAGCCGTTACCATAGAGTCGTTGAAGTTATGGCGTCAATTATCAAATGTGACTAAGCATCAGGGCATACAGACGATGCTCTGTAAGTATTGTTAACAAGCGTTCAGAGGCTTCAGAAGCCAAGCAGCGGGAAGACGCCGAGCGCGATGAAAGTGTTAGACGGAGATAGACAGAACGTGAACAGAGAGAGATATAACGTGAACGCGAAGCAGCAGATGGTGCACGTGAAGTGAAAGAGGAAGCAATACCGCGTGAATGTGAAGCCAGCGCCCTCTAGATAAAGGTGCTGAAGTTGAAATCGGGTTTAGTGGGGCGATGTGGGTGATAGTAAACAGGAGTAGGTCCCGAAACTCAAGCTCCCTGTATTTGAGTAGAAGCGCGATAAACTAGACGCGTTCTTGAGACGTTTTCAGCGTTTTGCACTGTGTCAAAACTACGACACTTGGCCTTACACTTAAAACCTTTGTTGCGTGGTCAGGTGCTTTATACTTCAGATAATCGCAGATGGCAGTTAGTAAACCTATGAACTATGATAAGCTAAAGGTAGCTCTTTCTATCGTAACAAGTTTCGTACTTGTAGGTCAAAGCGTGACGAAACTCGAAACCAGTAAGTTCGCGGTACGGCCTAGTGGATAAATTGTCCATTGCATCGAGATAGCAGGCATAGGTGATGACTTCAATCTGTTGGTTGAATTGCCGATGCGGAAACAGTACTTATACTGTTGCAGCAAGGACTTCTGTGTGTTTTTGAAAGAGAGAGAGAGTGTCCCGATATTGATAGCATGGTCGAGATGGCCGAGCAGTATACCGAGCCCCACGGCTTACACAGTTTTACGGGGAGTTCCCGTATTAGTGCGCCCCGTGCAGGGCATCAAGCATCTCAGCAGAGAGAGAAACGCGACGTAGATCGCGGATCACATGAGCAGTCAGTGTAGCCATGGGGGGGGGGGGGGGGGGGGGGGGGCTGACGTTGCTTTATATGAAATGGTTTTGGGCATAAGGGGCGTAAACGTAAACAGATCAGGGCCAGGTCTACTCCACAAGCGTTGTACCAATCTTTTGAACAGTGTTGGGCTAAACCGAGTAGTAGTCAGGGGGCTAGACCAAATCTTGAGCATGAGTCGAAGTCAACGACGATTACGGAGTCCGATTCGGGAAAAATTGGTAAGGCCGCCAAGGTGTTAGGCGTTTCCGGTTGCTCTTCAGTAGGAGTTCGTGAAATATACGTAGATCCGGACCAGTACAGCGGACACAACGTCGAATGTCGGTTATTTGATGGATCTGGGAGACGTGTTCCCACGGCAATGATTAATGTAGATTTTTCTTATTTTGCGGGAACTATCGAGGGATGGTAGTCGGCGGTGCATTTTACGACTAAACTCTTGGAAACATATCCGAATCTTACGTAAAAGTCTGATCGAAATCCAGACAGAGTCCGTGACAATGTCATGTCATCACTGGAAGTTACGTCCGCAGTAGAGACGCGTTCCGCTGTACGTTAGCGGAAATTGCTGACGCGAAATTTGCATGTGGCTAGTCCAGTCGCTGTTATAAGTTCGGTCGAATTTTGAAGGTGCCGAAATAAGATCCGTCGTTAGCTCCATAGTGGAAGCTTCCTAAGTCTACTAGCGGAAGGGATAGCACTTTATGGATTAAGGTCGGTTTCTTAGTCCGTATTGCGCGAGACAAACGCGGTGATCCTATGAATCAAGGTTCCTGGTACCCAGGTCATTACGGACTGATGTTATGAAGATTGGCCATGAGGCGATTATGGCGGGTCATCATGGCGTAGGTCTACCACACGAACGTATAAGTTCCCAGTTCAAATGGAAGGAAATGCACGGCGACATTGTAAAGTTTTGCATATTGTGTCCCATTTGCATTACCAGTGCTGATCCTCAGCATGTCTGCGCAGCGGTCACCTTGAGTACAAACGAATCCTAACGAGAACCGGATAATCCGGACCGTGAAACCGAATCTCCCTTAGTCGGAAAACTTAACCCCGAGGGAGTAGACGAAACCTTCCACGTATATTTGCCACCAATGGTGCGCAGCCAAACTGAGAGTGACATACAGGTTCATGTCGAGCTAGGCAAGCGACAATGGCGCGAGATTCACGATCTGTTGAAATATTACGGGGAAGTATTTACAGATGTCCTCAAACTCACCCATGTTATCGAATGTAATATTCGGCTCACCTATGATACTCCAGTGAAGTCGAAACCGTATCGTGTTCCGTTTGGTTAAGAGACACCAGGCGATCGCAAATCAACGAGATGTTAGAGTTAGGCATCTTCGAGAAGTAGGAGTCAAGTTTTGCGTCACCTTGTATTATGCTACGTAAACCGGACGAAAAGATCAGATTCCTGATCGATTATCGAAAGTTAAACCAGTCAGTCGTATTCGAACCAGGACGGATGCCGGAAACACTGCCCGCGGGAATAGCCAATAAACGGTATTTTAGCACGATCGATATGACGAAAGGCTACTGTCAGATATCAATGTCAGAGGAATCTAGAGACAAAACGGCATATGTAACGCCTGACGGACATTACCCGTTCAGGGTAATGCCATTCGGATCAGTCACGACAGCGACAGTATGTACCCGCATGAAGCGGAAGCTGTTCAGCGACATGCGGCAAAACCAGCAAAACATTCGTAGGCTATTACAGTCTGGACCGGATACCTAGCTAAAAACCCATCCCTCCTGAATAAAATTCAAAGCGCAAAAAATAGCGGAACCGCTATTGTTGGACCTTAAGCAGAAAGGACATCGGATCAAGTAGGAAGTCCATGATAATGCGTAGAACTTGCTTAAACCAAAGCTGGCTGATCACCCGATTCTGAGACTGCCAGATTTCAGTAAGCCGTTCTACCTGAAATGCGACGCGTCGGATATCGATATCAGAAGTATTCTAATGCAGGAACACGAAAGGATAATGCAACCGATAGTTTATGCTAGCAGAAAATTACTGGCTAGAGAGAGAAATTACTCTACCATTGAGAGGACGGTTTTGCAATTGTTTGGGCAGGTAAAAAATTGGATATGTACTTGTCATGGAGACCATTCAAGATTCAAATAGTTCATAAATCCTCAGGTGTATTAGCAAAGCCAAGTGCGTGAAAAATAATGTCTCAGATGGGCTTTGGTGTTTCCTGAGATTATATTTGAGGTACAGGCTGTTTCTGGTAAACGCAGCCATGAACCACACTTTTTAAGCAGGTGTTGCACTAAGATTCTATATTGTGGATCCTCATCAAGAAAGTGTGTATATAAAATGATGTATATTGTTTTCGCATAAGATGTTACGGATCAGTATTATATAATGTCTTTACATATCTTGAAATAGATTGCTTCTGCTTATCGAGCAAATACTGTGTATTTTTTTTGGGGGGGGGGATGATGTCACCAGGGAGCTAGAGCTTTGGTATTGTGTGACATATACTTGTAGGGATAATGGCCGATGATTGTTCTGATTATTTTTTTGTGCATTAATAAGGTATATAATGTTTTGATAATATTGTGAGATATAGTGACGGTTTAATTTATACGGTGACGCCTCTGTTTTTGCGGAGGAATTCAATATGTGCACCTGTGTAAGTTTGGCTTTGTCACACTCTGTTCATAGGGGCGTTTCCTTAATAATGTTCGCGCAGTGAGTGACGGTACGAATAATTAGAAGTGATTTCTCTGTAAAGAACTTCAGAGCAAATAACGGATTTTGCCGTAGGACTGGTAATATGGCGGAATGAGACTTTTTGTAAGCGCTTCCAGGAACAGACCGAGGACTTGATATATACACATTACCTTAGATGTACAGGATATTGCTGTTGTGAAGCTTATTCGGGTACAAGATCTGGATGATTCCAGGAGACATCAGCTGCGAAAGACTACGATTCGACGCTCATAAAGAATAGTCTGTCCGCGGTACGTGGACTGTGAAACGTGTAAACACAGCGAGGGGTTCAGGATTATAGAAACTCCGTGAATACAGGGCAGTTTTACATCCCGATGTTACGTGTGAGCGGAGTGGCAAAGTTGTTAAGGACCGAGTGATCAGGAACATTTTTGTCTGCCGTCATGATTAGACTCTGTGTAATAATGTGATTATAGTCATTGTTGGTGAAAAGGGAGCGCCTCTCTAGTGATAGTATGTATCTTATTTTAATAGATATTAGTACAGGGTTTATGACTTTTCTATAGTGTACATATGTATGTATGCCAGTTCAGCCTTTACCAGTTTAACAAATACAAAATAAATAAATACCATACTTATCTATATATAGGACATATAAGATATATGTATAAATATGTGAATGAGTAACTATATATATATATATATATATATATATATATATATATATATATATATATATATATTGCTTTCAGCAATAGGTATATGCCATGTATATTTAAATTTATTAGACTACATAATACATATATTAGCAAATAAGCAAATGTAGGAATAAATAATCAAACTACGATATACAGTTAGGAAAAAAATAAAATATTTATAAATGGTCATAAAAGTCATTGAATACCAATTTATTTTTTATTATTGTAAAACTAAAACTACTAAGATAACACATCTTACAGAGATAAGTTATTACGGAAACATGTACTTCTTCCTTCGGGAAATGCTATACGCACAGTACGACGCTAAGGTATATTCCCAACATTACGCTCCTGTTACGATCAGTTGTTAGCTGACAAATGTTGGCATGATTCAGGTTTTCGTTACCTATAACTGTGTGTAAAGCACAGTATCCGACGCCATTGATTTCATTTTATACTGCATCAGTAATATAATATATTATAGTAATATATATTTATATTATTTTATACGACAGCGTGGAAGCTTTTCTCTGCGGAAATTTCGGGACCGCAGTGGTTTCAAATTTGCCAGGCCTACATTAATCCGAGTATACAGTGTTTAGAAGAATCTAAAGCTACACAGATCATGGATCATTCTCCACCAAATTCTGCTGATTTGTCTATATATCGTTCTCCGTAAATACAAATTTTAGATACGTTTAGATCAGTTACTAATATAATCATAATAAACCCAGGCTACCACTGCCGCGAGAAGAACGAGTTCACACCCGGCTTATCTCTTAGTCACACCTCGAGCGTGATATGTCACACCAAGTATGCACTTGCTGGACCATGCTGGACCAAAAGAGGTGCAGAAAGAAAAAAAAAAAATAGTAATTTGTCTTACCGTCTCCACTTTTCCTTGTTATCCCCGGAGCTTTCTGACTCGATTTTGACTCCATGGAGTGGCGCTTCGTTAACGTCCGCAACCGTAAAATTCGGGCGTCGTGTGTTCCGCGTCTTCTTGCTTATACTTGCTTTGGAATGACGCTTGTCTACAGTTAATTAGTTATATATGGTTAAATATACCCCTACATCTCCCGTGATGTTATTCACCATCAAATATAACGCTGAAAAATGTATATTTTAGAAAAAAATACTTGTTTGTTAATGACGTGGAAGTATGTGCATGGCAAAGGGAAAACCAATATATGACGTGCATGCCCGTCCTTGGCAGGGAAGTGTAAAGATAATTTTGAGACACGAATCAAATGCAGATTTGTTTTTCAAATATTATAATTTTTGCTCAAAATGTGAAGCATGTCTCAATACGGCTCATAGGTGACTTGCATCGATGAAAAAGGCGTTACCCCTATTATACATGGGAAAAATATGCGCTTTAAGCTAAACAAATGGTTTAAATAGTAACATTAAAGAAGGAAACATCTTAAGACGTGTCTCATGTGTGACATTTATTATATAATTTTTTTACCCCATTAACCATTGAGTATCTTCTGTTTGTTGAGAGCAGTTTAAATAAAATTAAAGCATCAGAGAGTGACAAAATATTTGCAAAACATTTTTCGAAAATAGGACAGAATTATGCTTTAAATGAATTAAGCTTGAATAATGTCCTAGAATTTTATAGTGAACTTTTACTGGGGGAGGTAATGAGGAATTTGGCAGGGAGGTTAGACCACGCAAAATAATAGTAATTTTTCATCATTAATATTGTAAATCATCATGGGTAAAGGGAGTTATGCATGTAGAGTCAGAGGGTTAACCCGTTTAACATTTCCTTCATTCTAGTAGTTTTAATGTCTGGGGTATTCATCATTTTTATTGTCATTACGATAGTAAAAGTCATGGCAAAAAGTTGATTGATACCAATTTAGGTAGATTGTATTGTCATGCTTTATATTGAGTATGGGCTAGTTGACAAGGTTAGCTTGAACAAATTAAGTATGAATTCACTAATTCAATATTCAAAATATTGTCTAGTTCTAAATTGTGAAAAATGAATATAATTCATCAACCTTCATAACAGGTACAAATCATAAGATAATTTTTTGGCATTGAAACATTAATAAAAAAATTCTTCAATCAGTAGGGTGATCCTACATTGCCCGATGTTTCTCGCATATTGCCTGAGCAATCATAGGACCTAAGTCTATGAGCCAGGTGGCCTATTTTGGAATTTTGGTAGCACAAATGTGGCAAATTCTATCATACCTTTTTCGAAAACATACAACCTCTTTATTTCTGCCTGATTGCAGTGCCAAATGGGTATGTTATTATATATTACAGGGCTTTAACCTCGAAAACTAAAATGTCATAAGTAAATGTATTTAGGAAAACAAAAAATGACAAAACAATCAGTAGATCAGTAGTCAACCATTGTTTAATTTAATTTTAAGTTGTGTATGCTTAAGTAAATATGATTTTTAACCTTCCCAGGACGGCAATTACAACATATATACTTCTGCTGAATTCGTTACTTCTGCATTGGCGTGGCAAGGGGTTTCCTCAGTTAGCCCCCCCCCCCCCCCCCACGCACCCACCCATATCCCACTTTTCATGTTATATTGAGGACGAAACTGCGGGAACCAAAATATCTGTTTAGAAAATTATGTATGTGAGTAATTTTTTAAAACGTGTAACTAGTCAAATAACCATGAAAGCAACAAAGTTACAGTAAACTGTTCAGAAACCACTGCAGGTTACAATGTATGTAAAAAAAAGAGACAGTTCTCGGACAGGTTATTTCTAAAATTATTATGGGATAACTAAGAAACTGAAGATAATGATTCTAACCTTCCAAGGAAATGATTGATAAATAATCATTACTCTTGATACGTGTCTTCTTGAGTTCTAGATTTCTTTTGTGTTCTAGACTGATTCTTATTTTAATGCCCTCATCCGTCAGCTGGTATCCTTCATCCCACCCCTACAACCCCTGTGGCACCCCTTTCGCGTAAATCACAGCTACGCCCCTGCTCTCGGCTATATGGTTAATACGAATAAACAAGTGAAAACTAGCGTAGCCCTTGTGGAATTAATTACTGGCAAACTTGGGATTGCGGGGGGTGATCCCATTTTTCCAAATTGGCTATCTACATTTCTGTTCGGCAAGGCGGCATCCAGGGCGCAAATAATGAAACCTATATTTTTTAATGAAATTAATATTTGATAGTGTTAAATTAAATTAAGCAAATGTGATGTGCAACATATATTATAAATCAAACCTGTTTGGGTACTATGACGATCTAGACATCCGGTCAATTGGTATTTTATTCATGTAATTGATTAAAAAGTTGACCCACCTACCCCATCTGATTTTCCATCTACTATATGGGTATGCCCATATTTCTTCGTAATTTCTTCACCCTGGCTTTTCGTCTGAACAGAGCCTCATAGTCAATGGAACTTGTTCTAAAGTCTCTAGTAAAGATATTATATTGTGATTTTGCCTATCTTTGTTCAAAATAAAAATCTGATATCCAGAAGGATAGATTTTTGCATTATATCTTATAAATACTTTCCGTCTTATTCGGCAGACAATGCCACCAACAAAACATGGACCTTAATTACTTATCCGAAAGAAAATCTTACCCCCGATGTGGCAGGATAATCGACGCTTTCCGGAATATTTCCTGCTTCGTGGAGAATACCAAACACGTTAGGAAGACCAGTTACCTGAAGTAAACATCACATATGGGGGCCGTAAACAAATTAATATGTACTTATCTAACTCAGAATCAAAACGTATAGTGTATCGGAAAGGATGGGTAGTTTAACTGCTATTTTGATATTCCCTGTTCTGTGCAGCCCAGGAAAGCTTCATTGTTAATAAACAGTTATTTAATAAAAAGGCACCCTGAAACCTAAAGAGAATGATTTATGTTGTGATGATAATTGTTTGTTGATATATTTAATGGTAGTTTCACTTACTTCATGGCTTCGGTGGTTGCATAGCACATTCCGAACTTATATTTCGAACGTCAAAACAATATATCATTAGAGAACATCGTTCAAGATATTCATGGGTGTTCTTTATGGGACATGGTAAATATTACAAATTGCAGGCATGCCAAATAGATATGTAAAATCAGATCGGTCTCCATACAGTAAAATAATGAACTGCTTAAAGAAAATGTTTAAAGGTCATGTTCAGTTGTTTGACCTTTTGATGAATATACTTTCTATCGTCCTAAAAATATGGAATATAATACAATCGGCACTTATTACTAAAACACAAAGCCGAATTTGGTATTTTAAACTGCCTTATACTGTGCCTTCAATTCTTAAACTTAAATTTTTCTTCTACACCATATAAGGGGATAACCTTACGGTCGCCGTTAACCCCCCCCCCCCCCCCCACCCCATCATTCTCATGTCTTGTATCTGCCAATGGAATAATAATATTTTGGATTTAAATGAAGATGAGGGGCAACATGACGTACCCCCTCCCCCCGACAAGATCCACATCTCCACATAATTATGCAACCCCTGCCCGGACAAATACCCCCGGAATATTACTCCAGAAGAGTTAAAACCAAGACAATCTTCTCCAAATACCTCAATGATAATTTGTCCCCAGTCAATCAGCTCCACCCAGATTATTTCCCCGAGACAATACCCCGCCCGGATCCCGCCCCCCCCCCCAGCCAATTACGTCCCAGTAACCAGCAAGACAGACACCAAACATGAAGCAATTACCTCCCACCGAAAAAATACCCCGGATAATAACCCGTCCCAAGTCAATTACCTCCATCCGAGACAACTGCCAACAGACAGTTGCCCCAACAGACAATTATCCAAAGACCTCCACGCCACCCCGAGATAATAATCTAACGGGACAATGCAAAGGACTGCCGCTAGAACCCCCGACACTCGCTAAAAATTTACCTCCTTTTGTCAAACAGGATAAATCCCATTCCCCAGACTTTTAAAATTTACCAACTCCAATGTACACCGATGATGATATATATTTCTATTTAACAAAATAACTTTGCTTAATTTGATAAGGTGTATTTTTTCGGGGAACGGATGGAGCTCACAGACAAAGCGCATGGTGTCTGCGATATAGTATTAGAAATCATATAAATCATCCATGTGCTTCATTTGTTATTGAGCCATGCAGAACGCAGGTATAGGTGAACAAGTGATACATTAACTGAATTCCTACACACCTAGCTCCACGTTTGTCACACCTATTTGTTGCGCATGTGCACGTGTGCCACGCCTGCCTATGAAGAAGATATATAAAGCCCCAAAGAACTGGGCCTGAGCACGGAGAAGGAAGTCACTATAACTGACAAGGTAAGAGAAACAGACATTTCATTATATTTAACTTAAACACAGTATTGATCTTACACAAATTTACTTGTTACTTGTTTGTAAACTTAGAGTATGTTGTGCCAGAAGTCGTCCAGAATTTTTTTTCGTGTAACAGCTTCTTAGCATGGCACGTTTTGCCAGGCTCAAACTGCAGGGTGAACATAGAGAACTGTAATTGGAGCACTGAAAGCGTACGTGGTATTACATTGGGAATCCAGCCAAAATCCAGCGAGTCTCGATTTTTTTTATCACACCGGGATACAACCTATCTTTAGTCAGATTTAAAGACCCATGATAGAATCGGTTTTATCTGATAAACGAGACCGGGTATCGCGGTTTTTAAATGTTGAGTTGAATGCACAACTCAATACCACGCTTTTTAGTGATCTGATTACAATTCAGTCCTCTGTGCGCAATATGGATTTCAAGCCCAGATTTCCTTGCCACACAAAGCAGCGGTTACATAAAAGGATGTCCTGGACGACCTCAGTCCACTGGTATTAGGAACAGCCTTTTTATAGCTGACCTTGATCAAACCATAATTCCATCGTGTTTATGCGCGCAACTCCAAACAAGGAAAGTGAACATATAAAATGAAACACCGAAGAAATGCAACTCTCAAACTGTGCAATTGCGCCGATTTTGCTACCAGGCAGTGTGTACGCTATGTTAATGTTGTCGTGACTGATCACCGTGCTAGCTTAATATATTTGCACTGGTGTACAGGAGTAAACAGATGGTTTGAACTATTGGCAGATGTCATAATCATTTTCAAATGGACGCACTGGTCTTTCTTGGCTATTGATCAAACCTGATATGTGAAGTCCGTTTGACCCTTACGAATATTTTGTGTAACACAAAGCGTGTTTACATTAGGGTCCTTGCGCAGGTTTGTAGTCTCTGACTGCTCTCCGGTTATTTGTTACTAGTATGTAAGTGTAATATGGCAGCTTAAAAGCAGCAATCATAGCCGTTAAACCAAACAAAAAAAGTTTTTTTTCTGATGAAATTCTATTTGCAATTTGAAATTATGAGATTTTATTTAAGGGTAGGGAAAACTATACAGTTGCTTTGGTTATGTGATTTCTGACTTACTTTGGGTATGTACCAATATATCTGGGTAATTCGTGCTAATAATTTTTCTCATCACGCCTCTGTAAATGTGGTATGAGCTTGTTCATCCACAAATTGATGTTAAACACGGAACAACAGCCAGTAGTTACAAACATTATTTACAACCAAATTACCTCCGCACCGGACTCTCTCTGGACGCTTCTCAGGTTAATTTCCCCGCTTCTTGAAACCGTCGGGGCTGCCATTTTGCATACACACTTAAAAAATGGATGTCGCAAGTAGCATGTTGAAATTATTGGTACAATATTAGGAAAATTTAATATTAACATATTTAATCTTAAAACTTATAATATTTTTTAGTGTTTATTTCATCTGTTTAGTGTTTATAGCTTTGGAAGTTATTTTCGTCAGGTTGCTAAATTAGTTATTTTAACATATACTTTTAGTGTAATTATCGACGGCTGTTATTATTAACTGCAGGTACAGACGCCGCTATGATGTACAAAGGGACGTTTCTCCTCCTTTCCGTGCTGTCATGTGAGTAATTTATTACACCCGCCATGTTATGTTTGTTTGTTGGTTTGTTTGTTTATTTTGTTTGTCTGATTGTTTGTTAGCAACATTAAAAAAAATTATAAAAAACGATTTTGATGATTTTTTTAGGATAATGTTATGAGTGGTCTGGATCACCAACTGGCTTCAGGATTGATACATAAAATATTTATATATTTTAACTCTGAAATCTGGTGTGAGATCAGTTAACCCCCATCAGTACCCCATATGATGATCTGATTTGTTTACTGATCACACGCAAGGTGGCAGTACGTGTATCATGAGTGTGCTTGGTTTCAACGGGACTCCTCACCACCTGGATACACGCACTTGTTAAGAACTATGCTGCATTTTTGACAAAGCCATTTGAGGGGAGTCAGCTGCCTTGGCGGAGGTCAGTGCTCTCTCAGCACACTGCTGGCTCAATTAATAACTTATTTATTATGACATGTATCGTTACTTATTCCAGTGCCATCGTATCAGGTGAATGCTTTGTTTTATGCGTGGCCCGTGCCAGGAGCAAAATACATCAATAAAATACTGATAAACTGAAAGATAAAACAACGTTTGCAGCATATAGTGAAACTCATTTGAAGATATGTAAACTAAAACATTAAAATTAAATATATAATAAGAAAATTATAGTCATCTGGTTATGCAGGTGTACTAAGAGCGGAAATGGACCAACAAGCTTACTGACATGATTTGGCAGAAATACTGATTACATTAATACATAATAAATAAGGCTAAGATAACCTAGGACAATTGAAGGAATACGAAAGGGATAGCGATTTAAAAGAAATGGGTTGGCTGCATATTTCATATTAGGCAGTAAGTCATTTCATAATTACGAAGCAGTTTCATATGTTATAATATATCCGTAAATAAAATTTATTCCTTTACGTTAATCGTGCCGCGTAGTGTATAATTTGTTCTTGATCAGCTGTGATCACTCTTTACTCAAAGCTTTTATACTCCATTCATTACTAAAATCCTACGTATCCGCTGCTTGATAGAGTGGGTTGGGGGGGGGGATCCGAATTTGCAAAGGACCAAGAATATTCACCTTCATGAAAAACGTTTCGCGAATGGAAATACACCTTATTATAACGAACTAGAAATAATGCTTCGTTATGCAAGTGATATATAGAGTAATTATTTTTTTTTGTGTATATGTTATACAAGTCTGTGAATTAACTGGTAATATATAAGTACAAGAGAACTGTGTACACATCAAAATGTGTGAACATATGGATCTGTATTTTTACAACATAATAAACATATCACGATAATAAAAACTAATAAATATATCTATCTGTCTTATCTATCTATCTATCTGCAGTAAAACGTCTATAACGTGTGCACCTATGGAAACGGCCTTAACTGCCTACACACAGAGGTGCCATTTTTAATGAAGGCCAAGAGCACAATCAAATAATAATAAGGAATAATATCGGACTGTGAACCAGACAAGGGTGATTACTTGACATATGCAATCGTTACGATTACGATGACCAAAATGAATTCATGTAATCGATTACGAAAACGATTACTTTATGATTACTTCAAAAAGTAATCATGATTACAGCCACGATAACTAAAATTTATATTGTCATAAGGTTATGCAAGAATTATATACTCTAACCTTTATTCAATGCATCTAAGGAATAAAAATACATAGTATACGGATCCAAAAATCAGTCTCATCAAGATATGAGACAGATAAAAGAGTCAGAAGAATAACTGAAAACGATCTAAATAATTTCAAATGCTTGTTGCACACTATTAACATAGTCTTAATTTAATGATTTGGAGGGAGAGTCAAAGAAATTTCAACTGGGTGGTAGGGCGGGTCCGGGCTAAATGCTGGTATATACGGGGCAGGGCGGGCTACATGTTTGAAAGTGGGCTTCTGCGAGCCAAAAATAAGGTTGTAGTAACCGTGATCACCTTTACCAGAATCTAATGTCCATGTCTGTTCATGTTCATTCGATTATTCAATTTTCTGAGGTAATTTTGGATATAAAATGCTCATGAAATATTATTTCTCTTATTTTTCGACAGACTCGTGTTTGCCGGCTCCACTGGGCAAGATGTTGTACAAATGTAACTGCCCATAATGTTGTACTTTAAGATTATTCAGTACTGTAGGCTTAAACTTGTGGCCAGTCTCACATATTACATAACAAGGCGTAGAGGAGAGCACCAGTATGATTACCTGTGACCTTATATTAGCCACTACAGGGGCTGCATCCGGCCTTGTCACCAGCTGGATATAGCTTTGCTTAACCCACAAAGGCTGAGGTTATCTCCTCAAGGATTTGCCAAAGTCCAGTAGCTATTTTAAAGCACTACATTGGCAAACACTGCATGCCACATAGAAGCCATGGGCTTTCGATATTTATCTCTGTGTACACCTCCTGGATAAGACCTGGGTTCCCTCTGAAGTTTCATGGAGAATCTCAATTAAAGTACCATACCCTTCCCCCTTTCCAGCTAATTAGCTAAGCAATTAATCATGACAAGGTTCAAAGTCTTTCCTGATATACTAATAAAGTGATTTGCTCAGGAGGTAATTAGCAGGTGGATATTACCTACCTTTCTATATCTGCTCACTTGAGCACTTCATCATGGTCTTTAACAAAGTTATGATGACTATACTAAATATAATCAGAATTTAATTTTAAATGCTGATTTTATTTATTCCTCACTTATTTCATTTCAAAATGCTCACACAAACAGTCCTCCTTGCTTCCATTAGATACATCTACTACCTAAGTATGATATGGTAGCTGTCAGGAGTCACAACAGCTGCATACTTCACTCTTAGTGAGGTTTTTTAATCAGTGTTAAACATGAAAGATAGGTGATTTAGGAAACATTAACTGTAGCTGCTTTAAATTAGAAAACACAAAAGTAATCAACGTTATCATATCTAATTATTAATATTACGATTACATTGGGAGAGTGATTGATTACGATTACAATTACTTTCCTTTCAAAATAAATGTTATCGATTACGATTACGATTACTTTAAAAATGTAATCAATTGTTGTCCTACATGCGGCGTATTTTCCTTTGTTCTAACTGTACGTTCAAATCTGCTTGCATCACAGGGTCATGAAAAGTGACCATGCAAGTGAAGTTGCATGGCGACTTTCCAAATATGGCAAAGAACTGGTGCGTAGCCAAAAAAAAAAATAACACGCGTGAACTTCGACCAAGGAGGCGGGGCATGTGGGACAAATCAGTTATAGCCCAATAAAATGTTATGCAAGCCCTGAGATTTGCTCGGCTTGTGTCAATTATGGCAGGCGGGCCTAAACGGCTCGCCTGTAATGTGACACAAACCTCGCAAACCTCACGGCTTGCATAACATTTCATTGGGCTATAACCAATACTAATCGATTACGATTACTGATTACGATTACCCCATGTCTGCTGTGAACAACCGCCAACTAAATATAGGTGCAAACAGAATCGCCCACTAAATCGCCAATCCTGGACATAGTCTTCTGTGATTATAACTCCGCCAGGTGTCGGGAGGTATGATATTTTACTCACTCGAAACTCCTCGGCTGAATTCGTATTCTAACCTCGGACGTATCTAGGACGCAGCCATATTGCCCCCGAAAGTATTTGTGCAGAGAGGTTCAAGACAGCATCTCCGTGCCATCCAAACAAACCAACATTTTAAGAGACACGCTCTGCATGTTATTGATATTATTGATTTTGTTTAAGGAATATATGATGACAGACTCTTAGATTTCTTGTAGTTATGCATGTTTTGCATTAAGATAGTTTCGCCTAGTTTTGCTGTATAATGATAAAGATGACGCAAAAAGTCGCCCTTTCTGGCGTGAACCTTGCTCTCCTGATGTGTACTCTTCACCCCGTTGCAAATGTATACTTGAAGACGCCGTGCAGCACGAAATAATACCCTATTATAGCGCTTATAAAAAGAATTTCACAATGTTTGTAAATGTTACACACTTCTTGTATATTAATCCTTCGTTATGAAGTGTATTATAAACCGTGGTTGTAGTCCCTATACATCCGGCGCAGAAAATACCCATTCTTTGGTCATATCCTAGGGCGATATATCTATATACCATATATCGGGACCTAAATCTCGAGGGTCCCCCGAGAACATCAGGAGATGAAAAGATGTTTTCAGATACTTTACCCTTTGTTGTCTATCCGTAAATGCATTGGATCACCATAGAAACATATTATTTCAGAGGGGCCGGTCCCAATTTAACGTATAAAAAGTAACTGAACGGTGTCAGCAGGTGGCTTTTTACTGGATGTAACCTGGAATTAATTTTCATAAGGATCATTCATCGTGGAGCTGTGTTGACTCCCACAGCATGATGTATTGCAAAATATTTATCAATATAGTAAAGTTGTCCACTCCCTCCCAAATATTTTCGAGGCCATCGGTAAATCCACCAGTTACTTCAAATATAAGACCACACACATAAACAAGTATGATTCCCTTGTCTCTAAAATATTGCACAAACGTGCGATTAGTTTTCCCTTTTATTAAAGGTTGCGCACAAAATGGGGAATGCTGCCAGCTTGTTAAAAAATTATAGGATTGTGTATCCGTTTATGAAAGAGGGCATCAAATAAATCAATATTTGGGCCGTTTTCCATATCTTTAAGAATTAATTTGGGGATTTAATTTGCCCGAACAACAAATCAGTTTGAACAGGCACATAAACTGTAAAACGTCATTAGACAGACTAAACTACGTATATGCGCAATGGACTATATTCACGTGTGTTTGGATTCAGTGACGCGGGATTTTGTATATATATATATATATATATATATATATATATATATATATATACCATATACTTTTGAGTCTCATCTTTAAACAGGGGCTTAAGGAGGGGGGACCACAAAGGACAGTGCCTATATCAACTCCCTCCCCATCGAACCCCACCCCCTTCCAACACTCCATGTAGTATTTAAGTAAATGTTCGTGGCTAGGAAAATTATAATATAAAAATGTTTATCGAATAAAAATATAATACTTGTCAAGTTTCCTTACGCTTTCTTCTGCAACAGTTCATGCATAGATTTATGTTCCAGGGAAGCTATTTTGCTTAACATGTAATGATATAACTAAGAAACTGGAGAAAAGGTATCATGCATAATAAACTAATGAGTCATTGATAGCAAAATTGACACTATTTCACCTATATTAATTTAACGTTTAATCTGTGGCTATTTTCCCCTTTATTAGAGTGTTAAAATTACACCGGTTTACAGGTGTATGTTTCATGTGGTCAGCTCTGCAGCATAGTTTGCTGTTTGCAGAGGCAATAGCACCTGTATTGATACAAACTTAGCTGATGCTCCGATGAGAGGTTTTTGGGGAATACTTGCTCATAATGAATGAGGCCGCCGAAGTTGAACATTTTTAACTTTTCAATACTGCTGAAGTTTTCTTTTCCATTGCGCTTATGAGAGTCTTGCAGCTTCAGGTGTTTCAGAGGAGAGAAATAACTGTTTATGTTGTCCTAAATGTTTGACTTGTAATTCAAGGGAATCCTGGCCAATAATTTGCATTACATTAATTGCTGTACATATATGAAAATCTTAAAATTAGGCTACAGAAGAGGAACACAAGAAAAAATTGTGTATATATAGATTACAGTGTATATCACATACCTATGGTAACCGCCGTCATTTCTCACGACCTGGTGTCAATCATACAACCTGTGACAGATGTTTCGTACAAGAATTCTTATCAAGTATTTACATAACAAGGGGAAGAGAAGAAGAAGCCTTTGCAATAGCAAATAACAAATAGGTGTGATAGAGCCAAGAGACATATTTTGATAAGCATATACATTTGCGCGTCCTTAATATGAACATCTCGGGGACAACGACTTTGTTCGGATAAAAGGCGATCAACTGTAATTTGTTATTTAAGCGTCAGTTCAATTGAAAGTTGTGTGAAAAATAAAACAAAACCACCAATGATGAATAAAAAGACAAAATCTTTTTACATTTATGTTATTTTGTAATGTTAATTTAACGTCAATATTAGTAATGTGCAAATGTTATCTTGCAGTTTTGGCAGAAGTTCACGGAGCAAGAGGTTAGTATTTTTTATACCCGACATTTGGGTATCAATCTGTACATCTGATATTTGTCGCATTATGTTTCAAATCTGATATATGTATTTGTCTGTAATTCGCAGAAAAGCACATATCGACGATAAATATGGAGAAAATGTAGAATTGAATTCTCAAAAATGTTTGCATTTATATATTATAATAATAACATATATAATTTAGTGATGATAATTCATCAAATAAAAGCCAAGGTGATTAACTTTGGCCTAAGTTAGAAATGGCCATTTGTTAAAAATATAATGTTGGGGTGGATCCGAATGAAAGAGGGATCCAGTCCAATAACTGACTTGGATTACAGTTTCTGCGTGGATATTATGAAAGTTTAACCGAAGGGTATCGTGTGTACCTATGAATACCTGTTGTTTATACATGTTTCCCCTCAGATGACAGCCCTAGTACTGTTGTAAGTCTCTTTTTCACAGATATATGTTGCAAGCTGAGCGGTAACGGGAACTACAAGCAATTCGACAATCCTCCGAGTGTACATTTCAGAAGCAACTGTGTGTACAATTTTGCATCTGACATAAACGGAGGATTTCAAATCTGGGTCGATCCTGAATTCCATAAAGATAACCCTAAAGTCAGCTTCGCAAATAGTACGATCATTCATTATGGTGGCCAGACGTACTATCTCAACTACACTGAAGTCCAATTGGTATGTCGGAACTTTGTTTTAATTCTAAATGTTTCTGTCTAATTTATTAGAAACCTATTGTTCATGTCATTCCAAAATGTATAACTTATGTTTCCGCCAAAGATCCTATAAAATCTGCTACAAGTGTTAATTTTCAAATTCATATACGGGAAAAACAAGTACATTGATCCCTTATGTTTATCTCATACTTGACCATGCATTTTAAAGGTGAAAGCATGGGTAATTTATGTAAGGTTTTCTACTGGAAAAAATGAAGCGTGTCCACATCTATCTCTTTACCACTAATGTAATCATGTCTGTATGTTTGCTTGTGCAAGAACTTTCACAGAAAAAGTCCATGACTGTGGGCCACTTTATCTATCAGCGTCAGTGATATGCCTTAACTGACATAACCTATACCAATTTGGCCCTTCCACTTGCAAACAATTGAATTCCTGCAATATTGCACGGCGCTCGCCATTGCTGACCTTTACCTTGGCCCATCATCACAACGACGTATATAGGTTGGTTCCATATCCGACACTGGATGTCGCTTCATTACTCGTCTGCGGAATTTGCCACCTTAAGCGCCTGGGCAAACAATCGGATGCAATACACCCGTCCTCTGCTACGGGACCCAACAGGTCCCCATGTCCTTGTAACTATCTAAACGTAAACGTATGTAAGTCCACGGATCCTGTCTGTGTTACTTGCACCTCGTGTATTCGTCAAACTCACGTAAACCATCCACAATGTGTAAATATTCAAGGTGTTTCATGTGGCTTAATCATTCAAGTTCATACGTTTTATAAGTTGTCAGTGGCGGATCCATGTACCCTCCCCCTCCCCCTCCTCCCGGCGAGCTGTAGCATCTCCCATTTTTTCCATTGTTTTCCCATTTAATCGTATTTACTTTTAAAGATATATTTTTTATTTCCCAGCAATTAGATTATTAAGTTTTCCACAGTTTCTTGTTTGCACTTTCTAATACGTTGAGGATTTTAATAAACGGCTCGGCATATGATCTGCTCCATTAAAAAACATAGCATTAGTTGCGTCAATTTGTCTTCAAGGGTCGGAGGTGGGGGGGGGGGGGGGCATTAGCACACACACGGAGGCTTTTAAATATTGCGTCTGACAAATTTCAAGAATAGTTTTTGTATGTATTATACAGTTCAAACGTATATACTCAATTACATTTCAAATTTATAACAATTATGGTTTTAAGAAAATAAAGTATTATTATTCCGGTATAAGTTTAAATTCTGAATGAGGTTTAGATATAACAGTTATAGTAAACTCATAAATTGAACCAAAGTCTATCAATATATTTATCCACATGTTTCATTTGAATTCTCTGAATAGTGGGGGGGGGGGGGGGGAGAGGGGTTACATTGAACAACCCTTGTAAAATATGGGGGAAATATATAACCCTTCACCAATTTCCCCCATATATTAACGCCCCTTGATAGAATAAAAATACAAATAACTTTTTGTACTGGCGGAGAAGGTCTTTCCATTCTTACACTCAGCTAGGTAATTACAAGAGGGAACTACTACTTCATAGTGATCCTAATTTTATAGAAATATAAATATTAATGCTGGTCACCCACAAAGTTTGACTACGTTATGCAAAGATATTCATGACAATACTAGCTGAGGAACAGGAATTCCTCATGTTTATAGTTGCTTTTAAATGCTCTATTTACATTTCATATTTAAAAATATGCTCAATATGTGGAGGAGACCTCAGACCTATTTTTATTTGTTTATAGCAAGCTTTTTACCAATTTATTCTATAGAGTTTTATTTGATTAAATTGCGAACACATTTATGAACTTTGGCTTTCCTGTCAAGAACAATTCTTAAAAATTTTCGCTAACGTTTGTAAGGGCTTTTAAAAAATGTATATAAACACCGCAATGTTGTTAACAAAAAAATGTATCCTAGGTGATTGGCTGCATGAATGTTGAATTATCATTAGTTGTAAAACATCCGCAATTCTGGTTGGTCTGACTTGGTGCCAGGTAACCTTGTTGAATATGCTTCGTTTATTTTGGTTCACCACAAATGTAAAACAGGGGAATAAAGAAAAAATCAGCCTATGTGAGCATTGGTCGTGGTTTTCCGTCCTATTTCTGTGAAGGTGTCAAGGGATTGTCTTCAGTTTTTTAGACTTCAGAAATTGGAATAGGGTCCCTAAATATAAATACAATATAAACAGAACCGTGTATATTTATACTTATACCTAGGTGCACCTAATACATACACCATGGATCGATCAGAACTTTCCTAAACAATTCGAAGGTACACTTGGGGTTATTATTGAAATGTTTTTGTGTTGAGTGCTTAGAACTGTTAAGATGTTTAGAACAATCCAGTTATCCAAATCGTTCTCGGATAAATATTTGTCGAGATAAAAAGATGATATATATTATATTTAGCCATAATTCACATTACAGCCAAACGGTACGGTTGCCCCTATCCTGGGCTTCCCCACCCAAGATGATGGCATCATTCGCATAGAGAGCATTGGAGGAAACATAAAGTTTACGATTATACCTGAGGATGTGGAAATCTTTTGGCATGGGGCTTATAATTTGAAGGTCTGTGTAGGAGATCAATGGAGAGATAATCCGAGCAAGATGAACGGTTTATGTGGAAACAACAACGGAGAGTGAGTTTTAAGCCGGTCAGGTCCATATGTTTTACTATAGCCATAAGAAGGACCTGAAAATATGTGGGACGGTCGTAGTTTAGCCAGTCTGGCGGCGAATAATACAACTAATTCTCACTCTTCGTGACATCAGGCATAAATTTGAGCCAGCGAAGAAGTTCTCGAATCAATTACGTCTCTCGAGAGAATAAATTACGTTTTGTACATTTCAATGATAGACACAATAACCAACAATCCGATCTATGCGAGTCTATCTCCGGGTTGCATTTTGCCAAATTTTATCTTGATATGGTTCATTTGAATTTTACCTAGCTGCCAGACACAGCCTTTTGCCATGCGTGGCAGCTAAGATATGTTATGCTGATTTTAATATAACATTTCAATCATTGTGATTATTCAACAGCACTATACTAAAGAGATAATGATGAGGTGATAAATTATCTTTAGTTTACAAACTAAACTGGAGAAAAAATCGTTCTCATTTGATATGATTGGTTCTCTGGCATAAAGGTCTCTAACATTCTCGTTCACTCATATCAGGTCTAAATGAAAAACGAATATTCATTTATATAAACATGTTACTAATAATATGTAAACTGTGTGTGGGATAAGAGCTTCAGGAGATGAAAGCTACATTTTTTTGTAGTAAAACTGATGATCTAGTCACTAGCGATGGCGAGGTTCTCCTGGAAAGAAACTTTGATACGTACAAAATATTCGGCGAAAGCTGGAATGTCACGGATGGGTATGTTCACGAAAAGATTATATCATAACA
Source organism: Sipunculus nudus (assembly GCA_026874595.1). Classification (NCBI taxonomy): domain Eukaryota; kingdom Metazoa; phylum Annelida; class Sipuncula; order Golfingiida; family Sipunculidae; genus Sipunculus; species Sipunculus nudus. Next base: position 6,382,395 of record CM049321.1, on the reverse strand, counting down.
TATCATTTCATTCACACAAACGCAGACAAGCATACACTTACAGGTAATGTGTAGAGTATAAACTGTCTGTAAGAGCAACCTTGAGTGAAACGGAAGCATTCACATAGGTCATAACTGCCCTTTCTAATAAGACCAACATCGAACTAAGACCACATATGACTAGTCCGGGGGGATGTATTATAACAATTGTTTCACTTTATATATTCAGTTAGGCTGTAACAATACACCCGTGTACCGCCTCATCGAGACACAGAATCAAGTATGCTTCACTTCTCTTAATAATAGCGACATCTGTCGGAGCGACTAACAATAACTTCTGTCCATAATGTCGACAGAAAATGTGGTATTTTATATAGATGTTAAGAGAATTATATCCTTACGATGTGCTGTTCCTACTGAAGTATCCGGCATTTATTTGGATTAATATAACAATACTTGAAACGTTAGATCAGAGAGGACGACCGTCACGTTCAGTGCACATGCTCGTGGAAATTGTGTATAGTCCGGTATATATATATATATATATATATATATATATATATATATATATATAAGATATTCGTGTGTGTATCCTATTATTTTTAATTAATTCATCCAAATTTTACACTTGTCATTGTAGGTGCCACGGGGAGACAATTCCAGGTGAGCACGTTGTTTTTAAGTTTTGGTTGGGGATGACGGCCTCCATCTTAAAAATCTTTATCTATGAAGTTCTCAAGGTAACACCCCATGTGGAAAGGGCTATCCGGTGTCTCAATATTACAAGTACCCTGAAGTCTTCTTGGCCAACCAACACGGGTGTACACCCCTAGCACGTTACCATTCCCCCCTCCCCTCGGAAGGAGCGTGCTGTAACGCTTGAGCAACTTGAGAAATCATCCACTAAGGAAAATTATTCTGCATTCGCATCTTTAGTGGTTGGCGGTGGCGTCATGGACTTACACTCAAAAAACAGATTGGTTGAATCAACCAAAAAATTGGTTGATCCCAACCAATTTAATTGGTCAAAAGATGTCCAAACAATTTTTTGTTTAAACAACCAATTTATTTTGGTCGTAATCAAACAACAGGTATTGGTCAAATCAACCTATATATTGGTCAGAGCAACCAACACAGCTTATAATTTAAATCAACAAACTTGGTCAGTTTCACCAAAATAATTTGGTTATTCTCAACCAATGTACTTTGGTTGAGGTCAACCAAAACAAATTGGTTAAATCAAATAATAAATTGGTCACGTGAACCAATTCAAATTGGTCAGACTAATGGGCACATTTATGTGTGCACTGCTACTTTCAGTCCCTTTTTCAGTTCTTGAATTCGTCAAATTGATTGGGTGTCTTCTTGTAAGTCTTTCTTTAATTTCGGGTTGCTCTGGTTTGGGTGTCAAGGGGAAACACATATCCCGCCCGGTCTTGGAATAGAACCTGTGACCGCTCGCATACAAGTCAGACGTTTTGCCCCTCAACCAGTGAAGCTTGCATCTCTTGTGCCTGATTTGGAGCACTTTTGTGTCTGATGTTAAAACTGACCAATCGGTTTTGCCAGTGCTTGACCAATCATTTGGTAAAATAACTAATGTGTTGATAAAATTAACCAATGTTTAAATCAACCAAGAAAACTGGTAAAATATATGCAATCAAACGGTCGACCAATAAAAATTTGATTACAGGTTGGTTCTAATTACCAATATGTTGGTTAAATCAACCAATATAATCTCAAACAACCAAATTGGTCATAATTGTGTGCTAAAGTAACTAATATTTTGGTTATCAATTGACCAACTGGTTTGGTCAGTACTTTAACAATTGGTTAAGATAAACACAATCTTGGTTAAAACAACCAAAACAGGCTTAACGAATTAAATTGGTTATATATTTAACCAATCTGTTTTTTTGAGTGTACTATGAAATAATTTATCCAAGTCAGGTTTAGAATTAACCAAATACATTAAACCTTATTTTCCACAGAACTATACTTATCATAACAGATTTGAAATGTGATTAAAAGATATTATTTGAAATATGTCATTCAGACGATAGAAAGATTTATATATATATATATATATATATATATATATATATATATATTATCTAGAAAATTGATACTCTAGTATATCTGTTAAAGAGATAATATATATCATGGTATCATTTACTGTATTTCAGTAAAGTATATTTTTAAAAACCGCTAATAAAATGTTGCCCTTTGAATGTAAGCAGATAATGAAAATAAAATAATTCATGATTATGATTATGTATGTTAAAAATCGAATATTTGTTCCGTTGATTTATGACTGATGTTTTCCTCTATTGCAGAGTGGCCATGTTGTAGGGTCTGCGGAGACCCCCACGTTATCATGCCGGATGGTAACAGCTTCAGTGTGAATGATACATGTACGTATGATCTGATTCTAACTGAAAATGGAAGCCTCAATATCAGTATGATTACCGTACGACACCAAAGCGAGTATCTCAGCTGGGCGAAGAAAATCATCTTCAGGCAAAAGGGAGGCAAATACCGCCTAGGCCATTCATCCGTCAATGCGGTGAGAATTACTTTTATTATGTTTTTAACTCGGATTACTCGTTACAAGGTTTGGAAATCGGTTGGATTAACACCCGGATTTATATAATTAGAAGCGTGTGATACCGCCTTGTCAAGTAATGCAAACCGGAATGATATTCTGCAGATTTACATATATACGAATTCAAGCTTGCATAAACCAAATAACGGCGACTCCCTTCAACAAAAACAAAATTAAAAAGAAAAAAAAAGATATCTTAATGTGTCCATTTGCTTTATAATCCAGCAATCATGTATCTGTAATAACTGACGGTGGGTACACTCAGCAGTTGTGATTGATCTCCTCTTTAACCAAAAATTGGGCAAAGGGGCCATTTCCCACACTTTTGCAATATGAGGAATTTAACATTATCTGACATATTTCTGAAACTAAGCCACATAATGTTGCCTGCGAAAGCCATTCAAGCATCTATCGGCCGAAATCACGCAGCTCTTCGCAAACGCAAAAAACGGGAAATATGCCAATATGAATAGCAAGTGTTGTATCACAGGGTATTTATTAAGCCGGAGCGATATCAACGATATATCGTTTAAAGTTTGATATCTTTCGATATTTTATTAAACGTGCCTTAAACTGAGTTTCTGTAGAATTATCATATTTCTGTTGCAAATTTAGAAATCATAGTGGATTGGAATAAAAAGGAGGCTAAAGGTAAAAGGGTTACAGTGTCTTTGAACGTTTTAGTAGGAAATGTTTAAGTTGGCCTAAAATACCACTTCTGATAGGTCCGTCTACGCTCTTTACCCAGCGCTTTTCCTATAGGCCTACTACCTATATCGTAAGCGCTGTTTGTTTTACCTCGTATCCTGATTCGCTACAACAGAGGGGAGCACTGTATTTTGGTCAGATGAGACCCTTTCCTGGAAGACAAAACGGTTTACTTGCCAAGCGGGGAATACACACAGCCAACGTTGTTCATTTTGTTTTGAGGGACAGTTGATCGCCCCGGCAACCGTTTGAACAGGCCACAGGCTAAGAGAGAATGGCCCTACACGTGGTTTCTGGGCGGAGCCTGATGCCTGTCGAGTGTGTTGACTAGTATTTGGTTGGCTGCTAGTCACATCAGCATTTTTTCAGCCGACAGGCCCACCGCCTGGTGCTGCTTAAGTGCATCAAAAACGTTCAAAGCAGGCAACCGGAGAATCAGTAGCTTCTTTAGAAGCGCAAGATTTTTGCTGCCTCGGGAGCGTAAGATCCGTCTTAGGGAATATATATGTTTGTTCTGTGGTATTTTGAAAAGGGAGAATATTTCTAGACAATAAAGCAAAAGAAGTGCCGAATACAGACAAAGAAAAAATATATTTAATACAAATATATCGCGATATGTTTCGCAATACGCTAACACATATCGCTATATATTGCAATAAAAAAACGTAGACGATACCAAGCCCTAGTATTTTTTTACTCCAGATAAAACTCAAGGTTATTTATCTCATGAGGGCCACACATCCTAAACATTGGTGAATGACTCGAGACCGGACTCGGACTAAAGTCCGGACTATAGTCCACTTTTTAAGATCAAGCCTAGTTCATCAGCCGTCTAGTAGAAAAGACGAATAGGTAAAAAATCATATAACGATTGTATACAATGTGGACTATTATTTACTAGAAAATTTTTAACAAACAAGACCATAAAGAAATCAAGTTTTATCATCTCATCTGGAGCTAAACCTAACTGAAAAGTAAAGCATAGGTCCCTTCTAAACTAAACAATTTAGCATGATTATCTGAAACATCATTTTTATAATTTATTTAATAAGATTGTTTTTATTGGAGTTGGTCATGAATTCTGGTTTCAATTGCCTCGGACTAAAAGAAGGCACAGTTGGACTCGAAATTTGACTTAGACTGGAGTTGCCCGGACAAGGACTTGCACTCGGTCTCTGATGTAGGTAGGCCCCTGCAGACTGACGACAACTTGGGTGCATACACATATTCATTCAAATGAACAAAATGGAAGCAAGTTTGTTTCACATGAAAGCAAAGTTATTATCACATGTCATTTTATTTATCAGTATACATGTATATATCTATACCACGCCCTTCCAATTTTCGCCATCCAAACGCTAAATAATTTTTGTTTGATATACAGTAATTTTAGTCTAAAAAATATTTGTCAATATCATTTGATAAACATAATATATTCTATAAGGAGAGAAAACATGGATCATATTGATCTTATACTGGTATTGCACTTGAGACACTAGCTATTTAGATCTATACATATATAATACACGCACAGAGCTAATGTAATGTAATATTTTTTTCTCTCTGCATCCTATGATTATGGCCCAGAAGGTACTCATGTGGTCAGAGACGTAGCTGTTATTAGTTGCCGACTCTGCTTCTGAACGACGCGCCTTAACTGGACAAGATTTTATCTGACACTGGCAGGAATAAAAGAAAACGACTTAAACTGGTGTCGACCCTGGATTTTATGATCTTGTTCAGACACCCGAAAAGGCATTTAAACCTGACTAATATAACAAATATATACAATGAAGAATGATATTACTATCTTTAAACTGTATTTAACTCTAACTTTAGAAATTTAAATTATGTTGATGGTTGATGTTTGGATTAAAACCGAGACATATTTATATTACCTTATTTTGCTCTGTTTATCTTGTATTTATGTCAACTTTAAAATAAAAGAGCTGCACTTTAACACTGTATCTATATATGTAGCACTTTATCAGAATTATTATTAAATGAAAGAACGTCTGTCCCCTAATATAACAAAAATATTGACAGACAAACTGGCAGGCAGGAAACACCCGGCTACCAAAAGACAAAAAAAAACATAATTCCCCGCCGCTTTCCTTGGCGGAGGTAATGAACAAGGATTTTGGTAAAATCAACTGACTCGCGTACACTTGTTTTACGCCGTAAATGAAACACAGCTGTTACTATTTCCAGAAAAAAAAAACATAATTCCCCGCCGTTTTCCTTGGCGGAGGTAATAAACAAGGATTTTGGTAAAATCAACTGACTCGCGTACTCTTGTTTTACGCCGTTAATGAAACACAGCTGTTACTATTTCCAGATCAGATATTTAGCATTGCCATAAGGGTATCAAAATCTGGTTAGTCAAATAATTCATTGTAAGTGTATCCCGTAATTCATTGTCATTAATGAGTTCAACCAGAATGCGTGCAGTCAAACAGACGCCAGGGCGGCTCAATGAAGAAAGGTATCTGAAAGTGTATCTAGGTCAGGTCTCTTATGACCCGATAAACTGTTGTCATTGTGCATTAGTTTAATTGATCTTACCCCATGTATGTTAAATAACCAAAAAGCGTGATTACCTAAGCCGTAACCGTCTCTCGAGTGAACAAGTTTAATGGTTAAGATCTATTCGCATTTCAATATATACCAATGATTATTTCTTTAGAAATATGCATGCACATGGTATTTCTTTTATTTACAGAAGAATTCTCGTGTGTCACTCCCCTTCGAGGATCCACAGTTTGATTGCTACATAAATAACGATGACGTGCTTTGCTGCGATTCCCTGCAAGAACCTATGAGAATTTGCTCGCCTAAACCATTTTGTTACGACATTTGCTTTGACCACCAATTCGACGGAATAGTGTCTGGCTTGTGTGGAAACTGCAACGGCAAGTAAGCGCACACTTAACATCTAAAAGGATACTAACCTATTGCTGAGTATTCCAGTTATTTTCTTTAATCAGCCATATTTCAGGTTTGGCTCAAACAAGAGCAAATAAGTTTAGAAGAACAAATATACGTTTTATAGTTTTGCACTCTGACTCCCATAAGAAAGTCCACCTTTTAAAAGGTTTGACTTAAATATTAATGTTGAAATGAACTCATCAATCTAAAAAGCATCTCCTGGCTTTTGAACTGACATATCAGACCGAAACGGTTCGCAATAAGAGAAGCAATACTTGAGTATTTGAGTATAAGAAACTCAAATATAGTTATGATTTGTGTGCCCGAGAGGGTAAACGTTGAACTGATATTGCTGGCAAAAATATAAATATTGTCTTTTTACATTTCTGTGGGCATTTATATATATATATATATATATATATATATATATATATATATATATATATATATATATACACATTCCAACTTAATTACCTCATGACCTAGGTCAGTCCGCTTATATTATTTAATGTCCTCTGTTCCGGCCTGTATTTGATGAAATATTTCTCCGTGTTGCATAAAAATTACATATCTTTGTTGTGGTTAAATATGCCCTGCGTTTCGCGAATATTTCCAACTGATGGCATATGGTGTCCTTTCGTCTTTCAGGGTCCATACATACTGGCTTAACGTGCTGCTGTTTCTCTATTTCTCGTTCGTTTTTAAAGCTGCTGGTGTGTCCGTAGAACCATGTTTTAAATGTGTTCTCTGTCAGTCATACATAGTGGCATAACGTGCTGCTGTTTCTCTATTTCTCGTTCATTTTGAAAGCTGCTGGTGTGTCCGTAGAACCGTGTTTTAAATTTGTTCTCTGCCAGTTCTATATATGTTTCGATGTGTTAATTGTCTTGTCTAGTGAATGTGGCCTGGTAAATTACACTCCATGTTAAATAAAAAAAAATGTAATTTATGCAACTACTTTAAACGGACTTAGTTCACACATTATCATTTTAGGAGTGGGCCGGCTGGCAAGCTGAACCCACGACAAGTACTGTAGTACATCATGAAATCAAGCAAAGTATACACATAGTATAATATTATTAATACTCCTCGCACGGTAGGGCACTTTCACTTTGATGTATTGAATATATTGTAATTATTATTACTTTTATTATTATTATTATTATACAAAACCAGGTCCTTAATCATAGTCCATTAATAAATATCATAAGTTTTTCATCATCAATAGGCGCTGTAGTCTGCGCCCTGTCCGCTCAAGCAAAGGGAATCTGGCTATTATGGCTTATATTTGATTTTGATGCATTTTAGCGAAACCGACGACCTTATAACCAGGGAGGGTGAGGATGTGAACGTCGACCCTGACGGGTTGGAAAAATTCATAAACAGCTGGAAAGTAGAGTAAGTAAATATTAATCCTTTTAAAACGCCCAGTCTCATCTGGGGCACATCTTCTCCGGTTTCTTCAAAACTCAAATAAGTGTTGTATTTTGGACACAAGTTAAGGTTTCTTTTTTTTTGTCAAAAGCCTCTTTATCCCTATATCAATAAAAACTTTATTTTAAACCCATATGATGGCCCAATTAACATTTAACAATTACAGATACGATATTTGAAGCAGCCAGTATAAGTTATTTTTTAGTGAACTAATATTGAACTACATGCTAATATTTCAACAATTTTTAGTGTGTTTTTCCTCTTGAATGTTTCTATCTACCCTAAAGCTAAAATTTTAAATTGTATTCAATAATAATTTAAATTGTCATTTTTCAGCATTACAGATATACAGATATACAAAAAAAACGCTTTTCAGATGGTGTCATGTAATTAAATATTTGTCAACTATAAAAATGGAGTTCTGGTATTGGGCGCTTTAAAAATTTAAGTTTTTCATGAAATAGACGCCCCTTCCACACCTATCACCCCAAAATATATACCCTCATCTCGAGCACGATTTCCGAGCCTGCACATCTGGAAGTAGAGAGTGTAATAGCACACGGTCTATGTAGATAAAAGCAACTATACCAGACAAATATCATCCTTCCAGGATTTTGAAGCCTCAACGTCATTTGACTTTGACTAATTACATGAATCAGGAGGCTAAAATACACAGCAAACAAGCCTTTGTTTCACAATCAAGGAACCGAGCATAATTGCAAGATTAAAATTGATATTCTCTGTCATTCACAGCTGCCCTGCATAGTGAGGTGACTGTCATGTGACATGGGAAGACTTCTACCTATCACTTGCTACACCATTGGAGATGTGTTTTCATGAGATTGGGCATCACTCGAGAAATTACAATCAAATCTTGATATCAGATTACGGTTCAGTATCAGATTGAGAAGACTTACATCTTTGCATTATTTAAAGACAATTAGGATCAAAGACTGTACCTGGCTGTGATGTTAAATATTATTTAATTATATGGATATATGAATATATGAATATATTTAATTAATCACCCAATAACATCATCATTTTTAAATTAATGATTACATAAATGGCAATTTCCATGCACTGGGTCAGTCTGTCTTGCTCTGTTTCTCAAATTCACTTGCACCAGGTGAAGTCTAGATAAAAATAAAGCACGCTCGTACATCCGAAAAAAAGTCTTCTTTTGTCTTCAGTGTGATATATGACTTTTTCCATGTATCTGTTTGTGCCTTTGTGTGACCAGTCATTTATTTGAATGTGGTGTGATATTTGAGCGTTTTGTTATGCACAATTCAGAAGTAGAAAGCACTTACAGGGTGCATACCTTCGCCGACACTTATAGCGCTTCAAGCCCCTCTCAAAATATAATCAACCCACATCCCGACATTCAATAATGCACTGAAACTCATTGGTCAATTCGATGCTATCGATATAATCATTTATTAACATAAATGACACTTTTCTTATCAATAGAAATTAATATATATTTTAACACGTTATCTTCATTTCATGTCTTGTGATATTATCGGGGCCAAAAGTTTTGCAGTATATGAAGTTGAAAATGAATACTTGTGATTGGTTGATTTTAACTGGGGGGGGGGGGTAAAATTTACACAATTTAAAAAATATTGACCACTATGTTTTCCTAATATTCTTAATATTCATAGAAATTCATAATTAAATATTTATCTAATTAAAAGACAAAATGGCGCTGGCATTTGTGAGGCGTGGAGCCAGTCCACACATAAAGGGATTCTGGCGTCAACAATATATGATCGGCATGAAATTGCCGATATATAAGAAGAGACACAGTATATTTAGACACAAAAGTAAGTGTATGTGCTAATTATCTCCTATAATCTAAACCATCAGTATTACTAACAGCGTTCTGAACAAATATATGTACTATTTGCCACTCTCAACACAAAAGTTTATATGTGTTGGTGATGAAATTAATGAATAAAGATGTTTCCCCTACAGTTTCTACAATTCTAATACATTCTTTTTAATTTTCTCAAAAGGGCGGCCAAAGAGATGACCTAGATCCTTGAAACAAACCTTACTATTTGCCAAATATATAGCCTCATGATAACTGTATTCGACCAGAATTTTTCAACTTGCATTTTCATCAGTAAGGACGCCAGAAAGTCATTGTCATAGCATCTGACTTGTACGACGTACCAGTTTCTGTGGCTCAGGGGTAGAGTGCAGGAAGAAGCACAAGCCGGTAGTTCGTGAATTGGAATCTAAGCCGGTCGGCGCCCACCCTGGGTGAGCGCTCTGCAGGCTTTCTGGGAAGGGCGTGCCCAACGGCCGTGTTCAATTCAAAATCGAGTGCACCTTCCCGGGTTCCTTAGTGGTCTGACCAAGCAATGGGGACGATAACACACCCAGGGCCCGCAGGTGCAGTAGTCACCCGGCCTTGTTAACACCAGGACATAAATTGAGAGGAAGCGTATTATACCTCCCTTTTTACGTAGTCCTAAACCGGAATGGGTATATATATATATATATATATATATATATATATATATATATATATATATATATATATATATAGTTAAGTAAGTATTAAAGAGGCGGTTACCTCCACCCAAAAAAAAATTATTAAAAAAGTTAAAAAAAAAAAAAAAAACTTGTACGAAGTTGACATCACGATGTATATTTATTTTTGTATTTACTCATAAATCTTCCATGTTCAGTTGATATGGTATTCTTTATCTGGATACCTGCTTTATTTTTTATCGATATGCATTCCCCTCTTGACTGGGGTTGCTATGAATAAAATGAATTTGATAACCCAATTCTGATTTCCATCTATTATCAGAGTCTACATTGCTATGTGTTTACTTAAAGAAATAACATTAAACATGTTTTTATTTAACCAATTAAATATTCTCTTCTTTTCATGGGCCAGCCAAGACCTCTAACATTCAAGGAGACAATATAACATATGTCTGCCATATTAAAAGTGGATGATTTTAAACCTTTTAAAGACTCCTCAAAAGTTAAAAATTCTAAAAGTGTCCCTCTGTACCTGTTGTTATTGGTTTTAGTTTTAAATGATCTAACTATAGATATAGATGGCTGGTAAGAAAAAAAAACTGAGTCTGAATGATATTGATTTTAAACCTGTGAGTAGCAATAATGTATAATGATGGCAAAAGTAACAGCAGAACACTGAACATTATAGGATAATACATAAATTGAAATATGATAACATACACGAATACTATATAAAGGAAACATATATCTTCGATACTTCCAGAAGTTGGTGAACAGTAAGTCCTTATTATACACGAAGAGTGTTTACCATATAGTATGGCTTGAACTGGTGTACGTATACAAATAGGTGTACAGTAATGGAGTAGAGTGTTGCTCTTGCACAATTTGCAGTTTTAGATAAAAATAATTAATAATGTTCTGTATGATTTGTTTGCTATGTTCAGTAATCGTACAGGACTGTAGTTTTTATTGTGTACGCTGTCAACTAATGTTGTCATCTGATATCATAATACTTATTCCATATCAGACATAGGATGTATAATAATAAAGAGTTCAAATAACCTGTATATTTATGTGTAAGTATATTTTTTTTCTGATCCATAAGAACGTCAAACATAAACAGAAATGAGCGTGCCATATAACATCATATATCACTGTCCATACCCTGCACCTACTTTAATAAAATACTATTACATCATTATCTACATATCTTAAATATATTTATGTACCCTGTGGGTATGTATTTTGTTCTTTATATGGAGCACCACTTATTATATTTAATTCAAATGAAATGGTCCCATAATATGTTAATATACCGCTGCATAGTTCTCTGTTACATTATCACTGGACGTGGAATAGTTGTAAAAATAACAAACTCAAGGGATACTGCATTATCAACGGTGCTCCACATAGGAAAATTATCGATGACACTGGGTAAACCATATGCCTTCCCTTAGTAAACAAGCCTGCACTGTTGTTCGGTAAAAATCAATTCATTAATTTTTGCATGATTTTACTGACATATGATCTTCTCAGCATTCCGATATATTTGATATCATATTAATAATAGAATATCATAACTAAAACCATTCCGAGAATGATTAATGGTATAAATACAAGAATGCTTAATTGTATTAATGCAATATTAGACATATAAATCAATATTAAAAATATTGCTGTCTTTAAATTCAGTGATATACAATGTGGTACCTATAATAATATCTGCAAGTATTATGTTAATGATTATTGAATAGTTTGCTTGAAATTAATATTGAATATAAAAAATAGCGTTTCCTATTTGAGAAAAATATTAGAAGTAGATCAAAAGTATTCACCAGTATATGCACTTTTTCAATACAGAAATTACATGATTAACATGTTTTCTTTCTTTTTCCTTGGGGAAATGCAATATAAGTATTTTTTCTTTAAATATCCCAGGGGAAATTTCTCATCTCTTGACCCATTGTATTACGAGACATATTGCATATAAGAGAATGTGCTCATGGTCAAAATTAATAGCTAAACAATAACACATTTCAGTGGATACAAATGTATCACATATAATTTGGCTTTACGTAAAATTATTATAATTTGATCGCGAGCTGCAGTCTGAAATCCACATCTAATTACCTGTAAGTAAAATGAAGAATAAAAACCAATCCTTCTATTGTTTTAAGCAATGTTACTTCAAACTAAACTTTATTTCCAATGTATGTATACTTTTTGCAAGGTTTGGCAAGAAATCTTTTATGTAAAAATAACATCAAAGGATGACAATAATTTATAAATCATAATTAAACTAAACTTATATACGTTTTACACTATTAATAAACTAATATCATACATCGAATTTATATACAAACTCTTTAAGACACAGTCGACGTGATTATTAGGACGAGCTGCAAGAACGAAGCTGTCAAAGTCGTAGACACCAAGCCAGGCATTAGGTTTTCCTTGTCACCTGGTGAATATTTAACAATACATATAAATAAATAAGAGTACCGCAAGAGTGCATAATAAACACGCCATATGTTTGTAAATGTCATTTTATTAGATATGAGCAAAAATTGGCACGAATTAACATTGCTGTACAGTGTTTTTAAAAATCAAGCCTATTTCTGGATATTTTCGCAGTCACACGACAAGGAAGCCATGTGAACTCTGTCCTCATTAAATATGCATGGATTCTACGTTTGAATCGAACTCGGGTGAGATAATCTATTCGTATAAATTAATAAACAAGATCATTGCAAGAGAGCATAATGAAACTGTCATCCGTCTTGTTAAACAATACCTGATAAGATTTGAGCAAAAATTGCTACTAAAAGAATTAAGGTGAGAAACAATTTAGGTAAATATTCACAGAGTTTCATGAACATCGATAAGATTTTGGTGAGTGACTACGGCTATACCATAGTCTGGGGGTATATAATCAATTAAATATGCAAGGAGTTTGCCGTTAATCGAACTAAAGAAAGATATTATATGTGTTAACATTTCTGCACTTAAAATAGAATATGGTTAATATATATATATATATATATATATATATATATATATATATATATATATATATATATATATATATATGTATATATATATAACTGCATCGGATAACCTATAAGATGATATAACCTGATTGCCTTATTTAGTGAATAAAATATGTATTTCTAACCCTGATAACACAGCATTTTCAGGGAAGAAAAACAAACAGCATGTAATGCTTGATTTACTTCATTTCAGAACGGTTCAGTGGCTTTAGTATGCGGACCTTGATTAATCTAAAATTGGCCCTCTCTATTAACTGTCTTGTTTGTTATTCCGTAAATCGTTTCCGAAATAAAACTTATTCCCCATAACCATTTGTTACTTGTCTTTTGCCCATTAAATCTCATCCAATTGTTAAAATCTATTGAGATTTTTAACTATGCCTGCTGGATTGGTAAATTTAACGTTCAAAGGTACATACAGCGCTTTATGTGAGTAACCAACGTTGTTTTATCTATTAAAACTGAAAAGAAACGTTAATAAATGTATATGTCCGTATCACACAGTGTTTCTAATGTATTTCAGTGTACTAATGTGAAATTTCCTGATATGGGTTGAATAAATTTTGAGCCGTCCCTGGAGGAATACAAGTATGCACTCTGTGAGAGCTTTCTACTTCTGAATTTTGAATTACAGCTCTCAATACATTCACACACAGGCACAAACAGATGCACGAAAAAGTCATATATCACACTGAGGGCAATAATAACGATTTAAGAGGGTGAACCAGGGTGCTTTGTTTTTATCTAGACTTCACTTAGTGCAAGTGAATGTGAGAATCAGAGCAAGACATATTGACTCTAAGATTGGAAATTTTTATATAAAGTAATCAATACTAATTATAATTAATGATATCATTATATATATATCACATTAGCACCATCATACAGGTTAATGTCCTCATTCTGTTATAAAACTGCAAAGATATGTCCTAAGTTTCTGTTTAATAAATATTTTTTGCCAGATTCTGTGGCTCAATGTATTATCGAGATATGATAGTAGTGTTCCGTGTGACGCCTAGCCTCATCATCAGCGATGTAGCTAGTGATTGGTGGAAGGCTGTTCACTTGTCACGTGGCAGCCTTGTCACTATGTAGGGCAACTGCGAATGATAGAGAATATGAAATTTAATTATGCAGTTATGCGCGGTCCTTTGATCGCCGATTCGGCATATCTGTAGTATATATTAAGGCTCCTGATTGATTTAATGAGTGAAAGTGTAATAAATTTAAGGCTTTAACATCCTTTGTCAGAGAAATGTGTTCGTTTTAGTGGTTTTATCTGCATGTACTGTGATAGGGTTAATATTCGTGATGTTTAATTTTCGCAATTTAGACTTTTCCAAAATTGTGTTGAGGATCAATTTTCCTGATTGTACCATACAGAAACGCTCATATAGTACCAGTAATCCCTTATCTAGCGACGATCTCAAATGAGCAAATAACTGAAAATAACCTCCCCTATTTTACGAATGCTGCGCTTTATATCTAACCCTGCTGAGACTAGGAGGCGATCTTAATGTTGAGGATTTACTGTATGTCCACAAATGTATGTTATTATATGCGCTCAAAATCTTAACAAAAATGTGTATGAGCCCAGGGAACAATAAACAAATTCCTTCTTCATTTTTGGTAGACAATATACGTCTGATCTCATGTTTCATTTATTTTTTTTTATTTACGGATAACATAAACAGATCTATTTTTATAAGGCTTGCTTTTGTTCATATTATCAGGACTCTCTCTACTTTCAAACCTACAGGCAACGGATAACGTGCACGAGATGTTGGTCTATGAAGGTATATATTTGGAAGGTTAATCTGTGTAGGTAAGGCGTCTTATTCACGAAGTTTTCCCCTTTTTCCGAATGTCAACAATTTTAATCCAACCAATATATACCAATACCGAAACAGATTTTGTTTAAAACAATATCAGGATTCATTTTTTTTTTTTCATTTTAAGATTTTTTTAGACATATTTGTCCAATACATTTTTAGATTTGCAATCTTATTGACTGCTTTTGTTATATAAGATCAATTTTAAATCATATTTAATTTTCCTGACCGCCATTCACCTGCAGATCATATCCTCATGGGCAATATACTAGACATGTTTCGGTAAGACACACCCTATTCTAGTTTATTAATTGTGTAAAACGTATATACGTTTAGTTTAATTATCATTTATAAATTATTGTCATCCATTAATGTTATTTTTACATATTAGATTTCTTGCCAAACCTTGCCAAAGATATACATACCTTGAAAACCAAAGTTAAAATTGAAGTTACATTGCTTAAAACATTAGAAGGACTGGTTTTTATTCTTCGTTTAAATTGAAGTTACATTGCTGAAAAACCAATTGAAGGATAAACAAATCACTTTCAGGTTATTAGATGTGGATTTCAGACTGGAGCTCATGATCAAATTATAATTATTTTGCGTAAAGCGAATTTATATGTGATACACGTGTATCCACTTGGATGTTTTATTGTTAATCTATTAATTTTGACCATGAGCACATTTCATTATGTGCAATATATCTCGTAATACAATGGGTCAAGAGATGAGAACTTTCACCTGGGATATTTAAAGAAAAAAATACTTTCATTTCCCTAAGGAAAAATAAAGAAAACATGTTTATCATGTAATTTCAGTATTGAAAAAGTGCATATACATGTGATACTTTTGATCTACTTCTAATATTTGTCTCACATACAAACTGCTATTTTTGATATTCAATATTTATTTCAAGCAAACTAAAACTATTCAATTATCATTCAGATAAAACTTGAAGACATTATAATAGGTACCCCATTGTATATCACTGAATTTTATACCATTAATCATTCTCGGAATGATTTTAGTTATGATATTTCGTTATTAATCTCAGAATGTTGAGAACCCTAAAGATATTTGAGGTACTTGAACAATTAAACATTATGTTAAACAAATTAAGAACTGTATCAAATCTATTGTACTGAATGATATAGATGCCAACCCATCACTGTTATGGGACACCGTAAAATGTTAGAGGAGTTAGAGGAGAAAATATATCCCTTGCTGCAAATAGAAAGAATAATTAAAACAATTAAATGTTGACATTTGAAAGAGAAACCGAACGGGACATTATAAGTATAATTTACCAAAAAGCACCGAAGACAAGCTTTATGGGAAATTGCGGTCAATAAACACACGCAAATTATCGAGGAAGCAACTTCAGGCGCTATTGTCAGATGTAGATACAAATGGTATAATGAAGGTAATATACCAACTAAATATATATGTATATTTTTTTTAAATATGGAACAGATAAACTTCGAATATATATCTATAATAAGACTCAAAGACGATTATGGTAAAATTCTAACAAATACAAAAGACGTCCTTCAGGAACAATTTAGATTGTATCAATCTGTGTATACTTCTAAAAGTTTTAAACCTTTATAAGTATACACAGATTGAAAATTATAAGAGAGGTTTTTATATCACTTGAAAACATAAAATCAGTCTCTAACGATGATAAACAAGGTTGCGACAAGGTTGAATAAAAATTTTTGTTTCTAGACCATTTGATGACGGATTGAGACAAATAGTTAATGTGCAGCTTAAAAAATAGGCCCCTTCATATTCAAATGCAATCTTAAGATTTCTGTTATTTCAAGAAAAAATAAATTGCATTCTGGAAAGAAGTATTTAAGAAATCGGGGAAATATCACTGTAAATATGTTAATTCATGTGATAAAATATTATCTTATTGCATATTATCCAAATGCAACTAAAAATGTCAAGTCTTGAAAGAATCATTGAGATGAAGAGAGTTAAATATGCAGTATATACAGAGTATGTTCATTATTTTCATTATTTCATCAGTTCATTATTCAAATATTCCAGACCCTTGAAACTTATAGAAAAATGATAGAGATATGAACCGAATAAAACAACAATTTGCTCTTATGCAAGTCTGAGAAGGAAACTTTGTTACATGTAGATTATGAGTGTGGAAAAAAAACCTAATTTCCCAAATGAAGAACATGCTTTCAAGATTTCATATCATAATAAATGAAAAAAAAATTTTAATGAAACAAATGACATTTTTATCAATAACAATAACCGTATGACTGATATGTTGTTCCACCTAATAAAGATATACATCTACACTTGTAAGTGTAATAATGCAAAAAACCGTGTTCACTAGTTTAAAATTATATATTGGAACGATCAATAAAACTGAGAAGAAAATTGCTGCCGAAAATAGTAAAACTGCCTCTCAAAACAAAAAGAAATGGGGGACACTTAATAATTTGTTTATATTGGCTGACAATAATTGAAACCTACAATCCATCTTTAATGAAAGTTCACCTGCGATACCATCCTCCTATGTCACTTATTATATTTTATTTATAGTTATAATTAGCTGTATAATATGCAGATCGATATCACAGACGTCGGGAGATTTGCGAAGAAATGTTCAAGTTAAGCAACCCCCCCCCCCCGCATTTTCTAAAATCCTATACCCAAACCTGTTCTCGTTATCTCTCGTAACTACTGCGTAATATATTCAAAATACACCTATAGTAAAGGCCTAGTTAATACATTCTCTTCAAAACTACATCGAATCATCCAACCTTATGCAGCCTGCTGAGAGTATTTTATTTTAAATGCCATGACTGTATAATTTGAACACCTATTGTTATGCAGGCATATGACATATGAGTTAACATCAGTCGGATCATTTGTGAGTCGAATAAAGAGAGGCGAAGAGTTTTCATGTCCTGTTATTTCTTCATAAATCCTGTTATTTTAACGGGAATTATTTTGCACAAGACGAACTTCACAGGATGTGTGTTTTTTTTCGCGACCCATAAAGGGAATTTTTTCTTATGAGGTTGTAGTTTATTTTATAAACGACATTCAATCATAATAATAGGGTGTAAGTATCAGTGTAATACAAAGTATCAAAGATGATAATTACTTAATTTACTGTATGATTTTAATATGTTATATTTAAACATCAAAATGATTCCCAAAATGATGACAGCAAGATTCCAATCAGCGACAATTATATATACACATATATATATATATATATATATATATATATATATATATATATATATATAATATAAGATATTCATATTACATTTATTATATATAGATATATACTCACACATAAGACTGCATCCTGCGCCTCGCATCAGAACCCGTGGACCCTATAATATTATAGCGTCGGTAGCCCCATAATATTATAGATCTTTGGATGCTCGTACAAGATGACTCAGCGCCCTCCTATTAGCCCCCCCCCCCCCTATAATATTATCATTGCCGTCCAGGGTCTGAGATACTCTGGATAACTGCAACTGGTATACCCATGCTTAATGAGTTACCACCGGATGTGACCTGCTGCAGCGAGAGTGTTCTACTGACGCAAGTGACGACCGTGTGAACTTATGTTACTTTACCTGTCACGCTCTCGTTCAGGTAAGTTCGTTGTATTTGTGGCACACAGCCACAACAGACACATTTGGCAACTTTGGTAACCATTTATATTCTTTAGTAGCATCCAAATAATATAAAAAAGTCAATACATAAAAAGTGTCCTCAGTTCAGAGTGGTTAAACGGATTCTGTCCTACATAATTATATCCTGGCTTTTTATTCTCTCTCATTGGAATATAACCGATAACATCACCCCATTTACTCCAATGGTCAGACGACGGGAAAGGTGAACTACACCCTCCATACTGGCCAATGAAATGAAGGGAGAGTTTGTTGATTATACCCTGACAAATACAAGGTTAACATACAATGTAATTATACGTTATCGTGATATCATCTACCTGTGTGTGCTCCTAAACATCACTGACCCCTCATTAGTGGTCACCCTGATGAGATCAACACGTTTACCCTGATGAGTTTAACATATTAGGACCTGGTCTGTACAAATAAGGGGCCCAGTGACCATGAATATGAAATTAAGCACCGGTACCCAGGCATCATGGAACAAAGACAAGTGAAATGTCACAAGGTAATGCTGAGGTTTGAATGTAAAGTAAAGATTAAATTCCCAAAACAGTAAAGTTATAATAATAATTAAAATATTCATATTATTGAGAACAACAGTAAATGGGAGAGAGAAGCCTATTGTACTCATTTAGTGTGACATGAAAAGCAATAATATATAGCCTATCATGCCAAATCTTACAACAGGTCGTATCACGCGCACTCATCAGTTCTTCATAGCGGCCACGCAAAGCTCCAATGAGCTGTATTTATTCGCTACGACAAGCTCGTGCGCGTAAATGCATCTCCATTTGGCAGCGATTTTGAAAACGAACAGGCCATCCGCGCAAGACCTTAATGCCATAAGTCCAATCGCGATTAATAGGGTGTTTCCATTATTTTGTTCATGTAAACATGGATGTGTTATAAGCACCTGTGTATTTAATTGTATGCTTCCATATTTGTAACTATTAACAAGTTTTAATGTTATTGTTTCAATTAAACAAAAAAAGAAAACTGAGTTCATATGGCATATCAACTGCTTTTTTGTGCTTGTGAGCAAGCAATCAGTGGAACGTGACAACGGTTTGCAGAAAGGCCGCCGACTATCTAGAACTGAATGAATGATAACGAGCGATCTTTGTCTCATTATTGTCCATGCAGTTAAATAATAAGCATAAAAAACTGTTCTCACACACAAGAAATAAATATGATATCAGTTATTCCTTTTAAAAACTTATACGTGCCAGGATGGGCAGAATTATGCGGGATCAGTTGCAGGCTACGTGTAGGTCTGGACCGGTTTTGAACTCTTTTAGGGGCGGGGGAGGGTGGGTGGTCACTTGTACATGCTGCCACCTAGTGTCCAATTATACAATTAAACCTTTAGCCTAGGGCTTGAATTTAATTTGCTTCACAATTTTGCTCAAAAAGAACCGAAAACCCATAATTACTTACATGTTGAACATAATTAAATATTCAAAACGTATTTGAAACGGAATCTTATATCCTATCGAATGACGTGGTTTAATGTTCTTATTAGTGATTTGATTTTCAATATACCTAGCATGGTTTTTCTAATATTGTCAGCAAATTTTTTCAGGGGTGAATAAAAAAAATGTACTGCTTGATTTATTTGAGATGAATTAGTGGATTTAGTATGAATCTGAATCCAGATCGATCTAATTGCCCATTTTTGCTTGTTGACTCCTTTGTTTCTCGGCATATCATATCAAAAATATCGAACTGATCCGCCATAATATTAAAATACGTCTTTCTAGCGCTATTGCCCACCAGGTCTCGCAATATTATTGAAACAATTAAGATTTTATTAGATAAGCTGCAAAAAGGGAAGGTTCTTTTAACTTGCATGGGTACCTCTAACGTTTAAAGTGAGTTACGAACGTTTTCTTGGCGTCATCGTGATGTCAATTTCGTGTAAGTTTTTTTTAATATTTTTGGGTGGAGGTAACTGCCTCTATTTTTAATGCTTACTTAACTACATATATATATATATATATATATATATATATAAATATATACATATATATATATACATCCGTACGCTTCCTCTCAATCTATATCCTGGCGTTAACTAGGCCCGGTGACTACTGCACCTGCGGGCCCTGGGTGTATAATCGTTCCCATTGCTTGGTCATACCACTGAGGAGCCCCGAAAGGTGCACTCGATTGTGAGTGGAACACGGCCGTTGGGCACGGCCTTCCCATTAGCCCTGCAGAGCGCTCACCCTGGGTTGGCGCCCACCGGCTGAGATTCGAACTCGCGATATCCCGGCTTTGAATCCTGCGCTCTACCCCTGAGCCACAGAAACTGGTACGTCGTACAAGTTAGATGCTGTGAAAATGACTTCATTAAAACCTTCTGGCGTCCCTACTGCTGAAAATGCAAATTGAAAAATTCTGGTCGAATACAGTTATCATGAGGCTATATATTTAGCCAATGGTAAGGTTAGTTGCTAGCATCAAGGTCATCTCTTCAGTCGCCCTTTTGAGAAAATTAAATAGGATGTGATAGAATTGTAGGAATTTTAGGGGGAATATCTTTTGTTCATTAATTGCATCACAAACACAGTTAAACTTTGTTATTTTAAAACTGTTGAGAGTAGCAAATAGTACATATTTTTGTTCAGAATCCTGTTAGCAATACTGATGGTTTAGATTATAGGAGGTAAATAGCACATATAGTTTTGTGTATAAATATACAGTATCTCTTCTTATATGGGCATTTTCATGCCGATCATACATTGTTGACGCAGAATCCATTTATGTGTGGACTGGCTCCACGCCTCACAAATGCCATCGCCATTTTGTCTTTTAATAAGATAAATTTTACCCCCCCCCCCCCCGTTAAAATCAACCAATCACAAGTATCCATTTTCAACTTCATATACTGCAAAAACATTTGGCCCCGATAACTTTTAGAAACATTAAAAAGGAAAATAACGTGTTAAAATATATTAAAATTTCTATTGATACGAAAAGTGTCATTTATGTTTATAAATGCTAATATCAATATGATCGAATTTTCCAAAGAGTTTCAGTATATTATTGTTGAATGTCGGGATGTGGGTCGATTAAATTTTGAGAGGGGCATGAAGCGCTCCAAGTGACGGCGGAGGTATGCACCCTGTGAGTGCTTTCTACTTCTGAATTTTGCATTACAAAACACTCAAATATTACACCACATTCAAATAATGGTCACTCAAAGGCACAGACAGATACATTAAGAAAAGTCATAAATCACACTGAAGACAAAAGACGACTTTATTGGATGTACCGGCGTGTTTTATTTTTATCTAGACTTCACCTGGTGCAAGTGAATTTTTAGAAACAGAGCAGGACAGACTGACCCAGTGCGTGGAAATTGCCATTTTTTAATCAGTAATTTAAACGTTATGATGTAATTGGGTGATTACATATATATTTATATATCCATATAATTAAATAATTTTCAACATCACAGCCATGATACAGTCTTTCATCCTAATTCTCTTCTGAACCTGATACTGAACCGTGATCTGTGATCAAGATTTGATTGTTATTTCCCGAGTGATGCCCAAGCTCCTGAAAACACATCCCCAACGGTGTAGCAATTGATAGGTAGAAGTCTTCCTTTGTTACGTGACAGTCACATCACTATGCAGGGCAGCTGTGAATGACAGAGAATATCAATTTTAATTTTGCAATTATGCTCGGTTCCTTGATTGTGAAACAAAGGCTTGTTTGCTGTGTATTTTAGCCTCCTGATTCATGTAATTAGTCAAAGTCAAATAACGTTGAGGCTTCAAAATCCTGCAAGGGAGATATTTGTCTAGTATAGTTGCTTTTATCTACCTAGACCGTGTGCTATTACCCTCTCTACTTTCAGACGTGCAGGCTCGGATATCGTGCACGAGATGAGGATATATATTGGGAGTGATCTGTGTTGATGGGGCACACGAAAAACTTAATTTTTTAATGCGCCCAATATCAGAACGCCATCTTTATAGTTGACAAATATTTAATTATATGACACTATCTGAAAAGCGTTTTTTGCTTGCCGGAATCAAAGATTTCGGCAAGCATATTGCTCATTTGCGTATGTATGTTTGTCTGTCTGTTTGTTTGTCTGCACTCTCCTGGCCACAATTTTGCCACAATCACCTTAAAACTTTTAGAGATGATGGGAAATTAAATTTCTAGGTGCCCTATTGTTTTTGGTTAAAATAGATCAAAGGTCAAGGTCGTCAAAAATTCTGAAAACGGTTTTTTCTTCATATCTTTGTGACTATTAGTCGTATCTACTTCAACAATAGCTCATTTTAATCGTCATTCAAAGGCCTGTCATCTGGTGTGTAGCTGACTCAAATTTGCCGTAACCATGGTTACAAATTTTGGGGAAAATCATGATATTCAAATATAAGGGGTCTTATATTTCTAACTTTGTCAGTTTTAAAGCTAGTGTGATCTAGTTTTTTTGCATCAGGTAGCATTCAACTAGTACTACAAGATTTTATAACAAGTATTGCAGTATCTCGTAAAATATCTCGTGAATAGAGATATTTCGAGATTTCATTCATCTTGCGCCAAAGGCCACATTATTGCAGGAATCTTTCTGAAACTGACATATTATAAGTATTACACTAGGATCTCGAAATCGTTTTTTTTTTTCATTTTTTGAATAGGGCCACTAGGGGGGGCTGGATGCGAACCTCCCGAACATATCATATTTTGGCCATATCTCCAAAATTATAAGCCTCAATTACATAAACTATAGCTTATTTTCTTCCTCTGAGTTTTCTCCATAACCTAGTGTAGTCATCTGGTCACAATTTTGTGACACTTTGTCAGTGTTTTCGTCTGTTTGTCAGTTGTCCTCAAATTCGCCTGCTTGTTGGCTCTTGCGTCTCACATATAGTATTCTGTAGGCCACAGTTTTGACGGAATCCTTTTGAAACTATTACATCTTATGTCTTACACTAATATCTAGAAATAAATTTTTCATTTTCCGGATATGGCCACTAGTGGGCGCTGCACACGACCCTCACACACATACCATTGTATTGGCCATATCTCTACACCCAAAGCCTCAGTTACATAAACTATAGCTTATTTTCTTCCTTTGAGTCTTCTCAATAACCTGATTAAGGCATCTGGTTTCAATCTTCTGTCACTTTGTCAGTGTGTCCATCTGTTTGTCCGTTATCCTCAAAGTCGCCTGCTTGCTGGTTCGTACGCCTTACATATAGCATTCTACAGGCCACAGCTTTGACGGAATCCTTTTGAAACTGGGACGTCTCATGGTATACACTAATAATACGAAACGCATTTGTCGTCTTCGGAATATGTCTGCTAGAGGGCGCTACAGTCGAGCCTCTCTAGTATATCATTAATTCGCCATACCTCCAAAATTATAAATCTAAATTACATAAATTATAACTCATTTTCTTCCTTTGAATCTTCTTAATCACCAGGTTATGTCATCTGGTGTCAATCTTGTCTCACAAAGTCAGTATGTCTGTCTGTTCGTCTTTTGTTGTCAGCTTTGTCTGCTTGCCTGTTCTTTTGTCTCATATGTCATTCTACGGGCCACATATTCTCAGCAATGTCCCTGAGAGTCATTTCATTAATAGAAAACCGACAATATGTTCTGTCTGTCCGTCTGTGTTTCACTTCCGATTTCCGGCAAGCGTTCGACCCATGGTCGTCTAGTTTTTCTGTTTTCCTCTCCTGTATATCTGTCATGCTGAAAATGACCTTTTCAATTATTATTGAATACAATTTTAAATGTTAGCTTCAGGGTAGATAGAAACATGAAAGAGGAAAAACACATTTAAAATTGCTGAAATATTAGCATGTAGTTCAATATTAGTCCACTAAAAATAACTTAATCTTACTGGCTGCTAAAAATAGCGTGTCTTTAAATGTTAAAATGTGAACAAAGTTTTTATTGATATAGGGATATAGAAACTTTTGACGTATTTACCTGACCTCGTGCCCAAAATACAACACTTATTTGAATTTTGATGAAACCGGAGATGATGTGGCTCAGATGAGACTGGGCGTTTTAAAAGGATTAATATTTACTTACTCTCCTACTTTCCAGCTGTTTATAAATTTTTCCAGCCCGTCAGGGTCGTGGTTCACATCCTCACCCTCCCTGGTTATAAGGTCGTCGTTTTCCCTAATATGCATCAAAGTCAAATATAAGCCATGAAAGCCAGAATTCCCTAGCTTGAGCGGACATAGCGCAGACTACAGCGCCTATTGATAATGAAATCTTTGGACACATTATGGACCTTGATGAAACACCAGGTTTTGTATAATAATAATAATAATAATATATATATATATATATATATATATATATATATATATATATATATATATATGTTATGTATGCAAATGGACATTATGGCCAAGCAATACAATAACAGATTCAATGCTCAAAGAAATAGCAACAAAATTTCTGTTTTTGTGCTAGTAATTTTAGTTCAATGTTTACCCTCACGGGCACTCATATCATAACTATGTTTGAGTTATACTCAGCTACTCCATTTTTCCTTCCCTAACTGCCATCCGTTTCGGTCTGATATCTCAGTTCAGCCGTTCTTCAGCGGCGTAGAGATGCTTTATAGATTGATGAGTTTATTTCAACATTAACATTTAGGTCAAAAACTTTGGACTTTCTTAAGGGACTCATAGTGCAAAGCCATTTAACGTATGTTTGTTCTTCATAACTGCTTTGATCTTGTTTGAGCCAAACCTTAAATATTACTGATTAAAAAAAATAACAGGAATACGTTGGTATCCTTTTAGATGCTAAGTATGCACTTACACGCCATTGCAGTTTCCACACAAGCCAGACACTATTGCGTCAAATTGATGATCAAAGCAAATGTCGTAACAAAATGGTTTAGGCGAGCAAATTCTCATAGGTTCTTGCAGGGAATCGCAGCAAAGCACGTCTTTGTCATCTATGTAGCAATCAAACTCTGGATCCTCGTAGGGGAGTGCAACAAGAGTATTCTCCTGTAAATAAAAGAAATACCCATGAGCATGTATTAAAGTTCTAATGAATTAATCAGTTATCACGCCCAGATACACTTTCAGATACCTTTCCTCATCGAGCCGCTCTGGCGTCTATTTAACAACACGCATTATGGTTAAAAAAAATCATTACTGACATTGAATTACGGGATGCACTTACAATAATTTTTGAATGGCTAGATTTCGATACCCTTATGGCAATGCTTAATATCTGATCTAAAAACAGTAAGAATACTGATTCAGGAACGGCGTAAAACAAGTGTGCCCGAGTCAGTTGATTTAACCAACTGATTTTACCTCCGCCATACCAAGCGGCGGGGGTTATTTTTTTATTTATTTTTGGCAGCGGGTGGTTGTCTGTGTGTCTGTTTGCCCGTGAATTTTTGTCTGATAGCACAATTATACAAAAAAAAAATTCTCAGCGGAGTTTAATGAAATTTCAAGGATAGCTAGGCAGTGATACAAGGAACAATTGAGTAATTTATAGGGGCAATCCCGGCGTAAACAACTTCGGAATGCGCTTCAGGGTTTAAACAGGGTCTATTGCATGTTGGTTTACACAGGAACGTACCACATGACGATATTGCCATATTTGGAGTGCGAGTCGTGATGTCATAGAGGACAATGACGACACTACGTTTAAGTGCCCTTTCCCTGAAAGATTTCATTAAATCAACATACATCATGGAGACCATGATTGTTGTTCGTTGTATTAAATAGGCCCTGGCACTGTGGTAATAAGAAAGTAGATGTCTTAAGCTCCTAAACCCCAAATCCCTTTCAGGAGATAGGGCCCTATAAACCGACTTGGCAAGCCGGAGTATGTCTGTTGGTATACTCTGTTGACCCATAAATCTTTTTTCAAAGTCGCCTGTTGGCAAACGCACGTAGCAATATTTTTTTTTTTATTCTTGCTGAGTATATTAATTTTTTATCATATTCATTCAACCGTTTTGTAACATCATCCGACGATTAAAATAATCAACACATGTGGTAACATTTTTTTTGTTACGAGACAGAAAAGATGTAAAAACGCAGCTTTTGACAATGTACGTGAAATATGGTACAGCCAGGCATAAAATATACTATATAGTCCATACATAAAAAAAATGAACGGACAATAATTTTAGTAAAACTTCACAAAGTTTAATATCACGTGGTAACATTATCTTTTGAATGTCCTGATAGTTGAAAGTGCGGGTATATATATATAGTGGGTATCATGTCCTGTCTTTAAAATGAA
The DNA here is from genome assembly GCA_026874595.1 of Sipunculus nudus. Taxonomy (NCBI): domain Eukaryota; kingdom Metazoa; phylum Annelida; class Sipuncula; order Golfingiida; family Sipunculidae; genus Sipunculus; species Sipunculus nudus. The sequence continues at coordinate 6,355,396 of CM049321.1, read as the reverse complement.
AAAAAAAAATGAGCATGATTATATTGATATGCAGAATTCAATGAAAGTGCAGGTAAATCTGTATTTTTATGCATTTGCCAGATACTCCATTAATGAGAAAACAGTATATCTGGTCATTTCATTACAAATGAACTTCTTCATGTTTTATGAATAAACGGTACACACACATTTACTCCAATTATGATTAACCTTTTCACGTGCTGACGTTTGCGTGAACTGTCAGATGTTCAACATTAAAAAAAAAACACTGTTTCGTTCAGGTTCCCCCATATCCGTCTGGACTTCTAGGGCTAATTTGTGCCAGTTTCTTCAGTAGTAACGTGTTAAGGCCGGCATTTCGTTGCGACCAGACCAGACAGGTCAAACATTTAATAGCTGAGGTGATCTGACTAGACGCGACTCTGTAAGACATAAGGCCTATACCAGCCACCCCTCTTACCTATATTTTGAATGACCCATTAATAGGCCACCTTATTGTAAATTAGGCTGGCCCTGAGAGATGGGCGCAAAGATATGCCCTCTCTTCCGCTGGTAATTGAACGATTTAGACGAGGGCCACTGGCCTGTATTTGGTTAGGTCATTTAGACGTGGTCAGGGGCTAAACATTAAATCGACATATGGTGAAACTCAGTTACCGCCGCGATTTGTTCTAGGCTCCCTGTTTACCACATTTAACTATAATAGACTGGCAGTATATCCATGTCCGAGAGAGATATTTAGGCCATTCTGGTATTTATGCCTTAAATTTCTGTGTTGTTTTCTTTAACCTGTGGGAAAAGCCCTACATTGGCGAGCGGTTGCCAGCCCGTAAATCAGGAAGGTTTAGCTTCTGACAAGGAGATAAAACTTGATTTGTTTATGGTCTTACCTGTCATAATATTCTTGTTATAGTCCACAATGTATACAATCGTTATATAATGTTTCCCATTTGTCTTTTTTTACTGTAAGCTAGATGATCTCGGCTTAATTTCTCGAGTCCTTAAGTCCGACTTTTTAAAAAGTGGACTATAGTCCGGACTTTAGTCCCAACAGGACTCGAGTCATTCATCAATATTCAGGGCGTGTGGCCCTCATAAGTAAAAAAAACTGCAGTTTATTTGGAGTAATAAATATTAAGGCTGCGTATCGCCTACAAATTTAGTATTGCAAGTTTTTGTGATATGTGTTATACTATTGTGAAAGATATCGCACTATGTTTATTATATAAAATTGACAAACAAATAAATATGACCGTGTTCGGCACTTAGTTTTCTTTAATGTCTAGAAATATTCTCGCATTTCCAAAAATCATAGAACAGACATGTATATTCCCTTAGATGGAACTAAGAGATATGGTATATCAGGCCAACTTGAACATTCCCTACTAATTGTCCAAAGGCACGATAACGCCTTTCACATGTAGCCTCTGATTTGTCCCAATCAATGATGATTTCTATATTTGTAACAGAAATATAATAATTTTACAGAAACTCAGTTTTAGACACGTTTATCGAAACATCGACAGATATCGATATATAAAAATTCCACCGCGATACTCAAAATGCGAATCACCGTATCGCGATAACCCGATATATCGATAATATCGCGCAGCCGTAATAAATACCCGGTGATACAACACTGGTCATTCATAGTGGCATATTACCTGTTTTTGCGTTTGGGAAGGGCTGCGTGATTTTGGGCGCTGGTGCTTGGCTGGTTTTTCGTAGAACACATTCAGTGGCGTAGTTTAAAAAAAGATGGCAATGTGATTGACCCTTTGCAAAATAATGTCAAATTTCTCATATTGCGAAAGTATGGGAAATGGCTCCCTTGCACCATTCCCGACACTGCGTGGTTACAGAGGAGTTCCATCACAATTGCTGGGTGTAACCACCGTCAGATATCATATAAATATGTGTGTGTGCGTGTGTGTTTTTGTATTGCTTATAGGGTACCATATCATCTGACCCTGGCATATGAAAAAAAGATAAAATCCAAATCATTCGTACATTAGAACATTTAGGTATAACACAAAACAGTTGTATTATGAAACCAAATAAAAGATACATGTTTCCTTTATTATAACGCAAATGGATTAATTTATTTTTTTTCTTTTTCTTTCAAAAAATGATAGTCGTGTTCATTGTTCTTATGCAAACTTGAATAAGTATACGTAAGTCTGCAGAATTCCATTCCGATTTGGGACAACTTGACACTGCTCTGTCACACGCTTCCTTTTATTTTATATCCTGGTGGTTACCAGGCCCGGTGATTAGTGCACCTCCGTACCCTGTGGGTGTTCTCGTGCCCACTATTGGGTCATATCAATCGGGGACCCGCACTTGGTTTTAAGCGAGGCAAGTTTGTTGGGCACGACCTTCCCAGTAAGCCTACAGAGCGCTCACCATTGGATATTGCCAACCGTGATAAATCATAACGCCTTAGGTGAAATTTGAACCACCCTCATCCCATCCCCCTATCCCGCCCCCGGCCACAGAAGCCGTTCGACACGTGCAGTTGAATCAAATCAGAGATTGCTTGTATACCTCCCAAAGGATAATGCAAAGAAACGGGTGTGTGCTATGCAAGCACAGGAAAAGGTATGGTTGAAAATCTCTGACTCCACCGTTGCCTAACAGGTGAGATTTGCTTGCGAGAACAAAGGCTGACCCTCCGATGAACATATTGACAAGTTTCACATTGATAGAGAATCCCTTAAACAAAAGAAGCTTGATCCACGAAACTTAAACAACGTTCCAAGTAAAGCCTCTGATAGAAAACCAATTAATCAACCGATCAGGTAACAATCCAACCGATTAACCAACCGATCAGGTAACAATCCAACCGATTAACCAACCGATCATATAACAGTCCAAATATGTAACGATTAAAAAAAACAAGTTAAAAACGTAATAAAAATATATCTCACCACATTGACGGATGTATGGCCTAGGCGGTATTTGCCTCCTCTTTGCCTGAAGATGATTTTCTTGGCCCAGCTGAGATACTGACTTTGGTGTCGTACAGTAATCATACTGATATTGAGGCTTCCATCTTCAGTTAAAATGAGATCATACGTACATATATCATTGACTTTGAATCTCTTACCATCAGGCGTTTCAAAGTGAGGGTCTCCGCAGACACTACAACATGGCCACTCTGCAATAGAAGAAAACATCAGTCAGAAAACAACTGTAAAAATATTCAGTTTTCAACATACATAATTATAATCTTGAGCAATTTTTATTTTTTTTTTCATTTTCTGCTTACATTCAAAGGGCAACATTTTATTAGAAATTATAAGGTTTTTAAAAATATACTTTACTGAAATACAGTAAATGATACCAAGATATATTTTTTATCTTTAACATATATACTAGAGTATTAATTTTCTAAATTATATATATATAACTTTCAGCGTCTGTATGACACATTTAAAATATTATTTACTTAATTACTTTTCAAATATGTTATAATAGGTATAAGGTTTTAGAAAATCAGGTTTAATGTGTATGGTTAATCCTTAACAATATTCCATATACCTATATTAATTATTTGATAATTAGTCCATAAATGAAACCATACTTTATTATAGTTTATTTATATTATAACTTTATTTCTTACGCAAAATATAAATCTTATTCTTTGAATAGTGTTTGCCGGGGGGGATTATTACCTAGACCACTCCCCCTTGTCAAAAAGTAGACCCCCATCCTCCTATAATGACGTCCGTGTCTGCGCCATTTATAAAAAAAAAGTGAACGGCCAGTAATTTTCTTAGGTCATTACATTATATTATTATCAAATAACTGGCAGATAATACGAAGGGCACGTCTTTGAAATTTCTGCAATTTGTTAAAACTGTTAGCAGTTGCTTACCCTCATATTGTCTTGCCGTTGTCAAACTGTGACTGAATTAGGCCCTTATAGATCCTAAGAAATAATCCTCAGGCGAGAAACCACAGATTCTGCATAAAGCACCAAGTTTTGAAGATGATGTACGTGAAATCTGGCCAATTGTTTACGACTTTTACGAGTTTTACGACTTGAATAAGTCATATATGAAAGGATAATCTTTAAGAGTCGATCTTAAATCGACCTTTATAGAATACCCTTGGAGATACGCTTGGGTGAAATGGGACAGGCATCTGTCATAATGTGCAGGGGCGGATCCAGGATTTATAAAAAATAAGGGTCCAATCCTGGAGGACCAAGGAAAAAAACCTTAGAAAGGTCCTCCGGAAAGGGAGGGAGGAGGTCCAGGTCAGGAAAATGGTCTGAAACCCTTGATAACAAGGTTTAAGTGGCTAAAAAAAAGGGTGGAGGTGAACCGGACCCGCTGGACCCTCCTCCCTGATCCTTTCCGATGTGGAATGGGGGTGGGGGGGGGGGGGGGGCAGGTGGCTAATATAAAAAGCCCTGGCCAACTGTAGTTTTAGCATATTTTATCGTTAATCAAACTAATTATCCTTTACTTTTAGCTAATTCCTAAAATATGCAAAATATATGGGGAGGGGTCCTCCAGCGCTCATTTTATTATTATTTTTATTTTTATTTTTATTTTTATTTTTTTAAATTTTTATTTTTATTGTAAATATTTATATAGCGTTAAATCCAGGAAAAAAACCTGCGTAAAGTGCTGTACAGTTAAAAGCACAAATGCTTAATTGAAACATACAATACTATGAAAGGAAAACTGATAAATAATCAAGTCCATGCAAGAGATTAAATATAGTATTTTAGATTGACATAAATGCGTTATTAACAATTCACCATTACAGCAGAATAAAAATACTGTTTATAGCAACAGCATCAATCCAAGGGCAGAAACGAACTATCCGTCTTTAGTCCTGAGCCTGTTTATATCGATTCCGAAGCCCCCCCCCCCCCCCCCCCCACACACACACACCCCACCCCCCATTTTGACAAGTGCGAGTGCATATAACCCAATAAACTATAATGGGACCCAAAAGCGCATTTCAACTACATTTGCCTGCCTCAAATGACCAGAACCCCTTTACACCCTGGTGATGAGAGCGCACCTTTGTGGTATAGACTTTTGCTAAGGACCTTGCGCATGAGGCGGTTAGTTTGGGACGCGGGTCAACACCCGTGGGTCTGCGAATGCAGAATAATGTTCCTTAGTGGATGATTTTTCCAGATGCACAACCTTTACAGCACGCTTGGTTCCGGGGGATGGGGGAATGGTAACGTGCTGGGGGTGTACACCAGTGTTGGCTGGCCTAGAAGACACTAGGGTACTTGTAATACTGAAACGCTGGGTAGCCCTTTCCACAAAGGATGTCACCTTGAGAACTTCATAGATAAAGGTTTTTAAGTTGGAGGCCGTCATCCCCAACCAAAACTTAAAAACAAAGTACTCACCTGGAATCGTGTCCCCGTGGCACCTATAATGACAAGTGAAAAATTGGATGGATTAATTAAAAATAATAGGATACACACCCGAATATATATATATATATATATATATATATATATATATATATATATATATATATACGGGACTATACACCATTTCCACGAGCATGAGCACTTCACGTGACGGTCGTCCTCTCTGATCTAGCGTTTCAAGTATTGTTATTTTAATCAAGATAAATGCCGGATACTTCAATAGGAACAGCACATCGTAAGAATTTAATTTTCTTAAGATCTATATAAAATACCACATTTTCTGTCGATATTATGGACACAAGCCCTTAGTGTTTGTCGCTCCGACAGATGTCGCTTCTAGTGAGAGAAGTGAAGCATACTTGATTATGTGTCGCGATGAGGCGGTACATCGGTGCATCGTTACAGCCTAACTGAATATATAAAGTGAAACCTGTGTTATAAGACCCCCCCCCCCCCCATCCCCAACCCGGACTGGTCATATGTGGTCTTTGTTCGATGTTGGTCTTATTAGAAAGGTCAGGTATGACCTATGTGAATGCTTCCGTTTCACTCAAGGTTGCTCTTACAGACAGTTTCCATTCTACACTGGGCCTGTACGTGTATGCTTGTCTGCGTTTGTGAGAATGAAATGGTATGTTATAATAGAATCTTTTCATGAACATACCCATCCGTGACATTCCAGCTTTCGCCGAATTTTTTGTACGTATCAAAGTTTCTTTCCAGGAGAACCTCGCCATCGCTAGTGACCAGATCATCAGTTTTGCTACAAAAAAATATATCTTTCATCTCCTGAAGCTCTTATCCCACATAGAGTTTACATATTATTAGTAATATGTTTATATAAATGAATATACGTTTTTCATATCGACCTGATATGAGTGAACGAGAATGTTAGAGATCCTCATGCCAGCGAACCAATCATATGAAATGACAACCATATTTTTCTCCAGTTTAGTTTTTAAGCTAAAGATAATTTATCACCTCATTATCTCTTTAGTATAGTGCTGTTGAATAATCAGAATGATTGAAATGTTATATTAAAATCAGCATAACATATCTTAGCTGCTACGCATGGCAAAAGGCTGTGTCTGGCAGCTAGGTAAAGTTCAAATGAACCATATCTAGATAAAATTTGGCAAAATGCAACCCGGAGATAGACTCGCATAGATCGGATTGTTGGTTATTGTATCTGTCATTGAAATGTACCAACACGTAATTTAATCTCTCAAAAGACATAATTGATTCGTAAACTTCTTCGTTGACTCAAAGTGATGCCTGATGTCATGAAGTGTGAGAATTAGTTGTATTATTCACCGCCAGATGGGTTAAACTACGACCGTCCCACATATTTTCAGGTCCTTCCTTATGGCTATAGTAAAACATATCGACCTGACCGGCCTTAAACTCACTCTCCGTTGTTGTTTCCACATAAACCGTTCATCTTGCTCGGATTTTGTCTCCATTGATCTCCTACACAGACCTTCAGATTATAAGCCCCGTGCCAAAAGATTTCCACATCCTCAGGTATAATCGTAAACTTTATGTTTCCTCCGATGCTCTCTATGCGAATGATGCCATCATCTTGGGTGGGGAAGCCCAGAATAGGGGCAACCGTGCCGTTGGGCTGTAATGTGAATTATAGCTAAATATAATATATATCATCTTTTTATCTCGACAAATATTTATCCGAGAACGGTTTGGATAACTGGATTGTTCTAAACATCTTAACAATTCTAAACACACAACACAAAAACATTTCAATAATAACTCCAACAGTACCTTCGAATTGTTTAGGAAAGTTCTGATCGATCCATGGTGTATGTATTGGGTGCACCTAGGTATAGGTATTAATATTCATCTGTTTTGTTTATATTGTATTTATATTTAGAGACCCTATTCCAATTTCTGAAGTCTAAAAACTGAAGACAATCCCTTGACACCTTCACAGAAATAGGACGGAAAACCACGATCAATGCTCACATAGGCTGCTTTATTTCTTTGCCCCCCCCTATTTTACATTTGTGGTGAACCAAATAAACGAAACATATTTAACAAGGTTACCTGGCACCAAGTCAGACCAACCAGAATTGTGGATGTTTTACAACAAATGATAATTCAACATTCATGCAGCCAATCACCTAGGATACATTTTTTTGTTAACAACATTGCGGTGTTTATATACATTTTTGGAAAAAAAAAACTCTTACAAACGTTAAAGAAACTTTTAAAGAATTGTTCTTGACAGCAAAACTAAAGTTCATTAATGTGTTCGCAATTTAATCAAATATAAATCTATATAAAAAATTTGGTGAAAAGCTTGCTATAAAAAATAAAAATAGGTCTTAGGTCTCCTCCACATATTGAACATATTTTTAAATATGAAATTTAAATAGGGCATTTAAAAGCACCTTTAAAAATGAGGAATTTCTGTTCCTCAGCTAGTATTGTTTTGAATATCTTTGCATTACGTAGTCAAACTTTATGGGTAACCGGCATAAATATTTATACTTCTAACAAATTAGCATCACTATGAAGTAGTAGTTCCTTCTTCTAATTACCTAGCTCAGTGTAAGAATGGAAAGACCTTCTCCAACAGTACAAAAAGTTATTTGTAATTTATTTCTATCAAGGGGCGTCAATATATGGGGAGATGGGATTTCCCCCATTTTTAACAAGGGTGGATGGTCAATGTAGATAAATATATTGATAGACTTTGGTTCCATTTATGAGTTTACTATAACTGTTATAGCTAAACCTCATTTAGAATTTAAACTTATACCGAAATAAGAATTTTTTATTTTCTTAAAACCGTAATTGTTATATATTTGAAATGTGAGTATATATGTTTGAACTGTATCATACATACAACAATATTCTTAAAATTTGCCGGATGCAATATTTACAAGACAGTGTATGCGAGTGCCCCCCCCCCCCTCCCTTTACTCTTGAAGACAAATATGTTAATTAACGGAGCAGACCATATGCAGAGCCGTTTTTTTTAAATCCTCAACGTATTAGAAAGTACAAAAAAAAATGTGGAAAACTTAATTATATAATTGCTGGGAAATAAAAAATATATATATATATTTTAAATTAAATACGAATTTAAGGGGAAAGCAGTAGAAAAAAAATGGGAGATGTTACAGCTCGCCGGGAGGGGGGGGGGGGGTACATGGATTCGCCAATGACAACGCATAGAACATATGAACATAGGATTGTGAAGCCACATTGAACACCTTGAATATTTACCCATGGTGGATGGCGGAAGTGAGTTTGACGAATACACGAGGTGCAAGTAACACAGACAGGATCCTTGAACTTACATACGTTTACGTTTAGAGAGTTACAAGGGCAATAGGACCTGTTAGGTCCAGTAGCAGAGGACGGGTGTATTGCCTCCGATTGGTTCCCCAGGTGTAGCAAACTCCGCAGATGAGTAATGATGCGATATCCAGTGTCGGATATGGAACCAACCTATACACGTCGTTGTTATGATGGGCCAAGGTGAAGGTCAGCAATTGCGAGCGCCGTGTGATGTTGCAGGAATTCAATTGTTTGCAAGTGGAAGGGCCAAATTGGTGTAAGTTATGTCAGTTAAGGCATATAACTGACGCTGATAGATAAGTGGCCCACAGTCATGGCCTTTTTCTGTGGAAGTTCTCGTACAAGCAAACATACAGAAAGGATAATATTAGTGGTAAAGAGATAGATGTGGACACTGGACACTTCATTCCTTCCAATAGAAAACCTTACATAAATTACCCATGCTTTCACCTAAAAAATGCTTGGTCAAATATGAAATAAACATAAGGGATCAATGGTTTTGTTTTCCCGTATATGAATTTGAAAATAACACTTGTAGCAGATTTTATTTGATCTTTGGCGGAAACATAAGGTATACATTTTGGAATGACATGACCTAGAGGTTTCTCATAAAATTAGACAGAAACATATAGAATTAAAAAAAAATCCAACATACCAACTGGACTTCAGTGTAGTTGAGATAGTACGTCTTGCCGCCATAATGAATGATCGTACTATTTGCGAAGCTCACTTTAGGGTTATCTTTATGGAATTCAGGATCGACCCAGATTTGAAATTCTCCGTTTATGTCAGATGCAAAATTGTACACACAGTTGCTTCTAAAATGTACACTCGGAGGATTGTCGAATTGTTTGTAGTTCCCGTTACCGCTCAGCTTGCAACATATATCTGCGAAAAAAAATAAACTTACATCAGTACCTGTGCTGTCATCTGAAGGGAAACATGTATAAACAACAGGTATTCATAGGCACACATAATAGCCTTCTGTTAAACATTCAAAATATCCCCGCAGAAACTGTAATTCCAGTCAGTTATTATACTGGATCCCTCTTTCATTCGGATCCACGCCAACATTATATTTTAAACAAATGACCATTGCTAAATTAGGCCAAAGTTAATCACCTTGGCTTTTATTTGCTGAATTATCATCACTAAATGATATATGTTATTATTATAATACAAAAAAAGCTTACACTTTTGACAATTCAATTCTACATTATCTCCATATTTATCGTTGATATGTGCTCTTCTGCGAATTACAGACAAGTACATATATCAGATTTGAAACTTAATGTGACAAATATCGGATGTACAGATTGATACCCAAATGTCGTGTTTAAAAAAATACTCACCTCCTGCTCCGTGAACTTCTGCCAAAACTGCAAGATAACAGTTACACATTACCAATATTGACTTTATATTAACATAACCAAATAACATTAATGAAAACAGATTTTGTCTTTTTATTCATCATTGGTGTTTTGTTTTATTTTCACACACATTTCAATTGAACTGACGTTTAAATAACAATAAACAGTGAATCGCCTTTTATCCGAACAAAGTTGTTGTCACCCAGATGTTCATATTAGCGACGCTCAAATGTACTTGCTTATCAAAATATGTCTCTTGGCTCTATCACACCCATTTGTTATTTTTTATGACAAAGGCTTCTTCCCTTTTTTCCCTTGTTATGTAAATACTTTGATAAGAATTCTTATACAAAACATATCTGTCACAGGTTGTATGATTGACACCAGGTCGTGAGAGATGACGGCGGTTGCCATAGATATGTGATATACACTTTAATCTATATATACATGATTTTTTCTTGTGTTCCTCTTCTGTAGCTTAATTTTAAGATGTTCATATATGTACAGCAATAAATGTAATACGAATTATTGACCAGGATTCCCTTAAAATGCAAGTCAAACATTTAGGACAACATATTCAGTTATTTCTCGCCTCTGAAACACCTGAAGTTGCAACTCTCATATGCGCAATGGAAAAAAAAATCAGCAATATTGAAAAGCTCAAATGTTCAACTTCGGCCGCCTCATTCATTTTGAGTAAGTATTTCCCAAAGACCTCTCATCGGGGCATCAGTTAAATTTGTATCAATTTTAAGTTCCTCCCAATTCAGGTGCTATTTCCTCTGCAGACAGCAAACTATGCTGCAGAGCTGACCTCATGAAACATACATCTGTAAACCGGTCTAATTTTAACACTCTAATAAAGGGAACAATAGCCACAGGAGAAACGTTAAATTAATATAGGTGAAACAGTGTCAATTTTGCTATCAATGACTGATTAGTTTACTATGCATGATACCTTTTCTCCAGTTTCTTAGTTATATCATGACATGTTAAGCAAAATAGTTTCCCTGGAATATAAATCTATGCATGAACTGTTGCAGATGAAAGGGTTAAGTAAGGAAACTTGACAAGTATTATATTTTTATTCGAAAAACATTTTTATATTATAATATTCCTAGCCACGAACATTTACTTAAGTATTACATGGAGAGTCGGAAGAGGGTGGGGTTCGATGGGAAGGGAGTTGGTATAGGCACTGTCCTTTGTGGTCCCCCCTCCATAAGCCCCCTTTAAAGATGAGACTCAAAAGTATATGGTATATATATATATATATATATATATATATATATATATATATATATATATATATATACAAAATCCCGCGTCACTGAATCCAAACACACGTAAACATGGTCCATTGCGCATGTACGTAGTTTAGTCTGTTTAATGACGTTTTTCAGTTTATGTGCCTGTCAAACTGATTTGTTGTTCGAGCAAATTAAATCCCCAAAGTAATATATATCTTAAAGGTATGGGAAAAAAGCCTAAATATTGATTTATTTGATGCCCTCTTTCACAAACTGATGCACATTTCTATAATTTTTAGACAAGCTGGCAGCATTCCCCATTTTGTGCGCAACCGTTAAAAAGGGAAAACGAATCGCACGTTTGCGCAATATCTTAGAGGCAAGGGAACAATACTTGTTTATGTGTGTGGCCTTATATGGGAAGTAACTGGTGGACAATTACCGATGGCCTCGAAGATCTTGGGAGGGAGTGGACAACTTTACTATATTAATAAATATTTGCAATACATCATGCTGTGGGAGACAACAAAGCTCCACGATGAATGATCCTCAGGAAAATTAATTCCAGGTAACATCCAGTTAAAAGCCACCTGCTGACACCGTTCAGTTACTTTTTTACGGTAAATTGGGACCGGCCCCTCTGAAATAATATGTTTCTATTGTGATCCAATACATTTACGGTTAGACAACAAAGGGTAAAGTATCTGAACACATCTTTTCATTTCCGGGTGTTCTCGGAAAACCTCGAGATTTAGTTCCTGGTATATGGTATATATATACGGCCCTAGGATATGACCAAAGAATGGGTATTTTCTGCGCCGGATGTACGGGGTACTACAATCACGGTTTATAATACACTTCATAACGAAGGATTAATATACACGAAGTGTGTAACATTTACAAAAATTGTGAGATTCTTTTTATAAGCGCTATAATAAGGTATTATTTCGTGCTGCACGGCGTCTCCAGGTATACAATGGCAACGGGGTGAACAGTAGACATCACGAGAGTTAGGTTCAGGCCAGAAAGGGCGACTTCTTGCGTTATCTTTATCATTATACAGCAAAACTAGGCGAAACTATCTTAATGCAAAACATGCATGAACTACAAGAAATCTAAGAGTCTGTCATCATATATTCCTTAAACAAAATCAATAATATCAATAATATGCAGAGCGTGTCTCTTTAAATGTAGGTTTGTTTTTTAATGCACGGGGATGCTGTCTTGAACTTCTCTGTACAAATACTTTCGGGGGCAACATGGCTGCGTCCTAGATACGTCCGGGGTTAGAATACGAATCCAGCCGAGGAGTCCCGAGTGAGTAAAATATTATACCTCCCGACACCTGGCGGAGTTATAATCACAGAAGACTTTGTCCAGGATTGGCGATTTTGTGGGCGATTCTATTTGCACCTGTATATAACTGTCGGTTGTTCACAGCAGACATTGGGTAATCGTAATAAGTAATCGTAATCGATTACAATTGATTGCATTTTTAAAGTAATCGTAATCGTATCTTTCATGTTTAACACTGATTAAAAACCTCATTAAGAGTGAAGCATGCAGCTGTTGTGACTCCTGACAGCCATCATATCATACTTAGGTAGTAGATGTATCTAATGGAAGCAAGGTGGACTGTTTGTGTGAGCATTTTGAAATGAAATAAGTGAGGAATAAATAAAATCAGCATTTAAAATTAAATTCTTGTCATATTTAGTATAGTCATCATAACTTTGTTAAAGACCATGGTGAAGTGCTCAAGTGAGCAGATACAGAAAGGTAGGTGATAGCCACCTGCCAATTACCTCTTGTGCAATTCATCTTATTAGTATATCAGCAAAGACTTTAAACCTAGTCATGATTAATTGCTTAGCTAATTAGCTGGAAAGGGGGAAGGGTATGGTACTTTAATTGAGATAGAATTAGATTCTCCATGGAACTACATAGGGAGCCCAGCTCTTATCCAGGAGGTGTACACAGAGATAAATATCAAAAGCGCATGGCTTCTTTGTTGCATGCAGTGTTTGTCAATATAGTGCTTTAAACCAGCCACTGGTCTTTGGCAGATCTTTGAGGAGATAACCTCAGCCTTTGTGGGTTAAGCAAAGCTATATCCAGCTGGTGACAAAGCCGGATGCAGCCCCTGTAGTGGCCTATATTAGGTCACATGTAATCATACTGGTGCTCTCCTCTACGCCTTGTTATGTAATATGTGATACTGGCCACAAGTTTAAGCCTACAGTACCGAACATTATGGCCAGTTACATTTGTACAACATCTTGTCCAGTCGAGCCTGGAGATATGAGTCTGTCTAAAAAGTAGAGATATAAGATTTCATGAGCATTTTATATAAAAAAATACCTAAGAAAATTGAATAATTGAAGGAACATAAACAGACATGGACATTAGATTCTGTTAAAGGTGATCACGGTTATTACAACCTTATTTTTGACTCACAGAAACCCACTTTTATACATGTAGCCCACCCTACCCCGTATATGCCAGCATTTAGCCCGGACCCACCCTACCACCCAGTTGAAATTTCTTTGACCCTCCCTGCAAAATCATTAAATCAAGACTATGTTAATAATGTGCAACAAGCATTTGAAATGATATAAATCGTTTTCAGTTATTCTTCAGACTATTTTATCTATCTAATATCTTGATGAGACTAATGTTTAGATACGTTTACTGTATATTTGTTTTTCCTTTGATGCATTGAATAAAGGTTAGAGTATACAATTCTTGCATAACCTTACGACAATATTAAGATTTGTTATCGTGGCTGTAATTATGATTAATTTTTTTAAGTAATCGTAAAGTAATCGTATTCGTAATCGATTACATGAATTTATTTTGGTAATCGGAATCGTAATCGATTACATATGTCAAGTAATCACCCCTGTCTGGTTCACAGTCCCATATTATTCCTTCTTATTATATGTTTTTGCTCTTGACCTTCATAAAAAATGGCATTTCTGTATATGGCAGTTAAAGCCGTTCCCAAAGGTGTACACGTTATGGAGGTTTTACTGCAGATAGATAGATAGATAAGACAGATAGATATATTCATTAGTTTTATTTTTGTGATATGTTCATTATGTTGTACAAATACCAATCCATATGTTCACACCTTTTGATGTGTACACAGTTCTCTTGGACTTATATATCGCTAGTTAATTCACAGGCTTATATAACATATACAAAAACATGTACCCTATATATCACTTGCATAACGAGGCATTATTTCTAATTCGTTATAATAAGGTGTATTTCCATTCGCGATACCCTCGTTTTTCATGAAGGTGAATATTCTTCGTCCTTTGCTAACTTGGACCACCCTCTTCCCCGCCCACTCTATCAAGCAGTAGATAGGTAGGAGTTTTGTTACGAATGGAGTATAAAAGCTTTGAGTAAAGAATGAACACAGCTGATCAAGAACGAATTATACACTACGCGGCACGATCTACGAAAAGGAATAAATTTTATTTACGGAGATATAACATATGAAACTGCTTCGTAATTATGAAATGACTTGCTGCCTAATATGAAATATGCAGCCAACCCATTTCTTCTCAATCGGTATCACGTTCGCATTCCTTCAATCGTCATAGGTTATCTTAGTCTTATTTATAATGCATTAATGTAACCAGTATTTCTGCCTAAACATGTCAGTAAGTTTGTTGGTCCATTTCCGCTCTTAGTACACCAGCATAACCAGATGACTATAATTTTCTTATTATAGACTTATTTTTAATGTTTTAGTTTACATATATCTTTAAATGAGTTTCACTATATGCTGCAAACGTTGTTTCATCGTTCAGTTTATCAGTATTTTATTGATTGTATTTTGCTCCTGGCTTGGGCCACGCTTATAACAAAGCATTCATCTGGTAAGATGGCACTGGAATAAGTAACGATACATGTCTTAATAAATAAGTTATTAAATGAGCCAGCAGTGTGCTGAGAGAGCATTGACCTCCGCCAAGGCAGCTGACTCCCCTCATATGGCTTTGTCAAAAATGCAGCATAGTTCTTAACAAGTGCGTGTATCCAGGTGGTGAGGAGTCCCGTTGAAACCAAGCACACTCAGGATACGCGTACTGCCACCTGGCGTGTGATCAGTAAACAAATCAGATCATCATATGGGGTACTGATGGGGTTTACTAATGTCACACCAGGTTTCAGCGTTAAAATATATAAATATTTTATGTATAAATCCTGAATCCAGTTGGTGATCCGGACCACCCACAACATTATCCTAAAAAATCATCAAAATCGTTTTATAAATTTTAGTAATGTTGCTAACAAACAATAAGACAAACAAAATAAACAAACAAACAAACAAACATAACATGGCGGATGTAATAAACTACTCACATGACAGCACGGAAAGGAGGAGTAACGTCCCTTTGTAAATCATAGCGGCGTCTGTACCTGCAGCAAATAATAACATCCGTCAATGATTACATTAAAAGTTAATGTTAAAATAACTTCCAAAGCTATAAACACTAAACATATGAAATAAAAACTAATAACTATTATAGGTTTTAAGATTAAATGTGTGAATATTAAATTTTCCTAATAGTGTACCCATAATTTCAACATGCTACTGGCGACACCTATTTTTTAAGTGGGTATGCAAAATGGCAGCCCCGACGATTTCGAGAAGCGGGGAAATTAACTTGACAGGCTTCGTCAAGGGCGATCTCAAGCAAAACCCAAGAAATCCGAGAGAAGCAGCCAGAGAGAGTCCGGTGCGGAGGTAATTTGGTTGTAAATAATGTTTGTAACTACTGCCTGTTGTTCAACATCAATTTGTGGATGAACAAGCTCATACAACATTTACAGAGGTGGGATGAGAAATAATATTAGCACGAATTACTCAAATTTATTGGTACATACCCAAAGTAAGTCAGAAATAACATAAAAGCAACTGTATAGTTGTCCCTACCCTTAAAGAAAATCTCATAATTTCAAATTGCAAATAGAATTTCATCAGAAAAATCTTTTTTTTGTTTGGTTTAACGGCTATGATTGCTGCTTTTAAGCTGCCATATTACACTTACATACAAGCAACAAATAACCATAAAGTAGTCAGAGACTACAAACCTGCGCAAGGACCCTAATGAAAACACGCTATGTGTTACATAAAATATTCGTAACGGTCAAACGGACTTCACATACCAGAGACTCGCTGGATTTTGGCTGGATTCTTAATGTAATACCACGTACGCTTTAGTGCTCCAATTACAATTCTCTATGTTCACCCTGCAGTTTGAGCCTAACAAAACGTGCCATGCTAAGAAGCGGTTACACGAAAAAAAATACCTGGACGACTGCTGGCACAACATACTCTAAGTTTACAAACAAGTAAATTTGAGAAAGATCAATACAGTATTTAAGTTAAATATAATGAAATGTCTGTTCCTCTTACCTTGTCAGTTATAGTGACTTCTTTCTCCGTTCTCAGGCCAAGTTCTTGGGGGGCTTTATATATCTTCTTCATAGGCAGGCGTTGCACACATGCACATGCGCAACAAATAGGTGTGACAAACGTGGAGCCAGGTGTGTAGTAATTCAGTTAATGTATCACTTGTTCACCTATACCTGCGTTCTGCATGGTTCAATAACCAATGAAGCACGTGGGTGATTTATATGGTTTGTAATAACTATATCGCAGACACCATGCGCTTTATCTGTGAGCTCCATCCGTTCCCCGAAAAAACACACTTAATCAAATTAAGCAAAGTTTATTTTGTTAAATAGAAAAATATTTCATCATCGGTGGTACGTTGGGATTGGTAAATTATAAAAGTCTGGGAAAGGGGATTTGTCCTGTTTGACAAAAGGAGGTAAATCTTGGGAGTGTGTGGAGGGTTCTAGCGGTAGTCCTTTGCATTGTCCCGTTAGAATATTATCTCGGTGGCGGCGTGGAGGTCTTTGGATAATTGTATGTTGGGGCTACTGTCTGTTGGCAGTTGTCTCGGACGGAGGAAATTGACTTGGGACGGGTTATTATCGGGGTATTTATTAAGTGGGAGGTAATTGCCTCTTGTTTGGGTATGTCTTGCCGGTTACTGTTTGGGATGTAATTGGCTGGGGCGGGGGGCATCCGGGCGGGCTATTTCTCGGGGAAATAATCTGGGGTGGGGCTGATTGACTGGGGACAAGTTATTGTTGAGGTATTTGGGCAAAGATAACTGCTTCGAAGGGCGGGGGGTTGTCTTGGTTTTAAATTAACGTTGATCTTTTCGGGCGGGGGGGGGGGGGGGTTAACGGCGACCGTAAGGGTTTCCCCCACATGGTGTAAAAGAAAAATTGAAGTTTAAGATTTAAAGGCACAGTATGAGGCAGTTTAAAATACCAAATCCGGCTATGTGTTTTAGTAATAAGTGCCGATTGTATTATATTCCATATTTTTGGGCCGATAGAAAGTATATTCATCAAAAGGTCAAGCAACCGAACATGACCTTTTAACATTTTTCTTTAAGCAATTAATTATTTTATTGTATGGAGACCGATCTGATTTTACATATCTATTTGGCATGCCTGTAATTTGTAATATTTACCATGCCCCATAAAGAACACCCAGTAATATCTTGAACGATGTTCTCCAATGATATATTGATTTGACGTTCGAAATATAAGTTCGGAATGTGCTATGCACCCACCGAAGCCATGAAGTAAGTGAAAGTACCATTAACTATATCAACAAACAATTATCATCACAACATAAATCATTCCCCTTAGGTTTCAGTGTGCTTGTTTATTAAATAACTGTTTATTAACAATGTCAGGTTTCCTGGGCCGCACAGAACGAGGAATATCAAAATAGCATTTAAACTACCCATCCTTTCCGATACACTATAGGTTTCGATTCTGAGTTAGACAAGTACATGTTGCTTTGTTTACGCCCCCTATATGTGATGTTTACTTCAAGTAACTGGTCTTCCTAACGTCTTTGGTATTCTCCACGACGCAGGAAATATTCTGGAAAGCGTCGATTATCCTGCCACATTGGGGGTAAGGTTTTGTTGGAGGCATTGTCTGCCGAATAAGACGGAAAGGATTCCATAAGATATAATGCAAAAATCTATCTTTCTGGATTTAAGATTTATTTTTTTTTTAAAAGGATAGGCAAAATCACAAATATCATATCTTTACTAGAGATATTTGAACAAATTCGATTGACTATGAGGCTCTGTTCAGACGATAAGCCAGGGTAAAGAAATTACGAAGAAATATGGGCATACCCATATAAATCATCTTGAATGTTTTCCCTTTATAGTAGATGCAAAATCAGATGGGGTAGGTGGGTCAACTTTTCAATCAATTACATGAATAAAATACCAGTTGACCGGATGTCTAGATTGTCATAGTACCCGAACAGGATTGATTTATAATATATGTTGCATATCACATTTGCTTAATTAAATTGAACACTACGCAAGCCCAAGTTTGCCAGTAATCAATTCCACAAGGGCTACGCTATTTTTCACTTGTTTATCCGTATTAACCATATAGCCGAGAGCAGGGTCGTAGCTATGATTTACGCGAAAGGGGTGCCACAGGGGCTGTAGGGGTGGGGTGAAGGATACCAGCTGACGGAAGAGAGCATTAAAATAAGAATTAATCTAGAACACAAAAGAAGTCTAAAACTCCAGAAGACACGTATCAAAGTAATGATTATTACATATCATTTCCTTGGAAGGTTAGAATCATTATCTTCAGTTTCTTAGTCATCCCATAATAATTTTAGAAATAACCTTTCCGAGATCTGTCTCTTTATATACATAAATTGTAACCTGCAGTGGTTTCTGAACAGTTTCCTGAAACTTTGTTGCTTTCATGGTTATTTGACGTTTTAAAAATTACTTTCATACAATATTTTTCTAAACAGATATTTTGGTTCTCACAGGTTTGTCCTCAATATAACATGAAAAGTGGGATATGGATGGGTAGGTGGGGGGCGTAGTGGGGGGGGGGGGGGGGTTGGTGGCTACATGCGGAAACCCCTGGCAACGCCAATGCAGAGGTAACGAATTCAGCATAAAGCCTATGAGAAATCTCTAAACAAAACAGTACATATGTTTTAATTGCTGTCCTGAGAAGGTTATAAAACATATTTACTTCAGTATACACAACTTAATACTAATCAATGGTTGACTACTCATCCACTGATTGTTTTGTTATTTTTGTTCTCCTAACCCCATTTGCTTTTACTACTTTTTCAAAATGACATTTTAGTTTTCCGAGGCTAAAGCCCTGTTATATATAATTACCTATCTTTTTGCCACTGATATCATGCAGAAATATAGAGTTTATAAGTTTTCGAAAAAGGTATGATAGAATTTGACACATTTGTGCTACCAAAATTCCAAAATAGGCCACCTGGCTCATAGACTTAGGTCCTATGATTGCTCAGGCAATATGCGAGAAACATCGGGCAATGTAGGATCACCCTACTGATTGAAGAATTTTTTTATTAATGTTTCAATGCCAAAAAATTATCTTATGATTTGTACCTGTTATGAAGGTTGATAAATTATATTCATTTTTTACAATTTAGAACAATATTTTACATATTGAATTAGTTAATTCATACTAAATTTGTTTAAACTAACCTTGTCAACTCGGCCATACACAATATAAAACATGACAATACAATTTACCTTAATCGGTATCAATCAACCTTTTGCCATGACTTTTACCATTGCAATGACAATAAATATGACGAATAGCCCAGACATTAAAACTACTATAATAAAGGAAATGTTAAACGGGTTAAACCTCTGACTCTTCATGCAGTAACTCCATTTCCTATGATGATTTACAATATTAATGATAAAAAATTACTATTATTTTGCGTGGTCTAACCTCCCTGCCAAATTCCTCCGTTCATTACCTCCCCCAATAAAAATTCACTATAAAATTTTAGGACATTATTTAAGCATGATTTATTTAAAGCATAATTCTGTCCCATTTTGTTTGGCAAATATTTTGTCACTCTCTGATGCTTTAATTTTTTTAACTGCTCTCAACAAACAGAAGAAACTCAATGGTTAATGGGGTAATAATTATATTATAAATGTCAAACATGAGACACTTCTTTAGATGTTACTATTTAAACCATTTATTTAGTTTAAATCGCATATTTGTCCCATGTATAATGGGGTTACGCCTGTTTCGTCGATGCAAGTCACCTAAGAGCCGTATTGAGACATGCTTCACTTTTTGAGCAAAAACTATATTTGCCAATCAAATCTGCATTGGATTCATGTTTCAAAAATATCTTTACGCTTCCCTGCCAAAGACGGGCATACACGTCATATATTGGATTTCCCTTTGCCATGCACATGCTTTCACGTCATTAAAAAATAAGTATTTTTTTCTAAAATATACATTTTTCGGCGTTATATTTCATGGTGAATAACACCTCGGGAGATTTAGGGGTATATTTAACCATATATAACTAATTAACTGTAGACAAGCGTCATTCCAAAGCAAGTATAAGCAAGAAGACGCGGAACCCACGACGCCTGACATTTACGGTTGGGGACGTCCACGAAGCGCTACTCCATGGTGCCGAAAGCGAGTCAGAAAGCTTCGGGGATATCAAGGAAAAGTAGAGACGGTAAGACGAATTACTATTTTTTTTCTTTCTGCGGCTCTTTTGGTCCAGCAAACCTTGCATACTTGGTGTGACATATCACGCTCGAGGTGTGACTAAGAGAAAAGCCGGATGTAAACTCGTTCTTCACGCAGGCAGTGGTAGCCTGGGTTTATTATGATTATATGAGTAACTGATCTGATAAACGTATCTAAAATTTGTATTTACGGAGAACGATATATAGACAGATCAGCAGAATTTGGTGGAGAATGATCCATGCTCTGTGAAGCTTTAGATTCTTCTAAAAACTGTACACTCGGCATAATGTAGGCCTGGTTAATTTGAAACCACTCCGGTCCCGAAATTTCATATGCAGATTGATGCATAAAGATAGCTTCCACGCTGCCGTATAAAATAATACAAATATATATTACTATAATATATTATATTACTGATGCAATATAAAATGAAATCAGTGGCGTCGGATATGGTGCTTTATACACATAGTTTTAGGTAACGAAAACCTGTATCAAGCCAACATTTGTCAGCTAACAACTGATCGTTACAGAAGCGTAATGTTGGGGATATACCTTAGCGTACGTACTGTGCGAATAGCATTTCCCGAAGGAAGAAGTACATGTTACCGTAATAACTAATCTCTAGAAGATGTAAATCTTAGTAGTTTTAGTTTTACAATAATAAAAAATAAAATGAGACGAAGTAATAGCGGCATGCGTGGGTCAGCCAACAATCACGTACGTTTGAAACAATTGGCATTCAATGACTTTTATGACCATTTATAAATATTTTACTTTTTTTGTTAATGTATAACGTAGTTTGATTAATTATTCCTACATTTGTTTATTTGCTAATATATGTATTACGTAGTCTAATAAATTTAAATATACATGGCATATACCTATTGACTGAAAGCAATATATATATATATATATATATATATATATATATAGTTACTCATTCACATATATATCAATATATCTTATATGTCTTATATAATAGGTATTGTATTTATTTATTTTGTATATGTAACACCGGTAAAGGCTGAACTGGCATACATACATATGTACACTCTAGAAAAGTCATAAGCCCTTTAGTAATAACTATTAAAATAAGATACATGCTTTCACTAGAGAGGCGCTCCTTTCCACCAACAATGACTATAATCACATTATTACACAGAGTCTAATCATACCGGCAGACAAAAAAAGTTCCTGATCACTCGGTTCCTAACAACTTTGCTATTCCGCACACATGTAACATCGGTATGTGAAACTGCCTTGTATTCACGGAGTTTCTATAATCCTCAATCTCTCGCTGTGTTTACACGTTTCACAGCCCACGTACCGCGGACAGACTAACCTTTATGAATGTCGAATCGTAGTCTTTCGCAGCTGATGTCTCCTTGGATCATCCAGACATTGTACCCAAAAAAGCTTCAACACAGCAATATCCTGTACATCTTAGGTGATCTGTATATATCAAGTCCTCGGTCTGTTCCTGGAAGCGCACACAAAATGTATCATTCCGTAAGATTACCAGTCCTACGGCAAAATTAGTTATTTGCTCTGAAGTCCTTTACAGAGAAATCACGTTTTGGCTTCTTCAAACACCGGTCATCCTCGCTAGAAGGCATCTCAGCTGTCTCTACAGTAACATATGCAGGCACAAGGACTGCTGAAGGTATCGTCATACTTTACCACACCAGTACGCTGAAACGGACCCTCCTTTCGAAAAAGTCCCACACCACTCCTCATTAATGCTTGCTGACATCACAACTGCCGATTATCCGACGGGCAATCATTACTCCTAATTATTCGGACCGTCACACACTGCGCAAAACGCCCCTAGGAACAGAGTGTGACAAAGCCAAACTTACACAGGTGCACCCATTGAATTCCTCCGCAAACATTAGTGATCGCCAAAACAGAGGCGTCACCGAATAAATTAAACCGTACTAACATTAACATCAGACGGGACACGTGTGCTCTCTCACAACTAAACTGCCCTGAAATTTACTTCTAACGAGACCGTGTGTCCTTTAACCAAATATCTCACAATATTATCTAAACATTATATACCTTATTAATGCACAATACATAATCAGAACAAACATATGGCCATTATCCCTACAAGTATATGTAACACAATACATAAGCTCCAGCTTTTTGGTGACATCATTCCCCCTTAAAAAAAATAAACAGGATTTGCTCGATAAGCAGAATCAATCCATTTCAAGATATGTACAAACATTATATAATACTGATCCGTTACATCTTATGCGAAAACAATATACATCATTTTCTATTTACACTGTCTTGATGAGGATCCAAAATATAGAATCACAGTGCAACACTCTGGTTATCTGCTTAAAAAGTCTTGTCCATGGCTGCGTTTACCAGAAACAGCCTGTACCTAAAATATAATCTCAGGTAACACTAAAGCCCATCTTATTACTTTATTGTTCACGCACTTGGCTTTTCTAATACACTTGAGAGATTTATTAACTATTTAAATCTTGAATGGTCTCAATGACAAGTACATATCCAATTGTTTACCTGCCAAAACAATTGCACAACCCACCCTCTCAAAGGTAGAGTAATTTCTCTCTCTAGCCCGTAATTTTCTGCTAGCATAAACTATCGGATGCATTATCCTATCGTGTTCCTGCATAAGGATACTTTTGATATCGATATCCGACGCGTCGCATTTCAGGTAGAACGTCTTACTGAAATCTGGCAGTCTCAGAATCGGGGGATCAGCCAGCTTAGGTTTAAGCGAGTTCTACGTATTATCATGGACTTCCTATTTGTTCGGTTGTCCTTTCCGCTTAAGGTTCGTTAGCGGAACCACTATTTTCGGTTAGTTCGGCACGAACTTCCGGTAATGGCCGATAAGGTCTATAGGTTTCTTTTGGTTTTTGGTCTTTTTGTGCTCTGGATTTTATTAAGGAGCGACGGGTTTGTAGCTAGGTATCCGCCCAGACTGTGATAGCCTAGGAATGTTTTTCTGGTTTTGCCGCAAGGTTGGCCCGCTCTAGTCTAACTAGCACTTCTCCGAGTATTCTAACATGTGCGTTCCACGATTCCGCGTGTACTAGCACGTTGTCTATGTTGCAGATCACATTCGGCATGTCGCTGAACAGCTTCTACATCATGCGTCCGCATTCCGCGTCCCTATCGTGACTGATCCGAATGGCATTACCCTGAACTGGTAATGTCCGTCAGGCGTTACATATGCCGCTTTGTCTCTAGATTCCTCCGACATCGAAATCTGACAGTAGCTTTGCGTCATATTGATCGCGGTAAAATACCGGTTATTGGCAATTTCCGTCGCAGTGTTTCCGGCATCCGCTCTGGTTCGAATACGACTGACTGGTTTACTTACGATTATCGATCACGAATCTGATCTTTTCGTCCGGTTTACGTAGCATAATACAAGGTAACGCAAAACTTAACTCCGACTTCTGGAAGATGCCTACATCTAACATCTCGTTGATTTCCGATAGCCTGGTCTCAACTAAACGGAACCCGATACGATTTAGACTTCACTGGAATATCAGACGTGAGTCCAATATTACATTCGATAACATCGGTGAATTCGAGGACATCTGAAAATACTTCCCAGTACTGTCTCAACAGATCGTGAATTTCGCGCCGTTGTCGCTTGCCTAGTTCGGCAGGAACCTGTATGTCACCCTCAGTTTGGCTGCGCATCATTGATGGCAAAGATACGTGGGAGGTTTCGTCTACTCCCTCGCGGTTAAATTTTCCGACTGAGGGAGATTCGGTTTCACGGTCCGGATTATCCGCTTCTCGTTCGGATTCGTTTGTACTCAAGGTGACCGCTGCGCAGACATGCTGAGGATCAGCTCTGGTAATGCAAATGGAACACAATATGCAGAATTCTACAATGTCGCCGTGCATTTCCTTCCATTTAAACTGGGAACTTATACGTTCGTGTGGTAGACCTACGCCATGATGGCCCGCCATAATCGCCTCATGACCAATCCTCATAACATCAGTCATTAATGACTTGGGTACCAGGAACCTTGATTCATCTGGATCACCGCGTATGTCTCGCGCAATACGGACTAAGAAACCGTCCTTAATCCGGAAAGTGCTATCACTTCCGCTAGCAGACTTAGGAAGCTTCCAATTTGGAGCTAAAGACGGATCTTATTTCGGCACCTTCAAAATTTGACCAAACTTAAAACAGTGACTAGACTAGCCGAATGCAAATTTTGCGTAAGTAATTTCCACTTACGTACAGCGGTACGGGTCTCTACTGCGGACGTAACTTCGAGTGATGACATGAATTTTACGAAAGATTCGGATATGTTTCCGAGATCTAAGTCGCAAAATGCATCGCCGACTACCATCGCCTTGAAAGTTCCCGCAAAATAGGTAAAATCTACATTAATCATTGCCGTGGGAACACGTCTTACAGATCCATCAATCAACCGACTCTCGGCGTTGTGTCCGCTGTACTGGTCCGGATCTACGTATATCTCGCGAACTCCTGCTGAAGAGCAACCGGAATCGCCTTACACCTTGGCTGCCTTATGGATTGTTCCCGAATCGGATTCCGTAATCATCATTGACATTGACTCGGGCTCACGCTTTGGTCTAGCCCCCTGACTACTACTCGGTTTAGCCCCACATTGTTCAAAAGCTGGGTACAACGCTTGTGGAGTAGACCATGGCCCATGCCTGGCCCTGGTCAGTTTAGTTTACGCCCCTTATGCCACAAACCGTTACGTATAAAGCAACGTCAGTTCCCCTATGGTTTAACTGACTGATCACGTGATCCGTGATCTACGTCACGTTTCTATCTCTTCTGAGATCCTTGATGCCCTGCACGGGGCGCACTAATACGGGAACTCCCCTTAAAACTGTGTAAGCCGTAGGCCTCCGTATAATGCTCGGCCATCTCGACCATGCTTTCTATATCGCGACACTGTCTCTCTTTTTTAAAAACACAGAGAGGTCCTTGCTGCAACAGTATAAGTACTGTTTCCGCATCGGCAATTCACCTATACCTGCCATATCGATCCAATGGTCAATGTATCCGCTAGGTCGTACCTCGAACTGACTGGGAATTTCGCCTCGCTTTGGCCTACAAGTACGAAACTTGTTACGATAGAAAGAGCAACCTTAAGCTTTTCATAGTTAATGGGGTCACCAACTGCCATCTGA
This sequence comes from Sipunculus nudus, assembly GCA_026874595.1. Lineage (NCBI taxonomy): Eukaryota > Metazoa > Annelida > Sipuncula > Golfingiida > Sipunculidae > Sipunculus > Sipunculus nudus. The sequence continues at coordinate 6,329,231 of CM049321.1, read as the reverse complement.
GATTAAGTGTCAAGCGCCTGACCACGCAACAAAGGTTTTAAGTACAAAGCCAAGCTTTCATGATCGTAGTTTTGACACAGCGCAAAACGCTGAAAACGCTCCAAAACGCGTCTAGTCTGTCGCTCTTCTTGTCACATGGAGAGAGCTTGAGTTTCGGAACCTACTCCTTCTGTGTTTACTATCACCCACATCGCTCGCACTGGATGCTGATTTCAACTTCAGCACCTCTATCTCGAGGGCTCTGGCTTCCTCTTCTATTTCATGTGCACCATCTGCTGCTTCGCGTTCCCGTTAAATCTCTCTCTCTCCTATCACGTTATGTCTATATCCATCAAACACTCTCATCGCGCTCGGAATCTTCCCGCTGCTTGGCTTCTGAAGCCTCTGAACGCTTGTAAACAAATTCTTGCATCGTCTGTATACCCTTATGCTTGACTTAAAGTCTCAGTAGTAACTTTCAAGTTCAATTATTGCAAAACATATAACAGTTCAAAGAATTTATATCAATAATCAGTATAAACATTTCACCCAATACTCAGGAAATAAATTTCATGAGAGGGTGTTCGCTATCAAACGGCTGAATCAATCCTGAGAGCATGTTCGCTATTTAATGTCACACTGTTAAAGATTGGAACATCCAGAATTTTTTAAGAATCAAACATACAGGCTTAACACATACATGCGTACACTCCAAAAAAGGAACAAGCCCTGTGTTAACAAAACAAATATATATATTCAAGTTAGTTACACACATGCTCTGGTGAGGCGCTCCGTTTACACCATCAATCAATGTAATCACATATATACACAGATTCCAATCAAGGCGTAAATAGCTAAGTTCCTGATCAGTCGGTTCCTAACCACTTGGCTATCGCGCACAAACGTAACACCGGGATGTAACCCTGTCCTGTATTTCTATAATCCTCAATCTCTCGCTGTGTATACACGTTTCATAGTCCACGTATCGCACACAGGCTATTCCTTCTGAGGGTTGAATCACAGTCTCTGGTATCTGGTATCAGTATAAGCTTCCAAACAACAATGTCCAGTACCTCTACCGCAATGCGTATACATATAATCCTCGGTCTGTTCCTGTAAAAGCACACAACAAGTATCAATCCGCCAGATTACCAGTCCGTCGGCAAAATGCGCTATTTGATTTAGCTTCCTCATACACCGACCATTCACGCTAATAAACATCACATCACAGCTGTCTCCACCGTAGAAAATGCAGACTGGTTCTATATATATATATATATATATATATATATATATATATATATATATATATATATATATATATATATGTCACTGATACACATATATATATTATATTTTTAACATATGGTATATATATAACCCTACTAAGAGTATATAAGGGGGCCATATTTATTTTAGTTCTTCGGGGCACGTTGTAACGTTTATATGGAAAAAATATGGCCAGTAAACAAGTCATTCTTATCTAATCAAAATGGTTAATAATGCAAATCGATCAATGTTCGATGTTTTATCTCTAAAAACTGTTGAAATATTAGGATGAGCACATATAGTCGCCTTAATCTTTAGCGGTCTCCCTATTGGAGCATTTTTAGTATGGCTTCGAAAGACACAATTATGCTCTCTGATCTGTACATGCAAAGCTGTATATTATGTATTGGAATTGAGTGATGAAACCTGTAGATATTTATATGTGATACTGACACACTACAGGATGATTGTTTACAGTTACAATATAACATTGCATAGTTTTAGTTGTGTTCATATGATAGTGCCTATAAGTCACTTTTTTTTCTCTCAGTTGAGCAATCGCACAATGGACTTTTTAGATTTGTTCATCATTTACAATAAATATAAATCTTTATTTGAATCAATTGTAAGTCTTTGTGCGTGTGTGGACGTGAAGGGTATGAAACCAGGAATGCAAAGGGCATGCCCTGACTAGGATGGGGTCATCTGGCCAAGTGCCCAACATCACAGCTCCCTTAAGTGTTATTGCTCCTGTGTTATTGGTAGCTTACCAGATAATTAGCACCGAGTTTGAAAACCATTGCAGCTGTCGGGGTTGCCTGGGTCCGTGAGTATAATCCTTGCACTTTTAGCGAACATGTGTCTGGCAATCAATTTGTTAAAAATGAAAACATAATGTGTTTGTTAATATTTCGAGTCAAAATTTATTGTTTTGGTTTGTCGTTCGAAGTCAACTGGAACCATAATAAAAAAGAAACAAGGCAATACTGATGCAGCCAGTAAAATTGTATGGTGAACAATTAAACACAGCACTGGACAGGTAATGTTTACAGTGTTTACGATTTGATAAATATCTCCAGAACCGCCATAATACGATTGCCTTCCAAATGAATAATCATTAAATTAGGAACACTTGTCTCAGAAGACGAAAAATATGTTTGCATCAATATATTTTCATTCAACAAATCATATATTATTGTTGTCCTTAACTTATACAACATTTTGATCAATTTAAACATGCAACGTTTTGGTATAAAATGTAGAATGAAAAATGCAGACTTACTACAGTAATGAGAGTGTAAAATAAAGTTTTCGCTACGTACACACTTTATTCTGTCATTATAGAGGCAGTCATGTACATAAATGGCAGCCTATTTATTATTATATAACATATATGACTTTTTTTACAGTGCCGAAGTATGATATTACTTAGAATCTACCCAAATATCTGTTTCCAGCATGTATTCGTTAATCATGACAATATTGAATGCAGGGAACTGGCTTTCTTGCCTTCCTCAAAACTATAAGGCCGGTTTTCTATGCAAGCTGAAATGTCATCGCGCTAGAAACCAGCAAGCAAAAAAGCATACTGAACATCATTTTTTCATGTGCTCCTTTCTTTCGCTCATTCTGAGTCGCTGTCAAATTATTAATTGACTCAATTTTAGTATTCATCAAATATTACAGTACTCTTTGAATATATATCCAACATACGTTACTGGATTTATGAGGTTTGTTTTATTGAAAAATCGGGATTATTACTAATTGGGCAAAACCTTCCGTAAAGAAATGTAAGGTACATAATATTGATGTCATTAGATCAAAGTGTAAATTTTCTATTTTCCATTGTTATTAAGTAGGACCAACAAGTTCCGTTATATTTCAAAATTGTTTTTGAATAGGACCAACAAGTTCCATAATTTTAAAAGGGAAAATTAATGAAAAAAAGAAACAAAAGCAAGCGTAAGTAATACGTTTAGTATTTTTAATTTAACATGCAGCAAATTTTTCATGCGAGACAATGTAGACGTACAGAAGGACTCATGTAATAAGGCCACCATTGGGACTTTCATAAACGTGGCCTCAGTATCTGAAGTGACTGAGCGTGATGATTTGCTTTGAGACACCAAGCAAAATTTATTACTCAACTTTTTTTTTATAACAATTTTTTATAACCAGATTCTAATGAAAACTAATGAACTCGTTTGTATATGTATGCCTAATTTGCTTAATTATACCTTTTTTGCGTATTAATCACCTTCCCACATGTATTATCTTGCCACCTTGATAAGTCAAGTTCTGCAGGGCCAATCAGGCGGTAACTTCATACGTGTTCTTACTAAGTAAGAGGCAGGACCTGATAAGATTCCAAGAGTTGTTTCTACAGCTTAATTATTCTAATTAGCTTAACGTGCAGTTTTCTTTGCGCTCATGCTTGAGACTTAACCATATATCTGATTTGTACCAAACTATGTAAATACCTTGAGAGTACCGTTCTAACAAGTTGATTAACTTTGGGTCAATCTGTGCATGTAAATTGGGTCATATCCTTAAAGATGCAGATATTCACATTAAATTAAAAAAAATACATTGACAGAACACTCCTAGACACCATATATGTCAGTATTTTTAATCAAATCACAGTAACTGGTGTACTACAGATATATTACAACTACCTGGACCCACTGCTCAATAATCTTGAACAGTCCATCTTCAGCTCATATTATACATCATCTGATGACTGCTAGTTCTATCATTATGCCTACAGCTTCAGTTTCACAGGTTAGTTCTTAATATTGTTCATACTAATCTGAGTTCAGAAATGCTTGCATGCTTGACTGGATCAATCACATTTATGCAGCTTTTGGTTAACCTACAACTGACCATAATTCCCATATATTTTTTTAAGAATATAATTAAACGTACCCATTGTCTCTAAGCAATTTTTAAACTTATGAGCAGATTACTGTTTCCTGACTCTCTGCAGGGGAAGCTTGAGATTGCTTGCAAATTCAACTATATTTAGCTTGTTTTTGTTTTTATTTTGCAATAAAGTATGTATTTAATACTTTTATACGCCCATCTCATAGACGGGTCGTATGACGGTATCAGCAGTGTCTGTCCGTCCGAAATCTGCGTGGTAAGTCTGGAGAGCGTGAATTGGATATTTATTAAACAACACGCTCCTTATATATTTTTTCCTATGTATATTTTTGGTGGATAAATCAAGGGCAAAACGTGATGCATGTGTTACTAAATAAAAACACTTTTTAGCAAATAAAAGGCTCTGATACACAACATACTTCGTTTCAATATGCTGCCTATGACTGTGTTTCCTATCATTTGAAAAAAAAGTAATCCCAGAAAATTAACATTTCGCATTTAAAAGGTTCTAATCAAAATGATATTATAAACCTATGACACTCTGTTAATCTGATTCCTGGAATGGTTTGTTCATCGTTGCCAGGTGATTTAGTCATATCACGCTTGTGGTGGTGGCACTATATTGCAAGTTTATCTGAGCACATGTTTTGTCTTATTCTTTTTTTTTCTTATAAATACAGCTACATGTGCGGATTGGGCCCATTTACGTTAAGCGATTGTCAGCTAGAACAGCATGCATCCTCTAAAAATTAAAAGACAAAAGTGAAATTGTCAGAAAATATGCCCACAGCTAGCTCTGCCTTAAAATTTTGACCAATCTGTAAATTTATGTGTTTGCATGTATACATTAATATTTATGTATTATATGTACATAAATGCATTCATGTATTGTATTTACAGATTGGTATTTGGCACAACGATTGCCTAGCTGTCCAGGAGAGGACAGTCAAACACGTATATCCCTGTTCTGTGGATAATTAAACAACAATAAAGTTAAAATATGTAATGACATTCAATGAAAGTGAACATTCATTTGCAAGTATCTCAAAGTTGTCATCATTCGTTGATTTTAGTTCATCATTAATATTGAATATCACTTTTACGGGAAACAAGTTTGGTTCGTGATATTTGATAAAATGATATGTAAGATTCATGGTGACATGAAAAAAAGTTTCGAATTTGTATCCAGTAACTGAAGAATCTTAGATAAGAAGATATTATTGATCTTATAATATCAAACATTAAATAACAGAAACAGACTATGTAAAAGAACCTCACTATGTCAGATTTATGCATATCCGCACCACATACATAGATATATCTCCAGGTGCGGCCTCCTCGTCATAAATATATTTATTCTATCTATATATGTATATTTTCAAATATTTTTTGCCCTAATAAGCGCCCTACCCCCACCCCCAACCCCACATCTGACAATTTCCAATGTGCGTTACGATCCTCTTATTTAACACTGCGGCTCGTGTACACGTGTTTGACTTCACAGCACATTTAGGACAATTCAGAAAAAAAAACAACGATCTTTTAGCGATGGTTGTGTGAAAAATAATAACTTATCCAAGTGATACCGATTTGCAGACGATTTTATTTTGTGACTTATGAGAGAATTGTATGAATGACTGCAGTTCGAGATTTCCTTTGCAAGTGAAGAGGAAAAATAAGGATGGTAATAAATGAACTCTTTAATAAAAGTCTCCGCCTAATAAGGTAGTAGAATATATAAAATGTTCATATAAAAGTATGTAAAACAGTATTTAATACGGGACGTCGGTACCCCGAATATGTCAGCCACCTTGCGCAAATACCTTTGACAGCTGAGCCGATGTATGACATGGAATGGCATCGCCAATAATTGTCCTTTTTGTCCTTCATTGTGCATGATATTACATGCAAAAATTAAAAGAAAAGCTGAAATACTGGCCCTCAGACTCCAGCGTATTATATTAAATTCAGTGCGTATACGCACCAAATCCGGGGTTTTGTTTTAAAATTTGTGAGAAAATTCGTCATATTTATATCCCGCGGAAACACGGTCCCTTTCTTGAACCTTGTTGACCCGTTATAATACGTTCATTTCTTGACGTAGTCCAATAATACAAGCTTGACAAACATTGAATGTCGCGTCACCTGAGGAAAGGCCGCTTCATATTTATAATTATAGCGCGTTACTTACTGTCTTGTAATCGAAGTGCCATGTGCGAGTCTCCGGGTATGTCAGTGTGCAAGCCAGCTGACAACGTCCGCATTCTCTGGACCCGTGAACTTTTTACGCGGTTAATACGGCACCATATGAAAAAACATCCTTGTTTTAATATGCATATTACGTGCTACTGGATGGCATTAAGCCAAGTAGGCAAGCTCCAAGCATCCATTGTGCGAGCGCTGTATACACACGAATAAACCCAGGGCTCTGGGATCTTGAGTAATGGGTAAGCCCAGCACGCTGTTAGCGGCATCGGCAATTATATCACTGCATACATGTTTCACGTGAATTGCCAAGATATTTTTGGCAAAAAATACATTAAAACTTATATATTTTCAGGACTGGGAATTCCGTTTCGGTCTGTCAGTTCCGCGATTCCGTCCGCGATCGCGGAAAATCACTGGCTCAACAGTCAGAAGGGCTTTCATGTATTGATTAAGTTAAAATCCTTGTGTCAATGCGGCAAAGGCAAACCTTTTCTTACCAATTATTCAACAATGTGGACATGTAAATTTGATGTATAAACGATAAATTCAGACAAAATCAAAGCATTATAATGTTCTATATTGAGTGTATATTACCACCATACGGACATGATCACCGATATTCACGGCGTCCAGTTCGACCGACGTAATAATGCTGATTGCCGTAAATTATCCTTGGCGGCCCTGAGGACGCTAAAAACCCTGTACCCGTATATAAGGCGACCGCCCTTCTTTGCCAAATATTTTAGGATAAAATTTATCGTCCTGTACACGAGCAAATACGGTAGGTATATATATTTCATTGCATAATACACATCATACGTACCTGAATTCAGGTCCCCCGATCAGCATGGCCACCTGCAGGGTCGGCCTTCAGGGACACAGTCAATATTATCTATGACACACTTGACCACTGATTCTGTTGTGTGTTACTAATATTATCGTTATATTAGATGAGAAAGCCTAACGGAGATGGAATAAAAACTGGCGGGAACTTTTAAGTTTGGCGGTGAGAAATGAAAGCATTACGTTGCCACATGTTATATTGGAGAGGGAGAAAAGTGAGGTTAGGATGGCTCATCCCTTAGTTTTCTTAAAGTGATCTCCCAAAACCGCGGGGTGGGGGGGGGGCGCTTATTACGTAAAATACGGTATTAGCAATTTGGAAAGAAGAGCTGTCTTAACTGTCTCTCGAAGGGCGTCGACGGATTATTCATTCCCTCGAACTCCAGTCGAGAACTCTGTGAATGCGTGAACTCAGTACCTGTCACTCTATGTAGTCTGCTGCTGCGTCATGTAAATTAATACCTGTATGCCACATCCCCGGTGCTTGTTTCATCTTGTCGCCTATAAACACATCTACTGGTAAGGTAATTTTTGCAGAGAGCATCGGCCAGATAAGTCATTCAATCAGTCTTTACTCAATTTATGAATAAATCAGGTCTTGATTAAACCGTTGTTGCATGGACGTCACCCGGACATCGGAGGATGGCGCCACGAAGTGGTGTGGCCGCCCCCGTTTCCACGCTTATGGATCCACCCCGCTATCAGTGACTACTGACGCGCTTTTAGAAACATAAAAACTATTCTTGGACCATTCAGTACTGGTTTTGCAGTTCTGCCGGCGCTATCGTTTCTCTCAAGCAAAACCACAAACTTCTGCGGTTTTCACCCATTGTTGAAAGCCTATAAAACGAACTCGCCTGCAGTACGAGGCGGGACTATTGACTTTGCTACGCAACGTTACAGTTTTCCCCGGGGACCGTGACCGTGGGCTCTTGGTCCCCAAGCCCACGGAATGCCATGAACCACGCCATGAACTTTATTATTTAGGAAGAGGAGAGACTTTATGTTTGTTTGGTGCCACATGGATTAATACAGGACTTCAGTTTTGTGTGTGCCCGAATTATGTGTTGATGATGGACTTCAGTTTCTCGTATACCGGATTCAGTTAAGTATTTCGTTACAGTTCGTTATTTAGAGACTCAGTTTTCGTCAGAGACTTGGTTATAAATTACGTTATGTATTGACTATTATATTATTTGTGTATGAATGTAAATATTGTAATCTAGTAATATAGTACTGTTTTTGCACCCATATTTTGGTTACGTTTTCATTTGAAGAGAACGTGTCTGAGTATATGTGTTACAGTTCGGCCTGAGTTGTTTGGGTGTGAAAAGGGACCGTAACATAATGGCGACCGCGACGAGACCCTGTATTTCGTAATAACGGCTACATTTGGATGTAAAATTTCACAGTGGTCTCTATAACTTCTAGTTATTGTACTAGTATTTAACTGCAATTGAACTCGTATATTTCTCAGACACGTTATCTTGATACTTTCCAAATATGGGTACGGAATTTAAACCAAATGAAATTATACCACAATTAAGAGAAAATAGGAGCTTATTGTATACGTTAAAGAAAAATGAACTTGAAATTGTTGCTCTACATTTAAATATTGACATCATGGATGTATGCACTGTAGAGGGTTTAAGAAATGTACTTAAGAAATCCTTATATGGCGATGTAGAAAGTAAAGAGGAATCTGATTTGGAGGAAAAACCTATTAAGGAACCTCTTGGGGCAACGGCTATTGACCCGATAGAACTAGAATTGAGAAAGTATGAACTTAAATTGAAATATGAAGCGGAAATCCGTAGATGTGAAATCGAAAGAGAAACGCAAATTAAGTTGAAAGAGTTAGAGTTACAAAATCCTCAAAATCGTAAAGCACATGAGCCGTCTGAATTCCTATTCAGAAATTCGACAAAAGTACCTCCCTTCAATGAAAACGAAGTGGAGCGTTATTTCAGTTATTTTGAACGGGTGGCCACTTTAATGGCTTGGCCTAAAGGCCTGTGGACCCTGTTGTTACAAAGCGTTCTGGTTGGTCGCGCACAGGACGTTTACACTGCGCTCACAGACGAACAATGCAGGGATTACGACACTGTAAAAGAGGTCATTCTGAGAGCCTATGAATTAGTCCCCGAAGCGTATCGCTTAAAATTTAGGAATGCCACCAAAAGAGAAAATCAAACTCATGTTGAATATGCTAGAGACAAAGAAAGTGCATTTAATAGATGGTGTCAGTCTATGAAAATTGATCAGGATTTTGAAAAACTCAAACAACTAATTTTGATAGAAGAGTTCAAAAGGCATATCCGTAGTGACATTAAAATATTTTGGATGAACATAAAGTAAGGAATGTAAACGAGGCTGGTGTCCTGGCAGATAAATTTGCCTTGACGCACCGCCCCAGTTATACCAGTCACAGGAGGAGGTATGGTGAGAAAAGAGAAGGTAGCAAAAGCCCAAAACTGGGTCGGAGAAAGGGTAGTCCCTACTATCGGGGTCACTCCGGCTCAGGTAAACCACAGTCCGATCATGGTAAACCCCAGTGTAAAAGTCAATCTGACTCTCCTGCTCAACATAAAGAGGGACAACCTAGGACTGGACCCAAATATTGTACATTCTGTGAGTTCAAGGGGCATACTGAATCTGAGTGTTATAGAAAAAGATACGGTCAAAGTAAGCCTAAACCTAATGCGTTAACTGTTACGCAAGGCATGAAACCGGTAACAATGCCCAGTAAACTAGAGACTAAAGGTGAAACACAAAGCCCTGTCCACGAGAGCTTTCAGCCCTTTGTGTCAGATGGCTTTGTTCAGTTAGAGGGTAACCATGCAAGAAAGGCCCGTGTTAAAATCTTAAGGGATACCGGGGCAACCCAAAGCCTCGTTTTGAAATCTGTTCTTCCCTTCTCTCAAGAGAGTTACGCGGGGTGTTCAGTTCTAGTCCAGGGCGTTAATTCGGAATTTTTAGAAGTTCCATTACACAGAGTGAAACTAGAATCTGATTTAGTCTCTGAATTTGTAACTGTAGGAGTTTGTTCAAAGTTACCAGTAGAGGGCGTTTCGCTCCTCCTAGGCAACGATTTAGCTGGTGACAGAGTGAAAATTGATCCCAGAATGACAAAATTGCCGAGCACTGATAGGGACACAGACCTGCTCCAGCAGGAGTTTCCGGGCGTATTTCCAGGCTGTGTAGTGATTCGAGCGATGAGTAAAAAGGCAAGTCTGAAACCAGAGAGTTCTGTACTTGACCTCTCGCAAACCTTTATGGCGCATTCAAACGATGACGTCAGTGGCTTAAAGCCCGTTACGCGAGTAAATATTAAATCGCCCGCATGTGACCCACGTGGCACACCCAGTCCAAAGGACTCTACTACAAATGTAGTACAGGGCAAACAGACCCTGAATAGAAATCTCCAAAGGAGTACAAACGGCGTGAAATCGCCTGATCAAAATGGGCATGAACAGTTAAAGAAGGATAGGAGTGTAAAGAATGTAGAAGTTAGCATGAAAACTGATGATTTGATAGAAATGCAAAAGAAAGATCCTGATATTGCCTCCCTTAGAGAAAATGCCTTGACTAAAGAGGAAGCAGATAAAGTTCCAACTTGTTTCACCTTACAGAATGATGTACTAGTCAGAAAATATAGACCTCCCACCATACCAGCGGACGGAACGTGGAAAACTCTTAATCAAATTGTAGTTCCCCCCGAGTATCGCCCAGAAATCTTAAAACTTGCACATGATCATCCTATGGCAGGACATTTGGGTGTCAGGAAAACCAAACACAAAATTCTCCAACATTTCTATTGGCCCAAGTTAAAACGAGACGTGGCGAAATACTGTAAAACTTGTCATGTGTGTCAAATGATTGGAAAACCAACCCACCAAATTAGTCTTGCGCCACTCTCGCCCATACCAACAACACATGATGCGTTTGAATCAATAATACTTGACTGTGTAGGACCCCTAAGAAAAACTAAACATGGCAATGAATATGTTCTAACAATCATGTGTACTGCAACTAGATTTCCAGAAGCTATTCCTCTTAGAACTATATCTGCAAAGAAAATTGTTGAAGCTCTGGTTACATTTTTTACTACTTTTGGCTTACCAAGAACAATACAAACGGATCAAGGTTCAAATTTCATGTCAAATATATTTGCCCAGGTTATGGCAGAGCTAGGCATAAAACACTACAAATCCAGTGCCTACCATCCTGAGAGTCAAGGTGCTCTAGAGCGATTTCACCAAACTCTCAAAAACATGATTAGAGCTTATTGTCTTGACACTGGGAACCAGTGGGATGAGGGGTTACCCTTTCTGATATTTGCAGCCCGAGAAGCAGTGCAAGAAAGCTTAGGGTTTAGCCCTTTTGAATTAGTGTATGGGCACTGTGTAAGAGGCCCCCTGGCGGTGTTAAAAGACACTTGGATGGAAAACAGTTGTCAAAGTAGCTTGTTAAAATATGTTCAGGAATTCAAGGAGAAATTAAGTAGGGCAAATGAAATCGCCCAAGAACATTTAAAGAAAGCCCAAAACAAAATGAAAGTATGGTATGACAAAAAGACGACAAAAAGAGAATTTAAACCTGGTGATAAAGTTCTGGTTTTATTACCAATTCCAGGACATCCCCTGCAAGCAAAATACTCTGGACCATACAAAGTTGTTGAGAAGAAATCAGATTTGAATTATGTAATTGATACTCCTGATCGTAGAAAGTCGCAACAACTTTGTCATATAAATATGTTGAAAGAATATCATGACAGATCAGCGGAAACATGTCGATCTAGTCCTCCCCAAACAAATTTGGTACTCATTAAAGAAACTGAAAAGAATGCCGAGGATGTTCTCATGAAGAAAACTGAACATCCTGTAAAACTGAACAACTCTGATATTTTAAATAATTTAGATCAGAAATTGTCACATTTGGATTTCGATCAGTTATCAGAGTTGAAGGAAATCCTGATAAATTATGGCTCTTTATTTCCTGATGTCCCCAGTAGAACTAATGTACTACAGCATGATGTAGACGTAGGAGATGCTTCCCCTATTAAACAGGCACCATATAGAGCTGGTCCCCAAAAGTTACAAGCCATAAAGAATGAAATAAAGTATATGATAGAGAATGATATTATTGAAAACAGCAGTAGTGCCTGGAGTTCCCCATGTTTGTTGATAAAGAAGCCTGATATGACCTACAGATTTTGTACAGACTATCGAAAAGTTAACACTGTAACAATAACAGATACTTACCCTTTGCCCAGAGTGGAAGATTGCATTGATAGGATTGGATCTGCTACGTATATTAGCAAGTTAGATCTGTTAAAAGGTTATTGGCAGGTACCTCTTACCGAACGGGCTAAGCAAATATCTGCGTTTGTAACGCCAAACGGTTTGTTCCAGTACAAAGTTATGCCCTTCGGAATGAAAAATGCGCCAGCCTGCTTCATGAGACTTATGAATTGTGTATTATCTGGCTTAGATAACTGTACTTGCTATATTGATGATGTTGTTGTATACAATCACATATGGGAAGATCATAAACAAAGTTTGGTAGAACTCTTTGAGAGACTGAAAAAAGCAGGATTGACAGTTAATCTTGCCAAGAGTGAGTTTTGTCGTGCAACTGTAACATATTTAGGGCACGAAGTAAGTCAAGGTTGTGTAAAACCAATTGCCAGTAAAGTATCTGCTATCGTAGAATTTCCAGTTCCTACTAATCGCAAGGAACTAATGCGATTCTTAGGAATGACTGGGTATTACAGGAAATTTTGTCAGAACTTTGCAGAAGTTGTAAATCCGTTAACGGACCTATTGAAAAAGGACAGAAAATTCCATTGGAATAAAAACTGTCAAAATGCTTTTGAAAGAGCCAAAGCTATATTACAAAGTGCACCTGTGTTACAGGCTCCAAATTTTGATAAACCGTTTTCTCTCATGACGGATGCCAGCGATTGCGGTGAAGGCGCTGTGCTCATCCAAGACGATGACTTTAACATAAGTCATCCGGTTTGCTACTATTCAAAGAAATTTTTACCTCATCAAAAGAATTATTCTACTATTGAAAAGGAAACTCTGTCACTATTGATGGCGTTACAGCACTTTGAAGTATATTTGGGCTCTACGCCGTATGATATAACTGTTTATACAGATCATAATCCCATAACATTTCTTCATAAGATGAAGAATAATAATCAGAGATTAATGAGATGGAGTCTAGCCCTGTCAGAGTTTAACCTAGTTATCAAACACATCAAGGGCTCCGATAACATAATCGCTGATACGTTATCGAGACGTCATTAATTTTGATCTGATGATTGACTCTTGTTATAGCCTCGGACATGTTTTGTCCTTTGGAAGAGTTGTATTACATGTATTACATGTATTAAGATATTGCTGATTATACTATTTGTGATGATGATAATTAATTAGCTGTAAGAAGCATAAACTAATGCTTAAGATGTCAAACTACTCATATACTCGTCATACAGTGCTAATGCGTTGCTCTCCTTACCTTCTTTCTTTTAAGGGTGGGGGTGTTGCATGGACGTCACCCGGACATCGGAGGATGGCGCCACGAAGTGGTGTGGCCGCCCCCGTTTCCACGCTTATGGATCCACCCCGCTATCAGTGACTACTGACGCGCTTTTAGAAACATAAAAACTATTCTTGGACCATTCAGTACTGGTTTTGCAGTTCTGCCGGCGCTATCGTTTCTCTCAAGCAAAACCACAAACTTCTGCGGTTTTCACCCATTGTTGAAAGCCTATAAAACGAACTCGCCTGCAGTACGAGGCGGGACTATTGACTTTGCTACGCAACGTTACAGTTTTCCCCGGGGACCGTGACCGTGGGCTCTTGGTCCCCAAGCCCACGGAATGCCATGAACCACGCCATGAACTTTATTATTTAGGAAGAGGAGAGACTTTATGTTTGTTTGGTGCCACATGGATGAATACAGGACTTCAGTTTTGTGTGTGCCCGAATTATGTGTTGATGATGGACTTCAGTTTCTCGTATACCGGATTCAGTTAAGTATTTCGTTACAGTTCGTTATTTAGAGACTCAGTTTTCGTCAGAGACTTGGTTATAAATTACGTTATGTATTGACTATTATATTATTTGTGTATGAATGTAAATATTGTAATCTAGTAATGTAGTACTGTTTTTGCACCCATATTTTGGTTACGTTTTCATTTGAAGAGAACGTGTCTGAGTATATGTGTTACGGTTCGGCCTGAGTTGTTTGGGTGTGAAAAGGGACCGTAACACCGTACTAAACCGAAGAGGATATAGGAAAGTTAAGATTACCTTATACAATAACACTGACCCATCTTCCACGTACCATAATCATCTGGTAAAAATGTCTATTTTGGGCAACAAAATGCACCCAAAAGGTCTTGTTTATATGTCTGACGAAAAGCTCGATCTTGGGGTTCATGTTTTACGCGATATGTAACACCACCAGCCCCCCCCCCCCCCCCCCCCGCACACACACACCACCACCATTCAACAAAATTCTCCTAATAACATCGCCTTTTGGTTAACACCCAAATACCCCATGGATAAAATCCTCCGAACCTTATTTTTAAAAGGGGCAAATAATATTGACTTAACATTATTTTATATTATTCCGAATTAATGACTGAATCTTGATATATGTGATCATGAACTTCAGGGTTATAAATTAATTAACTAAAGACGACAAATGGATAAATTTCGTCATAACTGAATGTGAACTATGAAATTAAACACTTGCATGTTTGCACGTCTAACTTGTATGTATTAATAATTGGGGCCCCGCTTAACAACGTGTTGGTCCATCCTACCGTCTTTCCGTCCTTCCGTACTTCCGTCCTTCCGTCAGTGACACTTTCTTTCGTGCGCGATAACTCAAAAACAACATACTTCAGCTTTCCAAAATTCACAGGGATGATTGGTACGTATGAGGGCTCCAACCCTATCAAATTACAGACCTCTCAGAATTCCAATATGGCCGCCACAGCCCAATCGCTGATTTTCTTTCCCACGCAATAACTCAACAACATTATACTTCAGCTTTCCCAAATTCACAAGGATGATTGGTACCTATGAGGATAATATCCCTATCGGATTACAGGTCTGTCTGAATTCCAATATGGCCACCAGAGCACAATGGGTAATTTTCTTTGGCACCTGATATCTCAACAAGAATATGCTTGATCTTTATCTTGATTTCTTTTCATGCATCGCGGGTAGTAAATATCCTTGTATTAGACCAAGTCAATTTTTATAGCGTCTCCCAACCCATACAATCAATAGCAAAAACTGATGGGGCTATTTTTTTTTTTTTTTTTTTTTGTCATGGGGTTTTGTCCGTTTTAAGTCAAATGTGATTATAACAAAAACAAAGGGTCAGTATATGTATAAAAATATTTAATTCAAAGAAAAATCTTGCAACATAGTACCTCAAAATGCTCGGTAGAGTACAGTAATTCACCACTGCTTGACCAGACGGAATTATACTTCAAGTGGATAGACGCATATACCAAAACTAGAGAGCACTCATAGAGCGCATATCTCTGCCAGCGCCTGGATTTGTATCCTGTTACAAACTTAACCTTAACAGATGAACCATAGAAAATATTATATTGTTCCTTGACCCATTGCACTGCTTTCATCAACATTTCAGTGAAAATTACAGAAAACCTTTGGAGATATTTACAACAAAAACATTTTAGAAGAAAAGCGGGATGCATATTAGACCGCCTGTAGATTTCATACAACATGTATCGTCTCAAGAATGTTCCGTTATTTCCAGAATCTCACTCGCGGACAGATACCCTGTTTTGTTTATACCGAAAAAAGGAAAATGCGCCAGGTCAGCGCACTTCTTTTATACTTCTATCATTATGACGTCATTGCGGTGACGCCAGTGCTTTTGTTATACATGACATGCATCACCATAATAAACTTACTCGCAGCTGCTAATGGTATATAAAACCCATTCTGTTTTTCTATTCTCCAGACATCTCCCAAAGTTCTAAATGATTTTTTAGATAGTTTGTGGAATTGTGTTGGCCCACAAGCCAATTTTCCTGCTGCTCTCTTTATTTGTTTCTTCATTAATTATTTATATTCCGTTCCTGTATAATTCAAACGTACGTTCCCAGTGGATGGAAGGTCTCACTTACAAATATGATGCTCATTAAAATGACACCATGACACAATATCCAAATGATCTTTTGTTGTACCATATGCTGAACGTGTAAATACATTTTCAGAGACTAACCTAAAAAGTTTCCCTTTAGTAATTGTCGGTTAACATATTTTATCAGCATAATGGAATAAATATGCAAAAATTATAATCAGGAAATAATAATTGGTATATAATATTATTTAAGGACATATTTTTATATCGCCAATCAATGTATCATTAGAGGCATAATATATTACATTGCAAACAGGGGAACAGAGCTTTCATATTTATGACAATTGAATTTTTATTTACCTGAAATAAATATCCCTTTCATTTGTTAACACTGGTTGGTATACCACTACCAAATGATGCGTCTTGTGAGCTCCATACAGGCAGTTTTGAAATAAATCGGGTTTTTTATTTGACTCTGTGTAACTGAACGATGATCAATTCCACGCAAACATTTTGGTTTAGGAAATGGTTTGTAAAATTCTCAGGAATTGTGAAGAATCAATTATACAGATTTATTTACTGATAAGTTATAAAATTATAGAAATGTTCAAATATTCATGAAAAATGCATGACATCTGAAATGTTTATGAGTGTTTATATTTCAGTGGTTAGTCAACAATAAACTTCACATGAAGGAATGCATGAAAATAGCTTTTAGACTTACATAACAAAATAAAATAATGACACATATTATTTAACATAGGAGTACTATGAAATGTGGTGTGCGTGTAACCTATCCTTAGTGTTCATTATCAATACTGTTTCCATTTTCTATACTGCCTACGCATGATAGTGCTTTATATTTCAGTAGGGTTTTAAAAAGTTCAGAGATTTAGAAATTATATTTAATCCATGCTTAACCAACGAACTCCTACACACCATTTCTGACTGTTTCGGTACATGTGCTCCTATAACTCAAGATTTCTATGACACCTCATGTAGCTAGCTCCAAGTGTGAAGGAGAATTATTGAGCTGCTGACAGCAGAGGCTGACAAGAGGTATTGTATCATTGTGAGTGATTCATTGTATTGCACTGTTACAGTTTCTTGCAAAGAGATATCACTCATTATTCCACAAACAGCCAGGAAGAGATGCCGCAGTTGTGTTGCAGTAGTTTTTAATGTTGCTGGTTGTATACGTACACACTGACGGACTGAAATCTTATCTAGACATACCCTACCCGAATACCAATACCCAACAAGCCACTTGACAAGCAGCCCTGGGGCCATGTGTCACCGGCTTGCTTTCTGCTGGCTACCAGCTGACCTCACAGGCTGCCGGTCACCAAACAAAGCATCCTTGTTTACAGCCTGATTCACTACAGACAATAACACTACATTGCTGTACAGTGCAGTGGGAATGCGGTGTTTAACAAGACACAGTAGTCGTTTAACCTATAATTATGTGGATTTAAACAAGAAAAGGCCGTTTGTCATAACCTTTATTCGGTAAAAATATATTTACAAAGTGAGCAGGAATTTTCCCGTATGTTGTTGATAATATTTATACTTTTGAGTAAAGATTTCAATATTTCGCTTACATTAATTGTCGTAATAAACATATACAGTCCTGTCCACTAGCTTGATTCAGCCGACCTGACTCCAGACTGACACACCATGAACAATTAACAGGAAAATCCCTGACTGACGACCAGACCATTTTCAGGATCACTGTAAAGTGTCGTGTCAGTTATAGCTTTACCTAATAAAAAATAGGCATATACTAGTATATTAAACCCTCAGTGTCGGATCACTGTGGTGAGGTACCTGTAGCATACGTAATAAAAGGGTCCCTGAGCCAATATTATTATCTGCAATTTGAGCTTTTTATCCTCTGCATTTTCATTAATACTAGTAATGATTAATGAAGGGTAACAAATAAAATTATTAATGTAATGCACAGTGATAAGTGAGGGGTAACAAAAACATCGGGTAATGAACAGTGATAAGAGATAGAACCAAAAAAATATTCATGTAATGAGCAGTGAAATGAATATTAATAAGTGATGGTTAACAAAATTATTAAGTAAATAACATAACTAAATTAAAAAGAGCTTTTACGAATAGAGTTTACGCCTATGCTAGAAGGGCTAATAATGATAATTGTTTTCTTTAATTCGGCAGTTTTAAAGCTAGAAATCCATGTTTTTATTAATGTAAGTAGGATATGTATGAAAATCAAATATACTTTTTTAATTGAGTTGAACTCATATATCAGTAATGCATAACTTTTATGTTGCCCTAAATATTAAACAGCATTTAAACTTTATGATTACATTTTATCGACATTAAAGGATGGTAATAAACAATGTCATTTCATATTTGATGAAACAGTGTTAATTGATATGATTAGTCATATAACTTGAGTACTTTTATTGGATATTATGTGAATATTCTACATATTTTAAAATCAACCCAGGCCAGCTCAGCAAAGTCTACGTGGGAAGGAATGCTGTGTCAGCACATTCCAATTGTAAGCTCTGGTGAGATTTTCTCCTCATGGGGTGATACGTACCCTTTCCCAAATATAGCCAAATATATATATACGCTCATGCTGTTTTATGATTCTTATTGACCAAAAACTGTTTAATATGTGCATTTATCTGTAGCCTCATGCTGAGAGACAACCATAAAAAAGTGACGACCATAGGTCGAGCGCTTGCAGGAAAAAAATAAATTTTGCGAATATGACAATAACTGATGAACAGACGGACATAGTGATACACTGACACATCAGAGATGACAGTTGACCAATCCAATTTATGGAGAAAGCAGAAAGGTTTATGGATTATAAGAATGGTTTATAAGAATGATATGTTGTGGTCTTTCTAGTGCAGCGCCCCCTAGCAGCTATTTTCCGAGAATGAAAAATCCTTTTTCTAGATATTAGTATGAGACATAAGAATTACCATTTTCAAAAGGATCCCTACAAAACTGTGGCCTGTAGTGTGCTAATTGTAAGACGCAAGAACCAGCAAGCAGGCGAAATTAAGAACTACTGACAAAGAGACAGACATACTGACAAAGTGACACATCTTAATTAACAAATGACTAGATAAGCTTATGAAAAAAGGTGAAGAGAAACAATATGAAGAATATTTTATGTATATAAGGTTTAAAATTTTGGAGATATGTCCGAAAATGATATGTTGTAATATTTCGAGTACAGCACCCCCTAGCGGCTATTTTCCGAAAATAAAAAATATCTTACGAGATACATGTATTTGACATAAGATGTACCAGTTTCAAAAGGATTGATGCAAACATGTTGCCTGTAGATCGCTATATGTAAGATGCAAGTACCAGCAAGCCGAAGAAATTGAGGACAACTGACAAACTGACATTCTTACTGACAACATGATACAAGATTGAGACCAGTCGAGTAAATCAACATATGGAGAAGACACAAAGAAAGAAGATAGTAAAGATATAATACTAATATTGACACACGTATGACGAATATAAAATGCTGACGTTTTTGATGACTATGACCTTAACCTTTGTTCTATATTCACTGAAAACCATAGGCTCCGAGGACTTTAAATTATCAATCAACTGTGTAAGTTTGAAAGCGATTACTGCAAAATTGTGGCCTGTAGAGTGTTGACAAACAGACAGACAGACGAACAGACAAACAGACAGACAGTCATACGTGACTGACCAACATGCTTGCCGAAATCGAAGATTCCGGCCAGCAATTAATAAACGCAGACAATCATATAAACCCCGGTTTAATTTAGATTGATTTAAATGAGATAATCCCTGTTTAATCATCGTATCAGATATAAAGATAAATAATTAACCCAAGGACGCCAATAAACACATGGCTCTCTGGCTCTAAGCCACTTCCCCTCTTTTTCAATTGAAACAAAAGTAAGCCAAATAGCATCTATAA
This sequence comes from Sipunculus nudus, assembly GCA_026874595.1. Classification (NCBI taxonomy): domain Eukaryota; kingdom Metazoa; phylum Annelida; class Sipuncula; order Golfingiida; family Sipunculidae; genus Sipunculus; species Sipunculus nudus. Next base: position 6,308,953 of record CM049321.1, on the reverse strand, counting down.
TGACAAACATGACAGTAACTACAAAATTATTGTTATAAGAAGAAAAATAGCATAAATGTCTAATTATAAGAAATGGAAAATGACACATTCGTTTCTTGTTTTTTTTTTTTTGTTTTTGTTTGTTATATAAATCGACTAGCGGACGATCTCCAGACCCTACATTAAGCGATAGGGGCCGAGCGATCAGGAAATGACACAACAGTCCTCAAAACAATAGTTCACCTTTTTATTTAATATGATAAACATGGTATTATGTTGGTTCCTGAATAGTTCACCTTGTATAATATAAATGGTTATCCGATGGCGTATTTGTCCCCTAATTGTTCACCATTTATGTTATATAGTCTCCTGGGAGTACGGTGGTCCCCTGATAGTTAATCTTATATGATATATGGTCTCCTGATAGTGTGGTGGTCCCCTAATAGTTAATCTTATATGATATATGGTCCCCCGATAGTTCTTCTGGTCTCCCGATGGTAAACGTGTTGTATATTATTAGTTTAGATAATTGTACCAAGGTTACATCCTGGATTCGATTAATTGTCCATATGAAAACTAAAATAAACTCTGTCTCCTCAAGGTTGCAATTTTATGTAAAAAAGCACGTGACCATTGGGGGACCGAAAAAATATACAACACTTACGTTTATGAGAAATTGAGAAAAATTAAAACAAGAATCATACTTTTATGTATAATTAATTGATAATGGAGCAATTTGCAATTACTTTGAAATGAAAATAATGAAATTGATCCGGTCCCCTGATAGTCGTGGTCCCCCCATGGTTGCACTTATAAGTATATATATATATATATATATATATATATATATATATATATATATATATATACATCATGTACATTGTAAATATACATATATATATAATGTACATTGTAAATATTTATATACATAATGTACACTCTAGATAAGTTATACACATAATGTGCATTGTTTACCTTCACTGAGAGAATGTGGTTATGGAGGACCGAATTCACAATGTCCTGCTTATATGCTGGTTCTAGTTTACTGCAGTAGTTAAACTACAACTCAGTCCCTTTTTTGCTGAGAGCAGCGCCCATTTCAGTGCCTCCCATTAATATAAGATACTACATTCATCTCGTTATGTTTTGTTATCTGAAATACGAGCAATGTTTGTCGGTTCAATGGCCTCTTGTATCAAATCTCGCTCCTAGTTTTCAGTCATCCTTTTTGCCAACCTCCGCACAAGATCTATTGAGGCACTGACAGGCCCCTGCAATTGCTTGTTCACCCGGCACAATACCTCAGCGTCCTTGACAGACATTGAGTTACCTACTGTAATTCACGGGCCCGGCGAATGGGTCGTTATCCAGTCACCCAGCTGTAAACATAGACTTGTTATGGCGGTACCTTGTGCGTATTAATAATGCCAGATGATGTCATTCTATATGCCAGTCACCGGTACAGGCCGTAATCATGTCGAAAACTGGCCATCCGAGGTCCAGTATATAGCCTTAATAAGGATGAGAGTAATGATCGTAATTGATAACAATTGGATCATGAAATATAGCCCTGTAAAAATCAGGACCAAAAATTTTGACCGCAATAAAAGCTCTGACCGTAATTCAGGTGTGGCCGAAATCAGGGGTTGTACTGTATAGATAAATATGCCTTCATTAGAAAAAAAGGTAATGTTGAATGATAGCTAAGAGAAAACAGATATACTTTTTTTTTCATAAAATTTCCATACTGAAATATCGTATTTACTCTAATGATATGGTCGATATTTTTTATCCTATTTTTAACTTTTAGCTATTTTAGTTGATTACATTTGAACACCTGCTCTCGTTGGCCTAGGTATTTGCCCTGTGCAATAAACGGTTTCATCATCCAATGGGAGCGGATGTCGCATGTTTAAGATCTGCAGCTGAATACAATATGCCATACAACTTTCTTATTGGTTTATTTATAATTCCTTTCTCTGTGTGCACCTTACTTATACAAAGCAGCGGTTAAAGGAAAAGGAAACCCTGGACGACTGCGGTGTTTAACCGATTCGGTGGGAGCGTAGCACAAGTTCAAAAACATAATACTTTTTCAACTGCACCAGTTTCAAGACATATCTTCAAGGAGTCCAAGAAACTGACACCTGTTACCTTGGTGAAGCGTTGGTTCTACACCGTCTAGTCCCTCTGTATAAATCTTTTTTGAGTTCTAACATATTTCTGAAAAATGGATTAGCTAGTTTTTTTCTGCTATATTGTGCTATATTATAGTTCAGTTTTACTAAAACAAAGAGAAAATAGAATGACGTGTCAGCCAAACACAAGAGAAAATGATTTCATGCGGCCGCATAGCTCATGAGAATGGACTCCTCAAGTGCGTTTTTCAGTGACTTGTAAAATGTGGAGTACATACATTATCCCTGCGGTTACCTGTGGTTGTAATACTTCATACACAATTCTGCAATTTAACATATTTCTATTGATCAATGTTCTGTACATCCATGGGTATTGAATATGTAGCAATGGAAAAAAAAACATAACTGTCTATTCTCAGCACTATTTGGCACACAGGAAGTGGAAATATATACATGATAGTACACAGACCTGGTGCATTTAAAAGGACTGCCGCAAATGCAATATGTCTACCGGGTTGTTTATGCTTCAATTTGCTCTGGGCATGTAAATCAGTTATTGATGTTAAATGTGCTTCATGCTTTCCAGAATAGGAACATTTGATTACAGGCCTTTCAACATGCAAATTAATGCAACTATTTTAAGGTTACAACCATACGAAATATTTGTATTCCGTCGACCGGCTAGTGGCTGCATTGAACATACAATGAAATTAGTGAGCTATTGACACAAATCTAACTAAATTATAATAACTTTTTTTAATTGGCATTCTTTTACAAAACAAAAATGTTCACTTCTCGCATTATATTTTAATTAATTTTAAACATGGTCACGTAATGATGATATTATAATAAGAATAATGACTATGATGATATTATAAAACAAATATTAGGAATGATTCCATAGGAGACATCATCTGACTACCTCGACCTCTCATTTTTATGCTGACACTATTAGCTTGTGGTCAAACATGGCAAGGTGTCGAAAACTAGAAGCCATAAGGTCTGTGACCTTGTGTCTGCCCATAGGGCGAAATTGACCCTGCTTAATTTATCGCCAGGTCTATCTGAATAATAACCGAATCTGCTCGCGGGATAAGCCCATCATTAGCTTCACCTTGACCCTTGGTATGCGAATGAGCCGTTGCTATCGGAGTCGCAAAAAAGTTGACAACCCTGCAAACGAACTGATCACGTGGTCTGCCGGAGTTTCATTGCAACTGTACACTATTAAATTCACTCGGTGTCACATTGCATTATTCAGTGTATGAAATTATATGCACCAGACTGCGTGACACACAAACCTTACAGTAAATAATTATAACCCAGTTCAGAATTCAATTAATTAATTTTCTTATATCAATCTGCTGGTGATGTTGGGATATAGTCGAGCCAGTGGCGCCATCTATCGGTCAGGGTGTAAACTAATTCAAGTAATTACAATTTAAACGACCTTGTCCGGAATTGACAATTTTCATCGTATGAACGCCATAGAGCCAAATCGTCCCGAGCCACCAAAAACCTGTAGCATTTACACTAATCTAAGTTTAATAAGATATAAAAAGAGTCAATACAAACCAAAGCTAGTCGATTGGATTCAAGTAATTATGAACAAATGATGGGCATTTAACACAAAATTGCCTACCGAACGAATTAAAAATGCTTAACAATTGCATGATCAGTCCAAGTTTCCCCTTGTACCTTACGCCATATTCATATCCAGGCCCGGCTTACATTTTTGTCTAAGTCCAAGACGAGGTTTCTCGCGACGTCACTGCCCGAACCTTAACCTTCATACCAACCTAGCATAGCCCTCCACACTAAAAAAAAAAAAAAACAACAAAACTAACTGGACTCCTTTAACTCTCACAGGACAGTAAACAATATCCACCTATGCTCTACGACCCCAGGTTCTCCCACTCAAATTTTATTATTTCTAATAGCTTGACAAGAACTAAAAAATTGCAAATCAGTAATGGATTTCGATTGTTTATTCTTGTGTTTTTATTGAATAATTAAACTTGCTGACATATTTTCGTAAGTTGCATATTATGTTAAAACTAACAAAGATACGGCTACCAACCTTGCACCCAGATTCCTACATTTTAAAAGACGCATGTCTGAAAATTACCATTCTTCTAGGTTAAATGGTTTATCCGAAAATTTGGCCAAACAAAAAAGTTATCTGTCTTATATGTTTTCGCATGCTTGAACTCGAATCGGTACCGCAAGTACACCTTTTTGTCCATATGTCTGAACACCTTAGAGATGAGAAGAAAATCAACATTGAAATCTAGACATTTGGCACTTTTTTCACCCATGTGACCTTGAACAAAAGGTTAACGTCACTTAAACTAATTGGATTATACTAAATTATATTCTAGGTAAGTATTAATCAAAAGGGGTAAAAAAATTGGAGAAATTATAATATGAAAAATAATAATAAGAAGAATATAAATAATAAAAAAACAAATATCCATACGTATTGATCGATAGATGGAGATAATTGGTTAACCATGCTACTTATTCTTCTCAGAGTGTTCCCCTATCTTGTCCACCATCAAATAAACGTTCCTGGTTGCTCCAATCTCCACATTTTACATTTCTTCATAACATTAATGAATGTTCATGTCATTGATAAATTATTTTATGTTCTATTGGATTATATTAAGTGGTGCTATAGGACAACATATTTACAAAAATGATTTAACCTTTAAAATTTACAAAAAAATACAAAAATTACTTTATACATATATTCCATTGCACATGCTGGTAAACTCAAAATTATTAATTTTTAGCTCAGCTGATTATAAGTCATCTGAGCTAAGGTCGTGGTCCATTGTCCGTCGTCCGTTCGTCTGTCCGGATGTCCGTCCGTAAGACTGACACGTTTCGACACTATTGGACCTACGAATCTGAAATTCGGCATATAGTTAGATGTCCCCACATCTCCTACCATGCCGAAAATTGGGTCAATAAGACTTTGTTTCTATGAGATATTAAGGAAAAACCTCAATTTGTTATTAGAAATCTATTTTCACACTTCAGGACTGCCTAATATCAAAACCACTCATCTGGTTTTCTTCATATTTACCATAAATATTTCTCTATATAGTTCCTATGTACATGCAAGAAGTTAAGTCATTATTATTTAATTTAATTTAAAAAAGTTATGGACCCAAACATGATGGACTTTGTAAAAAAAATCAGGAAAGATATTTGGTCACTTTAGACCAAAAGTGTTAAAGGTAGGGACTTTTTTTCAGTAATACAACTTTAATTAATAACAAATTTAATTGTATACCAAAAATTAGATGAAAATCTGTAATTTTTTTTTTAAATATTGGCAATATATAAAATTGGTACCATAAACTTTGCCCAACTTTGGCCACGGCACGTTTTTATGTAAGTACTGTGGAACAAATTTTCACAGCATGTACACATAAGGATTTAATCTGTTAAAATCTGAAATTTGAAAATAAAAGCTGTAAAATTAGGCTAGTTATTGAATTTTTTGGAGGCTCTTGTTGTATTCCCTTACATTGTCAAGCCGTCCACTTTGGTGACTGTAGGTCATTCAGTGCACATCTCGATGCTCCCCAGGCGGTTGACATAATGTTAGATGTCCCCAAGATCTCCTACCAAACTGAAAACTGGGTCTTTGCGACTTTGTCTCTTTGTGAAATTCAGGAAAAACCTCAATTCTTTATTAAAAAAACATATTTTTACACTTCAGGACAGCCTAATATCAAAATCACTCATCTGTTTTTCCGAATATTTACTATAAATTTTCCTCTATATAGTTCCTATGGACATGCCAGAAATAAGGTCTGTATTATATAATTTTAAAAAGTTATGGGCTCAAACATAATGCATTTTGTAAAAAATCAGGAAAGATATATATATATATATATCTTTGACCCATATTTTGAAAAGCTCATAATCATATTTTTATAGACAAATTGAGCTGAGCATCGAGACCCATGGATCCCCAGTTTTGTGAACAAACTCGGATTTGATGTCTTCAGTGAATAAGGTAGACACCAAGGGTGACTAAGATGTTAAATATAAATCTGAGTGACAGTCGTCCGTTATCTGTGGAAGACGTTTTCGTCGCTGAAGGCTGCTATGAATAAGGATGTATTTATATAATGAGTAACTTACGCAATGGTGCATTCAAAAAGGAAAACAAAGCAGCTTTTGACCTGTTGTGACAAATATGGTGGTGGACCTGCTAAAGCTGCAATGTATACAGTTTAAGTGATGTAGGACACATGTCCAGATTTGGATTCGAGGCCAAAAGTGTCATTTATCACATAGTGCAAATGCAATTTGTACCTAATTTGCTTGTTTTAACATGCTTGTCAAATTAAGTTTATTCTCATTTGATTTTTACAGCATTTTATACCAGCTAATGAATTAATGTTTATTATTATATTTTGGTCCATGTCCAGTATTCTATACTTTACAGGGTTTTATAAGTTCTCTGGGTATTTGTACATGCATATTCCAATCAGTTAGGTTAGTAGAAATACTGAAACTCTCACAAATATGTGATTATGAGTCTCCCACAACTTTCATGTAGTCCATAAAAGTGCACAGTCAACAAAACCACTTGGAAATTATGCCACTATTCTCAGTGTCAGTTTCTGCTGAGCTCTGGAACCCCCAGGTCCCTTGTTCGTTCTGTTCAATCTAAAGCTGTCTTATAATCTTAAAAGTAACTGACAATAAACATTACAAAGCAGCATACAATTACAGCTATAAGAGCATCAATTTCAATCACTTATTGGCTATTTTGATGATTCTCTTCAGTATTCCTATGGTATTTCCATTACAGGATGTCACATCACTTTTCTCCACCATCAAGGAAGACAGCAAGGGCAAGTTCCAGCCGAAAGTGGATGGGCAACTTGTTTTTGAAGGGACAGAAAACTAGTTCTCACAGATCATTGCAGCATGGTTCACAACCTTTTGGTATTTGCCATCAATTATGCTCAGAGGTTGCTAAAGACATGTTTGTTTATAGAAAAGTATGTCATTGGCAAAGATGATGCAAAAGTGCCCACTACAGTCAACACCTGGGCATCAAAACTTAACATTTCATATTGTGATTTAAGACTTTTTTTTGCAAAGACTTTTGGAACCAAATATTAATTTACAACGCTAGTTCTTGTTAAATTTTTGCTTGTTGTGCATTTGAGTGTACCAATGAGATATTTTATTTTCAAAGTGCAAATGTAATTTATGTTAAATTACTACAGAGTTTACAATTTAGATTTTCAACTGCATTAAGTAACCATATTTTATATTACATTTTTAGCTCAGCTGACTACAAGTAATCTCAGCTACAGAAATGGTCCGTTAGACTGGCATGTTTTGAAACCACCAGACTAACGAATCAAAATTTCAGCTTACTGTTAGATGTTCCCAAGATCCCGTACCAAACCGAACACTGGGTCATTGCGGGTTTGTTCCTTTGAGAAATTAAGGTAAAACCTGAATCTTCGATAAAAAAACCCATTATTAAACACTTTCAGGACTGCCTAATATCACTTTCCTTTCCTTAATATTTCCCATAAATATTTCTATCTATAGTTCCTATGTACATGCCAGAAATTAGGTCAATATTACGTAATTTGTAAAACTTAAGGGCCTAAACATAATGCACTTTGTAAAAATTAGGGAAAGAAAACTGAATCACTTCACATGATAATTGTTGAAGTTAAAGCCTTTTTTCAGTTATATGGCTTAATTCAATAAAAATTTAATTGTATACCTAAAATTAGATCTGATTTTTTTTATTTAAATATCACAGCAGGTACACATAAGAAGTTAACCTGTTATGTTCTGAAATTTGAAAGTAAAGTCTAAAAAAAATAGATTAGTTATTGAAATTTTCTACAGAGGCTCTTTTGTAATGATTTGCATTGTCAAGATCCACTTCTGGTCCCTACAGCCCTGCTTGGGTAATCTTATCAGTGATGCAACACTAGTCGATCACCCGTTCTGTCACAGGTGTACATTTAATCTTATGGCACCTCTCCCTCACCTCTCCAAGTGTATTGCAATAACTGTATTTCTTTAGTTGTGAAGCTGTTTACACTCCAGTGTACAAAACTTTTCTTGAAATAATAATCCAAAGAGTAATCCAGTTGATGCCATGTTGTGGTAATGTAGCATCTCCTTTTGAATAATTTAAGTGAATTAAAATATAATTAAACCCATCAGTAGGCATAATTTGGATAATATGTGAGCCAAATCATGGATAAGTCAAGGTGCAACTTAAAATTGTGAATTGTAAATCAAGTTTTATTTTCAAATTTTTATGTTTTTCAAATTTAAGAAATATATATTATAAAAAATAAATAAATACATCTGTGTACATACAGTGATGTTACCTGACCAAATAAGCTATAACTTTCGATGCAGTTTTTGAATTGTGATTCAACTTAGATATTCGGATATATATGTTATACGGTGAATGTATAGTAAAATTTATATAAACTTGAAAAAATTGATATTATTAAAAAGAGAAGATCTAGTGCAAACATTTGTTCATTATTTTCCTGCTTCAATAGAATTGGAATTAAAGTGATTTGTTTCTCTTTTAATTTGTTTACCTTTTTTTAAATATTGAATAATTATAAATAAACTTTTTTTTCTGTAAGCACAGTTGAATTAAATTTCATATCCTGTATGAAGTATATTCGACGGAAGTTGTTACTCCCCTCATCAAAATGGTTTTATAAAAAAAAAATAGTATCTAATTGAACAAATGTGTAAATTGCTGAACTGTCAACAGCTTATCAAAAAGCCAATCAGTGATCATGGTAATAATTTAGATCTTTATTCACAAACTGCATACATTTTTAAAATAAGGAAACACATGATAAGATCACAAAATATTATTTGCAACAGTTTCTTCGACCAGTCATGGCCTATATTACTACTTCTTCTCAGATTTTATCTCCATTTGATATTTTTTTAGATTTTAACGTTCAAGGTCAACTTCAGATGAGCAAAGTGACCCATGAGTCAAAGTTTAAAGCCATTCTAAAAAAATATGTTTCCAAAGATAGAGTTACCGGGTTTCATAAAATTATTTCTCATGAATGACATAATGAAGTATATGTTTTTTACATTTTAGCATTGTCTATACATTATTAAAAGTATAAAATATGTTGAACAACATATCTTAAATTCTAATATTCAGAAACAAGAACCTGGTTTTTGAATGTACAATTTTACACCTATTATCATTTTCTTATATAGGTCAAGGATAAACAAAAGATTTTATTTGATTTATTATTTCACAGAAAAGGCTTATTATTTGTGCAAAGTGGCTTGCAACTTAAGATGCTAATAAAGTAGATAACAATACGAGCTATTCTGCAAATTATATATCATTTCACATAAGACATATGTGTTTTGATGTCATTTTAATACAAGAAAGTTTTGATGGCACTATCTGTTTATAAATTATTATAGTTTGAATTCAAACAGTGTCTAATTCGATCACCGATCCCCCTAAATAATACCAGTAATGAGGAATTTGTTACATTTTCAGACAATTTTTAATGGATATCCTGTGACATGAAGTGCTGATATATTTTATGGGCTTTCTTATAAGCGTAATTCTCAGTTGTGATATCTATATATCTTTTGATTAATCTTATGTGCAAACATATTGTAATTGTTTATATAGGTGTTTGTGTTTCAGTTAAGTCTAGCAAGATTTTTAATATTTCAAAACAGCATCTTGTAGGACTTCTAAGAATGTAGTTCTTAAGTCGAATTAGCATGAGCGGCAATTGTTTCTGTTATACTCATGTAAAGTTTTAATATTAAATAAATAGATCTGGATTTCTGAAAAAAATATTGTTTCCTTGTCTTATTTTACAAATTATGCGCAGTTACCCTTGAAGACAATTTGCACTGCGTAATATGACCTACAGATTTCTTGTTTGTCCTCTAAACAAAATCCTTCAAAAGGGGTTTTTTCATTGCCCTATAAAGTTTATTTGGTTTGATGTATTTTTAATAAAACATTAAAAGGGTTTAAAAAAACCTATTAAAGGTTTTTTTTTTGGAAAAGGGTTTTCTAAAATAAAACATTTAAGGGTGTCTGTATTTGGACACGATAAAATGTAAATTAAAGAAGTTAATTATTGTTAACGCTTAAAGTTGAATCTTGCAGACCTGGCAACCCGTATCTATTCAGGTGGAGCCGTCCCCCTTAAACCCGCTTAGTTATACACGGGGCCGGGGAACACACGCTTCAGTAATCACTGTTCACACCCCAGCCAGTCAGTTGCACGTTGTGTTTTGTCGGTGTCGCACGTACATGTAATCGTTAGTTAAGTCATCGTACCATGAGTTCGGATAAAGTAAGGACTTGCACAACCTGTAAATTTCCTTGCAAAGGTCACGACGGCCCTACAGGCAAGGAATGTCCTCGGCAGTTCGAAATCGAAAAAAACCCGGACGATATGGGACAAGATATAAAAGAAACAGAGCCGTCAACGAACCAAATTCTGGAAGCTTTAGTTTCTTTGATGCAACAGTTGAATTTTGGTATAGAAAGCTTGAAAGCTTCACATGACAATTTAGCTAAATGTGTTCTGGGAGTACAAAACTCAGAAAACGAAATTTCTGTGCAACACACGAATTCAGAAGGACAACCTCCACGCAAGCCAGCTGACACACCAGTTTCGCGCGGAAACGTTCACGTGCTCGGGGCGGTCATCCCTGAAAAGAATGTCCAGGCTGCACAGAATGGTGAGTTTGTTCATTTGCCTGACTTTCTATATATTGCTTCAGAACCAGTTAACAGAGAAGCCGAGGCTGTGTTTGTCAGTGATAATTTAGAATTTCGACAAAAGAAGTCACGTAGAACATTAGATAATTTTTCAATATGGCTCCAAGCGTGGTCTCGATACGAGATGGTAGTACTGCAGAAGTATCCAGATAAATATAATAGTTTCGCAAAATACAGAACCTTCATTCATGAATGTGACAGAAAATATTTGTGGTCTGCCGTTATGGCTTACGATGTGCGTTTCCGCAGTCAGATTGCTGGTAGCCTCCATCCATTCGCCTTTGATGAAATTGATTCTAACATGTACGTCACAATTTTGGATGCAACAGCGGTGAAACGTAATACGTCTCAGTGTTTCAGATGTAAATCGTTTGATAACGTAGTCCAAAAATGCCCCTTTCGCTCGCAACAAGCCAAAATGGAGGAGACTGAAAACCAAATCCAAACAAAGTTCCACCAATCTTATAGATTTGACCGCTGGTACCACGAGCAGCGTGAGGGATGTAATAACTACCAGTCCGGTCGATGTCGCGTCCAGTCATGTAAACGAGCCCACGTCTGTAGACAGTGCAGAGGTCCTGAGCCGTTATACAAATGCCAACACTGTAATTAGAACAGTGTCACCCTTGAATGCTAAAGAATGGCAGGTAGGGCTGTCCAGTCATCCGGATAGATCCTTAGCAAATAAACTCGTCCAGGGTATCAATACCGGTGTTCGTATTGGTTACAAAGGTCATCGAACTCCAAGACACAGCCATAATTGGCCATCAGTTAATAAATATAACGCCGCCGTACAAACAACCATTGACAAGGATGTGCGTTTAGGTCGCAAAGCTGGTCCATTTTATAGTCCTCCTTTTGTAAACTTTGTCGCGTCGCCGATGGGCGCATTCCCTAAAAAGCGCTCTACAGGAAAATATCGGATCATCCACGATCTATCATGGCCCCCGGGCCAGTCCGTAAATGACTTTATTCCTTCTGACGAACATTCGCTTCGGTACATAACAATCGACGATATAACTTCCGTTGTGAAGCGCTATGGTCAAGGCACCTTCATGGCGAAGTTAGACTTAAGGGATGCCTTCAAACATATAGTAGTGCACCCGGATGACTGGGAACTATTAGGATCTACGTGGGAAAAGCATGATTCTTCGGGTAATTTAGTGCGTGAATATTATGTGGATTTGGTGTTACCATTTGGTCTTAGAAGTTCCCCGAAACTGTTTAATGATTATGCAGATGGGCAGATGCGGAATTCGACAGACTTGATGAACACTCCAAACATTCAATTGCATACAGGGAACTCTTTGCTATTGCAAAAGCTGCGGCAACATGGGGTAAGCTGTTGACGACAAAACGTGTCCTGTTTCACTGTGACAACCAAGCAGTGGTGCACGTACTGCAGAAAGGATCCTCACGAGACTGTGCAATAATGAAACTAATGCGTGCATTATTCTTTACATGTGCAACATACGGTTTTGAGTGTTCGGCGATACATGTGCCAGGTGCCAAGAATGAAGTCGCGGATGCGTTGTCCAGAGGTGACCTGAGGCGTTTTCGGCTGGTTCATCCATCAGCTGACACACAAATGACTAAGCCATTACCTTTACCAGTACATCAGCTGATTTGAAGTTTTAATTTAATGTATAATGTGTATTTCAGATGTCACGGGTGCTCTGTACGCAGAAGCCTGTCAGCTTGTCAAGAATGGTCTCAGGGTAAACAGCAGAAAAACATATACTTCAGCACAGAGACAGTACATTAAGTTTTGTGATCAATATGACTTTAAACCGTTACCAGCTAATGAGGATATATTATTGATGTTTGTAACATACCTGCACCGTAGGAGTCTCAAACATTCTAGCATATTAGTTTATCTTTCAGCAGTGAGATCTTTGCATATCGAAGAAGCATATGGCGACCCGCTCGTAGGCAAATTCCGCCTAAAGCGGGCATTGGCAGGTCTTAAATATGATTCGGGGCCGCCAAAGCAGAAACTCCCCATAACTTATTTTATGCTGCTTCAGCTAAGAGAAAAGATAGGGGTGTCATATGATTCGTATTTGTTTTGGACAGCCATGACACTGGCTTATTTTGCATGTCTGAGAGCGGCGGAATTTTGTGTCCCATCGCAGTCCTCGTTTGATAGGGCTAACCATTTAACAGTTGGCGATGTACATTTGCTTCAGAATGAGCAGGGCATGTATTATCTGACACTAAAATTGAAGGGGTCAAAAACTGACAAAGCTAGATGTGGCTACGTAATCAACATCGGCTGCTCTCAGACAAGCATCTGTGCCGTGTGTTCTATGCGGCAGTACATGAATCAACGAGGTTCACTATATGGTGCGAACAAGGATGAACCGTTGTTTAAACTCGAGAATACATGCATTCTTACAAAGTCTCTTTTTGTTAACCATGTTCGGCTGCTATTAGCATTAGCAGGATTTCAAATTGACCAATATAGTGGTCACTCTTTCCGTAGAGGTGGTGCCACCGATGCAGCAGCGGCAGGTATGCAGGATTGGGAGATCAAGCTGCTAGGCAGATGGTCGAGTAATGCATATGAACGATATATACAAGCTCCTGTCAGTGTTGTAACTGGTTTTGCGAGACGGATGGCTTTACAACGCAGGTTAAGCTCGGCACCGTTCAGAGGTTGCTATTTGAATTTCTTCAAATAGCCCTTTAATTAAATTGGGCCATAAAGTTGGCGCTCATTCAAGCGGCCAACTGTGGGCCTTTATTATTTGGCCCAATTGTATGTTGGGTTGAAAATTAAAGGATCATATTATGGCCCATATCGCTTTCCATGTTTTCTTTGTTAAATAGGAGCGTTAAATGTAAATTAAAGAAGTTAATTATTGTTAACGCTTAAAGTTGAATCTTGCAGACCTGGCAACCCGTATCTATTCAGGTGGAGCCGTCCCCCTTAAACCCGCTTAGTTATACACGGGGCCGGGGAACACACGCTTCAGTAATCACTGTTCACACCCCAGCCAGTCAGTTGCACGTTGTGTTTTGTCGGTGTCCCGCCCACCCACTGTCCATTTATTGCGATATGTGTCTGTTTTTCTTCTGGTCGGTTTACTTCACGTATTTCGGTGTACTTATTTGCGTTGTTTTGCTATGTGTTGCTTGTTTCCTGTATTTTTGTTACCTCGTGCAATGATGTGATGGGCCTTTATTATTTGGGCCAATTGTATGTTTGGTTGAAAATTAAAGGATCATATTATGGCCCATATCGCTTTCCATGTTTTCTTTGTTAAATAGGAGCGTTAAAACCTTTTTATTAACCTTTGGAAAATCTTATTTTCTTACAGTGTAATAAAAATACTACTACCAATACCACTAAAAATAGTAATCATTAAAATGATAAAAATAATTGATGAAGTAATGGAACTGGGGAGTGGGAAAGGTATCAAATAGTGATGGCTAACAAAGATAAGTTGTAAAAAGAAATTAAACGTCGACTACCGTTAAAGAGCGTGCATAAATTAGACCAAAAATATACGCTAAATGTATTATATATGGATTGTACAAACAGTCATTACAACTAAGCTGGGCACGCTTCATGGATGAGTTGGTGGCTCTGGTAATCTATATGTTTGGAGGAAACCGGAAAACCAGGAGAAACCACTGAAATTTGAGGGGCAACTATACAAACAAGTGTCATGGTCACGCCGGGGATCGAACCCGTGTCGCCTACGGAGAGAGCCCAGGGTTTTACCCCTCGACTGTCCAGACTATTTCTATATTTTTCTACGAAGCCAAAATGCACAAAATATATTATGTTGGTATTTTCATGGATCAGTCCACAGCATCCCCCCTCCCTCCTTTAAAGAAATTTTGGATCCTACCCTGAAAAGAAACAGACATTTTAACAAAAAAAAGTTATGAACTTGTCTATGTGATTAAATTGTGCCAAAGAAAAGTTGGCTAAGGCATGTTCTAAGTTTTCAATATTTATGGACAGCTGGCCAATGTGACCTGGAGGTTTTGACAAGTAAATCCAAATCGACAGGCTTCTTCCCTTTTGCTTTATGAGCTTTATGTGCAAGATGGCAGAAGTTTGGTGTAATTATCTGAAATTACTTTCAGCTTATCCCTGGGTATTCTGAACCTAACTTCAGGTTAACCTCACACTGTTCAGGTAACCGTCTTGCTGATTTAAATCAATGATAAATGTTAATGCATTTTACCAATGATATATTATTTTAATAAACCCCATGAAAAAGATCACAAAGGTGAAGTCAGTTGAACAAAAGTTTTTGCGTATTGTTAACACTATCAAAAATATATTTTTATTGACTTAAATGTCAAATTACTTGCAAACAAAAATATATGCAAAGATTCAAACTATGCTTTATCGAAAAAATCTCCGGTTTCATTAAATCAAAATTAATATTGAATTCATTTATTAAATTTGTTGAGACTGTTAAAATATATGAAAAGTTCAAAACAGTCTCTAACCCAGTTGCCATTCATGCATGAGGTGAAAGGTCCTAAAATAAATTTAATTGCGATTTTTTTTAAAAGTAACTGTAATTGTAATCGATAACTTTTAATAGTAATTGTGTTTGTAATAGATTGTTTTCAGCTCTGCTGTGAACATTGTACAAATCTGAACGGTTGTTATACCCACATGAGAGAATAAAAAGGACTCTGTATATTATCTATATAAAACACACATACCAGATACAAGGAAGCTACTTTTCTTTAAGTGTAGGCATAATGTTATGCGTCGATCAAATTCAAAACTGATGTGAAGAACAAAGGACGTGTGTATTTTGGTTTCTAGATATAGTCACAGATGTCGCCACAAACCAAACGGATTTCACCAGCATATGGAGTACTTCTTGCAGTTCCATCAAACAGGAATATAAAGGCAAACAATACAAATGAATCTTTATTTTTTATAATTCTCCTGTCACCCACAGGGTTAAGGTATCATTATCGTCAACACGCCCTATATTTATAATCAAACAAAAGTTGTTTGAAATTCATAAAAGACCCCGAAAACTGTGCATTATTTTAAACAGCATACAGTAATTTTCTTATGATATACGTATTGGTGAACTTTTCATTAATTTTTACATGATTTTATGAAATTCCATTTTTTTTCATTTTTTTCTTCTATTACGCTGTTTTTAGCACCGGTAACAGTAAGCCACTTTTAAGTAGACTAATATAGAATGACATAACAATATCAACAAACGAGATTTTTTTGTTTTTGTTTTTCCTCTACCATGATACTATCTACACTATATATGAAATTTAAAGTTTTGATTCAAGAAGAAGAATTTAAAATTTAATTTTTCAACAAGAAAGACAAAGTAGAGGAAAAACAAACAACAGTTGTTATCAGATTTTTTTTCATGATATAATAATGATAACCTAACAATGAGTATACCCTCAGAAATTAAATATCAGTTCATATGCCGTGCCGTGTTAATCGCCCAATGAAAATTAATTAACGATGTGACCTTACCTGGAAATCGGTTATATTCGGAAGACTATATAGATAGTCACATTTGTCCCTCTTGGTACAACGGGTGATGCAGCAGGGTTACTGGACTCCTTGTATTACTTAAAGATGATTATACCACCCATGGACACTTGACCTTCATGGAATAATCATGGCACTTACAATCACCTAGTTGGTCGCTGTTCTTGCAGAACATTCCCATTCTCGGTACAGCATTGTAATCCGTGAAACAAACAAATAACCCGGTTTAAAATATGAAGTCGGTTCATTAAAACACTAAGCTTTGCATTGTTTCAATCCACATACAAATTTCCAAAGAACATATCCAGTTACATAATGAGTCCTAGTTACGGATAACCCCGACCCCTGGAGGCCTCACGTGTTATTACTCCAGGCGACCGCTTCAGTTTGTAAGGGATTTCTAATTCTGAGGACAGGATTTTCGTTTTTTTTTCTATCTGGCTGGGTAATTCAAAGAACCACAACAAATATATAGGGTTATAAACACAACTAAAAACTTTAACAATTATCAAACTGCATATGGTCTTAGGTACAAGGGATAAAGCACATACCAAGGTTGCCAAGGGTGACTCCTGGATGTACAGAAGATGGTGCTTTGAATCAGCAAACCAACTCTTCTGTCTCAGATGGAAGTCCAAACCCGACTGGCACCCATTCTCTCTGGCTTTCACCACGTGTGTGCTCGGCAGGGGAAAAGGTCACTGACCGCCACACAGTACCTAGGTTAATGATCACCCAGATAAGGTGATACTCAACCCAGAGTGGAGACAGGCGGGCAGTTACAAGGTGTTAACTTGATTTGTGGAAGTCACGTGTAATAACAGCGCAGGCAGTCACAGCTGTCACGACTGGCAGTTCAGATAAACAAAATGACACCGCAGGGATGTTCAAAAATGGTCACAATTGTGGAAAACACCTCGAGTTTGATCGGCAATTACCGTGAATAACTGCTTTTATAATTACGATACATCTCAGTTGACAGGACCATTTCAGCGGTAAGTGCTTATGTCCGGTGAACTCCGGCGGGTGTAAGCTGTCGAGTAAGTTTTCAAGTTCAAAATGCTGCATGATACTTGACCGACACCCCTTCAATCCCGTTTTATATTCCTTTAAAAAAAAAATAACCAAACCAATTTCCCTATATATTTCTTGTATTTATGGTAATGATTTACTTCAAAGAATAGCTCAAACATAATAATAAATTAACATAATTACTGTTTATATATTAGTGGACAAATACTAGTATATTATTATAGCCTCAGTTTTGGGTGCTCCACTTCAGTGCTCCAGTTCCGCCTGTGCCCTACTACCATATACTGTAATTATTATAATATTTGATTTTCTAATACTTTATTTCTTTGTTCCATTAAAATCTGAAAAAAGTTGCAATTATGAATACTTATATTTTCCAGTTAATAATTTCGGTTCAAATTTTCAAGCAGAAATTATTCATGAGGGGAGACCCATTACTGAGTTATCTACAACATAACTTCTTCTCACATATTAATATTATTTATTGTTTACCTATATTGTTGACTAAAGAAAAATTGTTAAAGTATTTTTAAAATTTAATTTGATTTTATCGTCGAACATTTTTATTTTGATTTTTAAGAGTGAATATAATTTTTTTAGAAAAAATCATCAGATATTAAAGATTTTTGTTATTCATTTTAAGATTGTTTATGCAATTAAGAAAGTTTTTGTTCAATGAATACATAATGTGTTTGGATATGGATTTTGCCTGAAAACAGAAACTACAATGTCGAGCTTACAGATAACAAATCAGCAAAAATCCTCCTTATTTGAAGGAGAATTTGAACTGATGACATTACTGAGTACTGACTGTTAATCCCTCAAATTAATGTTATTTTTTTAATGTTCATTATTGAAGAATAATGTCAGGGGCAATATAAATTTGCTTATGGCAAATCATTTCAATCTTTAGACTCTAATGTGATTTACTAAACTAGAAAGTGTTATAATGTATATCATGTATGAAAGCTTTCTATACATGATATATACATACATGCCCATTTTATCCGTTTTTAACAGATCTGCAGAAATTAAAAACCCAATACATAAGAAATGGGTTTGCCTTGGAGTGCCCCAGGAGCACTGGAACAAAGAAAATTCTCCTTTGTCAGTGATGTAATCCACTGTCAACATGTTCATATGACCAGTAAACCCTCAGCTTTCACAGTTCCAGGTTTTTAAAAAAACTTACTCTTTTGTTAAGCATTCCCTAATATTTTTAAGTGTGATATATATCTCATTTAGTGATGCGAATTTCGATGTACTTTTTATATTTATTAAAAAAAGTGGTATGTTTATATATGTATGTGTGTGTGACCATACCATACTATAGAATATATACTAGATTATGATTGTCTAATATACTAATGAATTTTACTTTTCTGAATATGTTAAATAAAATTACCATTATTTTTAATCTCATGTTCAACTGTTATTACAACACAAGTGTTGCCCAATCTTCCTTTTGCCTGTTATGTGTCTGATTTAGGCACCATGTGAATGCCATTAAATATGGTGTGTACTTATTGATCTGAAATAGCTTTGAACCTGTACATTTATTTGACTAGCTTTACCCTGGAACCACCTAAATTAATTTTGAACACCATAAACATCAAACAAAACAGACTTAACGTTTGCTGTAGACACATTACTAACTATACCACACAACTCATAATAAGGCATTTCATACCTTTGTCTATGTATTCAAACAAACATAATAAACATATTTCAGGTAATTTGAAAAATACAAAGAAGTTTCCACATGCTTATCAGTGTTGGCAAATTTGTTGTCATGCAGTTTTGTTTTATACATTTAAACGCATAAGAAACACTGTGGTCTTTTAACATTTGATGTAATAATGTATTAAAAAATCAACCATACATTCAAAGTTCAATCATATTGTATCTTCATGTCTTTTGGTTCACAGGTTGTCAAAGCTGAAATATTGCCTGAACATTCTAGGCACATAAGGTTATCCCTGTTGGCCTAAATACAGCAGATCATTTTCCTTGGGGATCCCCTATTTTATTGTATACGGCTTAATTATTTTAAGAAACCTTTAAAAAAGTAAGTGAAAGTAATTAGCATATGTGCACATTGAACTTACTAATTACTAATTTATTACTCACATACTGGTGATATTCACCTTTAAAATGATTATTAACATAAGCTGGGTTATATGATGGAATTTATTAATTCGTGTTAATGCCCACGTTAATAACATTGAATAATAACTAACCCGGTCATGTATTATACAGGTAACAAGCCTTGGTGATGAAACACGTAGCTTGGAAGGTTATTTCAGTTTGGAGGACCTGGGTCACAATATATTTTTGTCTTAAGGGATTCCCTATCGTTGTAAAAATGGGTAATATGTTTATTAATGTGATATCTTCACGGTGTTTATTTTTCCCACCAAAGCTGAGCGGTCTGCACGCTTAATTGAAAGTCATACCCAACAGCCCTGCTTGACTCACAAACAAACGCGCCTTCCGCAGGCCCTCGGTGATGTGCCCAGTGAAAAAAAAATAAATAAATAATTGTGCCAATCTGAATTATATTTAAGGAAATATGTATTCTTATTTTCGGTTTTATAACATAACATCCCTTTTTTGACTGAATGTTCTAGTGCACGAAGGATTTTGGTTTTAATTTTCGTTTGCCATAGTCAGATAATCTGGTACCCTGTGTGCAATCCATAAATACACATACACATATGCATGCACGCACTTAACCACGCACACACGCATATATAATATATTAACTTGTATATAATCGCCCGTACGGCGTATTTTCCCTTATTCGAACTGTGCGTTCAAATCTACTAACATCGCCCAAATTTACTTACATCATGAAACTCAGGTTGAATGCGACTTTTAAAACAACGGATTCGGATTAGCATAGTAACGTTTTGCGACTGGTCATGGCTTACCCGGGACCAATCACTGTAAATAATACAATGTGCCAGAGGCTTGGGAGATCGTATGAGAAAATTAGACCTTATACTTCGGTTGAATGACGATAACGTTATGATGATATCTCATCTAAAAATGTTAAAAAATGGAAAGATGTAATATCAATCATAAATCAAACATTTTGTTTCCGAAAACATATGTAAGATACACCTCGGCAGTGATTTTTTTTTTACTTTACAGATACGTTAGATATATATTAATAAGAAGAAGAATGATAATAATAATAATAATAATAATAATAATAATAATAATAATAATAATAATAATTGACGGTGACGATACTAAGTAAATGCCATGCAGCTCACGCAGTCACGCAGTGACGAAAACAATGCAAAGAAGTCATTTATCCTATATTTGATTTTACATTCTGAGGAATTGGACATTATTTTGCGAAGGGTCAATCGCATTGCCATCTTACTGAAACTACCTAACTTAGTTTTGCTTACGGAAAACCAGTTAAGGAACTGCCGGCCGAAACTACACGACTAATTCCAAACGTAAAAAATCCGGATTTGGACTCATGTCCGGACTAGAGTCGGTTTTTTAAAGACTCGTACTCGGACTTGTACTTGCACCTGGAGGTAAGGAATACGGGAAATGAAGCCGAGTTTATCTAGCGTCCAATAAAAAAAGAACACTAGGTCAAAACTTATTTAACGATGGTATACATTTGCCATAATTTTATAACTAAAAGGACTTTATACATATCGAGTTTTATTTTCACGTCAGACGCTGGACCTAACTGAAAACGTAAGTATAGGTCACTTGTAAACTAAACAATGATTCTTTGATTATCGGGAATGTCTTTTTTTAATTCTTTAATAAGAATGTTCTAATTGGACTCGGTCTAGGACTTTGACTCGAGTTCCCGATGACTCGGACTCGAGGAAGTCGGAACTGAGCTCGAATCCCCTGGTCTCGGACTTGGACTGGAGTGGCCTGGACAAAGACTTGCACACGGACTCAGATATTGTGGTATCTTAGTTAGGCATCAGGTTAGGTTATCTTTAGTCGTGCTAATGTATATTTATTTTTCAGAACTAAGGATTATAATTAACTTAAATTAACCCCTCTCTGTACGGAATGTTGAACATTTGGCAAAAAAAAGCTGAGCATGATATTGCCTATGAATGTGAATGCAATATAAACAGAAATGGTCAATACAAAAAAAAAAAAAAAATCGCCTTACGATTCGCACCACATATGTAAAGCGACCATCTCAATAAAATTATACTTCACTTTTTTCCCGATTTTAGTGTTATTTATATGTCAGACCTCCATCTCGATTATGCGACCAACTGACCTCACCATGAACTTTACGTGACCTTAATATCATATTCATTTATTGAATAATCATAAACAATACTGTTTCGTGCAGCCAATCAGGTCGCAGATATTTCTGTAAGCCGTCAGTAGCCTACAATAACATAATTTGCATAATTTGTGAGACCTCTCACAAAAATAACACGTGTAGTCTGTACCAGTACCTTACTCCTTAGTCGGCATGTTTTCCAAGATATTTTTTTATACAAAGGAGACAATATAAAATTTCTAGGCCAACGGATGCAGGAGACATCCCTCCGACTACCGAATGAATGACAATGTCTTACCTGGCGCGTAACACGTCTGAGACAAATAATTCAAAATATAGCAAAACATTTCACTATGACTGCGGAATACTCAACACTTGAGAACAGAAATAGAGCGTTTCCAGTTGATGACGTCATCAATGCGATATCAAACGTCATCGAACTTTGTGACGTCACGATTGTGTTGTAAAGAGCTCATGCAACCATGGGCTTGGAAAGCCTTCTGTGAAGGAGCGTTTCGGGGTCTTATTATCACAATAAGGTGAAAAATGCGGCGCATAGTGGTTGTGGTGGTTAAGTCAATTTATCGAGGTCCCGTTGTCATAATTTCGAGGTTTCCCTGCATAAACGTTTCCCAGCTTCTGATATATGCTTTGATGAACCTCCTGGTGTCCAATTCATCCCAACTGTTTTCGCATTATCCATTCGAAGAAAAAAAAAGCTGTTTACATTGTCGCATCTTCCTACCAGCAAAGAGGTGGCCGCCCTACTTATGATGAATGAAAAAGGCAAATTGACTACTTAACTGACTCGCGTACACTTGTTTTACGCCGTTCCAGAAACACAGCTGTTACTTTTTCAGTATCAAATATTTAACATTAAATAAGGGCATTAAAATCTGACCTATCATATAAGAACCTAAAACGTAAACAAGCTAGTACAAACTGTTGTCGTTGTGCTTAAACTTTATTGATCTTTCCCAAAGTCTGTTTTATGCTGATATCAATGAATTGTCTGATTTCAGTTGATATCGTGGGATTATTTCTACAGATACCTAAATACCCAAACAAATGCATTTATTTTATTTACAGAACGGCGCTGGTGTGCCGCTTCCCTACGAGGATCAAGAGTTAGATAGATGTTAGATAGATGACCAGAGAATGCTTTGCAGTGATTCCTTGCAAGAACCTGTGAGAATTTGCTGGACGGTATTGTTTCGACCTCTGCTTTGATCACTAATTCGACGGAATAGTGTCTGGCCGGTGTGGAAACTGCAATGGCGTGTTATTGCATACATTATAAAAAGGGCTTTGTTGAGTATTCCACTTACTAGTTAGACCAGTTTCTGAACCTGCAAGTAGTTACGCCTCGGAAATATTTTAAGTTAAACTAAACCAAAATGACTTTCTTGGAAGGAATATGACCGAAGTCATCAGAGAATATTGGAAAACGAATGTAAACTGTGGTGTTTACAAAATATGGGAAAATTTAGAAATATAGTCACAGTTAGCACTTGAAGGCTAGGAAGTGGCAGCGTTTCTCTGTACAATACCAGCATAAATATAGACTTAATATATTTTTTTCATTTCTGTGTGCTTTGATTTTGTTCTTTTCTTCCATTGCCATTATGCCCCATATTCATACACAGCAACTTTTAGTGTGTATACATATGTGTATATATATGTATATGTATATATATATATATATATATATATATATATATATATATATATATATATATATATATATATATCGGTGGCAATATGAAGCAAATCAGGACTTTTTTTATCAATTCCCATATCTGTCATAAATAGGCATTATCGATACACGCCCTGTCCGCTCCTGACAGAGGATACCGGACTTTCATTTCTTATATTTAATTATATGTATTTTCGGGAGGACGACGACCTTATAACCAGGGATGGTGAGGACGTGAACAACGATCCAAACGGACTTGAAACACTCATAAACAGTTGGAAAGTAGAAGGGTAAGTAAATATTAAATTCCCACGTCTCACCCGAGTTTCAACATCTGCGGTTTCATCTAAGCTTAAATCAGTGTGGTACTTTTAGACACGAGTTTAAAGTTATCATTTTCTTAAAAAAAAAAACTTATATCCTTTTATCAACCCAAAAGTTGATCAAATTCATTTGAGCCCCTTTAAAGAATACATTCTCTAAACCAAGGACAGTAATCTTTCTGATGACATAAATAATTGTGCTTTTTCTTATTATTTTTACATGATTTTGTAACATTTAAAATAAAAAATTACATAATTTTAAGCACCCAGGTAGTGTGGGTTACTTTTAAGTGGACTAATTCTACAATATATGGCAATATCTTGACAACTTTTCTTCTTATTTTTTCTCTATCATGCTTTTATCTACACTTAAACTGAAAACAAAACAAAATAAAAAAAAAATGTTTTTTTCAGCAAGAAAGTAAAGTAAAGGTAAAACATAAATAACACCTTTGAGATATTGTCATGTAGAAGAAGTGGCTTATTGTTATTGGGTACTAAAATAGTGTACCTTTGAATATTTAAGCTTTATTATTGTTGCGAAATTATGTTAAAATAAAGAAAAAGAAAAACAAACGTGTATATCATCGGAAAGAACACTGTTCCAGGTATAAATGATGTATAATTTATGTGGTTTAAAAATGAATTTTACACAACTTGAAAATAATGATTCATTAAAACTCCTGAAACCATTCTAGTCAGGCCTGTCAACCGTCTTCAGTAGTCTGTGAGGAGAGCACAGAATTGAAATCCGGGGGCCACACGGGAGATTTCCCTACTGCTTTCGTTCACTCATAAGCGAGGGCATCTATGATATTCTTGGGCGCTATGATACATTAATTATGGGGATCATTACATATCTAGAGCCTACAAGTGCAGAAGTCAACGGGCCTTGTCAACATCAGGACAGGAAGTGAGAGAAAGAAGGTGTTACTGCCCTATCCAGTGGTTTTAAACCGGAATAAAATTCTTTACTTAAACTAGCATAAAAAAATGTTTCGTGTTTACCTCCCCATTCCCCCCCCCCCCCACAAAAACAAAAAATAAACACAAAATGACTGTTTAGATACCTCCTTACTTAGGCTATAAGAGTTATTCAGGAAAATTGTCAAGAGAAAGGAGGTTTCACTGCATAGTGTTTGTTTACTAAATATATAAGAATAATAGGGCGTGTCTTACCGAAACATGTCTAGTATATTGTGCATGAGGATATGATCTGCAGGTGAATGGCGGTCAGGAAAATTAAATATGATTTAAAATTTATCTTTTATAACAAAAGCAGTCAATCAGATTTCAAATCTAAAAATGTATCGGAAAAATATATGTCTGAGAAAATAATTCTAAACATAAAAAAAAATGAATCCTGATATTGTTTTACACAAAATCTGCTTCGGTATTGGTATATATTAGTTATACACCGTGGTTGGATTGAAACTTTTGACGTTCGGAAAAAAAGAATAAGACGCCTTACCTACACAGATCAACCTTCCAAATATATACCTTCATAGACCAATATCTCGTGCACGTTATCCGTGCCTGTAGGTTTGAAAGTAGAGAGAGTCCTGATAATACGAATAAATGCAAGCCATATAATAATAGATCTGTTTATGTTATCCGTAAATAAAAAAAAGTAAATCAAACATGAGATCAGACATATTGTCTACCAAAAATGAAGAAGGAATTTGCTTGATGTTCCCTGGGCTCATAGACATTTTTGTTAAGATTTAAAGCGCATATAATAACATACATTTGTTAACATACAGTAAGTCCTCAACATTAAGACCGCCTCCTCGTCTCAGCAGGGTTAGATATAAAGCGCAGAAATCGTAAAGTAGGGGTCGTTATTTTCAGTTATTTGCTCATTTGAGGTCGTCGTTAGATAAGGGATTACTGGTACTACATGAGATTTCTGTATGGTACAATTAGGAAAGTTGATCCTTAACACTATATTGGAAAAGTCGTAATTGCGAATATTAAACATCGCGAATATGAAGCCTACCACATTACATGTAGACAAAACCACTAAAACGAACACATGTCTCTGTCGAAGGATGTAAAAGCCTTAAATTCATTACACTTTCACTCATTAAATCAGTCATGAGCCCTAATATACACTAATAATAAGCCGAAATGACAATCAAAAGACCGCGCATAACTGCATAATTAAATTTCATATTCTCTATCATTCGCAGCTGCCCTGCATAGTGACAAGGCTGCCACGTGACAAGGGAACAGACTTCCACCGATCACTAGCTACATCGTTGATGATGAGCCTTGGCGTCACCCGGTACATTACTATCACATTTCGATAATGGATTGAGCCACAGAATCCGGCAAAAATATTTATCAAACAGAAGCAAATTTGGGACATATCTTTGCAGTTTTATAACAGAATGAGGATTTTAACCTGTGTGATGGTGCTTATGTTATATATCCAGACACACACACACACACGCACACATATATATATATATATATATATATAATGTAATATATATTAAACAGTCCGAGAGTTTAGCTCATGTTCGATTAAATTCATTACACTTTCACTCATTAACACTTTCACAGTGTCATAAATCGAACAAGAGCTAAACGCTCGGACTGTTTGATATATATTACATTATCTATGCTTTCTGTTTTACATATCGAGTCCTCTGTTGACGCAAGGTAACGAAATTATACTGAATTATATATATATATATATATTATATATATATATATATATATATATATATAAACAATCACTCAATTTTATCATTAATTATAATTTTTAATGATTTCATATTATATAACAATTCTTAATCTTAGGGTTAATCTGTCTTGTTCTGATTCTCACATTCACTAGAACAAGGTGGTCTAGATGATAATAAAGCACCCTGGTACACCCTCTTAAGACGTTATTATTGTCTTCAGCGTGATATATGACATTTTCGTGCATCTGTTTGTGACTGTGTGTGATCGGTCGTGTTTTTGAATGCAGGTGTAATGCCACATTCTGAAGTAGAAAGCTCTCACAGAATGCATACTTGTATCCCTCCAGACCCGGCTCTAAATTTGTTCAACCAATACCAGGACATTTCACATAAGTACACTAAAATACATTAGAAACATAGGATGATATCGACATAAACATTTATTAACATTTCTTTTCAGTTTTACCTCAATAGATGAGACAACGTTGGTCACTCACTTAAAGCGCTGTAGGTACCTTTGAACGTTAAATGTACAATCCCTGCATGCATAGTTAAAAATCTCAATAGATTTTAATAATAAGTTGAGGCTGAATCGGCAAAAAACATGACAAATTATTATGCTGAACCAGTTTTATTTCGGAAATGCTTTACAGAATAACAAAAAAGACAGTGAATAGAGAGGGCCAAATTTAAATTAATCCTTTTGTTTTTCTTCCCTGAAAACGTTGGGCTATCAGTGTTAGAAATACAAATTTTATTCACTCGATAAGGCAATTAGGTTACATCATCCTATAAGTTATCCGATGCAGTTTTAATTATTTATTTATATATATCTAAGCTCAACTACAAAGTATATATTCATGACTTGACATAGCGGTGGGCCAAAATAGCATATTTTCTTTTGACCTCCACCCTGGAAAGGAAGTGAAGGAGTAGTGCAGGGCTAATTAAGCAAGAGCTCGAAGTGGTGGTAAAAGTTCCAGTGGCTGTTTTACAAAATTACCTGCGATCACATTAGCACAGCAGGTAGTTAAATTTCTAATATAACAAGTTGTAGAATAGTAAACACCGGATTTAATTGTTTTTCCTGATTATATGCAATTAGTATACCCAGCATGTGATCCTTGATTATACATAATCATTAGTATACGAATATATGGTATATTTATATACACACAATAAATGATTCTAAATAAATATTGATCATATTAATCATATGTTTATTTTAAGTGCAGAAATTCAGAAATATGCAAACTCCTTGCATATTTAATTAATCATAGACCCTCAGACATTGGTGGCGCCGTAACTATTCACCAAAATCTAATCGATTTTCATGAAATCAGTGAATATTTACCTAAATCGTTTCTCACGTTAATTCTATTAGTAGCAACTTTTGCTCAAATCTAATAAAGTATTATTTAACAAGACGGATGACATTTTCATTATGCACTCTTGCAATGCTCTTGTTTATTGATTTATACGAATAGATTATCTAACCCGAGTTCAAGCGTAGCATCCATGCATATTTTATTAGGACAGAGTTCACCGGGCTTTCTTGTCGTGTGACTGCGAAAATTTCAAGAAATAGGCTTGACTTTTAATAACACTGTACAGCAATGTTAATTTGTGACAATTTTTGCTCATATCAAATAAAATGACGTTTACAAGACATATGGCGTGTTTATTATGCACTCTTGCGGTACTCTTATTTGTTTATATGTATTGTGAAATATTCACCAAGTGACAAGGGAAACCTAATGCCTGCCCTGGTGTCTACGACTTCGACAGCTTCGTTCTTGCAGCTCGTCCTAATAATCACTTCGACTGTGTCTTAAAGACGGAGTTTGTATATAAATTACAGGCATGATATTAGTTTATTAATTGTGTAAAACGTATATACGTTTAGTTTAATTATCATTTATAAATTATTGTCATCCATTAATGTTATTTTTACATATTAGATTTCTTGCCAAACCTTGCCAAAGATATACATACCTTGAAAACCAAAGTTAAAATTGAAGTTACATTGCTTAAAACATTAGAAGGACTGGTTTTTACTCTTCGTTTGAATTGAAGTTACATTGCTGAAAAACCAATTGAAGGATAAACAAATCACTTTCAGGTTATTAGATGTGGATTTCAGACTGGAGCTCATGATCAAATTATAATTATTTTGCGTAAAGCGAATTTATATGTGATACACCTATATCCACTTGGATGTTTTATTGTTAAGCTATTAATTTTGACCATGAGCACATTCCATTATGTGCAATATATCTCGTAATACAATGGGTCAAGGGAAGAGAACTTTCATTGAAAAAGTGCATATACATGTGATACTTTTGATCTACTTCTAATGTTTGTCTCACATACACACTGCTATTTTTGATATTCAATATTTATTTCAAGCAAACTGAAACTATTCAATTATCATTCAGATAATACTTGAAGACATTATAATAGGTACCCCATTGTATATCACTGAATTTTATACCATTAATCATTCTCGGAATGATTTTAGTTATGATATTTCGTTATTAATCTCAGAATGTTGAGAACCCTAAAGATATTTGAGGTACTTGAACAATTAAATATTATGTTAAACAAATTAAGAACTGTATCAAATCTATTGTACTGAATGATATAGATGCCAACCCATCACTGTTATGGGACACCGTAAAATGTTAGAGGAGTTAAAGGAGAAAATATATCCCTTGCTGCAAATAGAAAGAATAATTAAAACAATTAAATGTTTACATTTGAAAGAGAAACCGAAAGGGACATTATAAGTATAATTTACCAAAAAGCACCGAAGACAAGCTTTATGGGAAATTGCGGTCAATAAACACAAGCAAATTATCGAAGAAGCAACTTCAGGCGCTATTGTCAGATGTAGATACAAATGGTATAATAAAGGTAATATACCAACTAAATATATATGTATAGTTTTAAACCTTTATAAGTATACACAGATTGAAAATTTTAAGAGAGGTTTTTATATCACTTGAAAACATAAAATCAGTCTCTAACGATGATAAACAAGGTTGCGACAAGGTTGAAAAAAAAAAAATTGTTTCTAGACCATTTGATGACGGATTGAGAGAAATAGTTAATGTGCAGCTTAAAAAATAGGCTCTTCATATTCAAATGCAACTTAACATCTTAAGATTTCTGTTATTTCAAGAAAAAATGAATTGCATTCTGGAAAGAAGTATTTAAGAAATTGGGGAAATATCACTGTAAATATGTTAATTCATGTGATAAAATATTATCTTATTGCATATTATCCAAATGCAACTAAAAATTTCAAGTCTTGAAAGAATCACTGAGATGAAGAGGGTTAAATATGCAATATATACAGAGTATGTTCATTATTTTCATTATTTCATCAGTTCATTATTCAAATATTCCAAACCCTTGAAACTTATAGAAAAATGATAGAGATATGAACCGAATAAAACAACAATTTGCTCTTATGCAAGTCTGAGAAGGAAACTTTGTTACATGTATATTATGAGTGTGGAAAAAAAACCTAATTTCCCAAATGAAGAACATGCTTTCAAGATTTCATATCATAATAAATGAAAAACAAATTAATCAACATGGATTCACGCTGCTTTGGTCGTCTGAGGGTGATATTGATGAAACTCTCAATGTATGGATGTCGGACCCACTATATTGCAGAGCCTAATATAATTAAAAACCTGGTATGCCTTGGCTCGGTGTTCAAGTTCTTGGTGTTAAAGTTGTGCTAAAAAGGAGCTTGTCTATATATTGGGAAAGGGGGGGGGGGGGGGCGCGGGCCGTGAGTCCAGTTTTGTATTTATGCTTACACTATCCGAGTTTAAGCCAGGTGAGTCGAAGTTCAAAAACCGAGTGCATGAGATATGAGTGCTAGACCGCCTCCTTTCTGTCTTTTGGAACTCGAGACCCGGTGTACTTCAAATAATATATCACAGTGCTAGAATACTGATATGTCAGAAAAGGCCCCGCAAAATGCAAGGAGACATCCAGTTTGGACTGAATGATGCTTGAAAAATACAAACTTGTACCTAATAATATGAAGAGACAGAGGGAACGTACTAAAACCAGTATTTAAACAACTGTATTAAAATGCTAAGGTTTGAAGGAGTGACATGTGTATAAAGATATAGGAGTGGACCATCTTCAAGCAGAGACGTAATTACATCTGATATATTAAACGGAAATCGTGGTCAGCACACAATGAGGTCGGATAGTCCTGTGACATTGCCCTTTGACCTTGTGATGTCAAAAATTGAAGGACCTTCCCCTTTTAGCAGGTGAGGCATGTGTGGAGGATGTTAGGTTTAAAAATGTTTGCCTTAAAATGCATCACAATGTATTTAAAGATGTGGTTCCTTTGACAATTACCTTTGATATCATGACCCTAAAGTGTACATAGTTTTAGTATAGTGATTATAGATGTAATATCCAGTTTGAAACCAATTCGTTAATCCAAATATATGTTACCATCCAAAAACTAATTTGTGGACAGCTGGCCATAAATGTGTGACTATGAGCTTTGATCCAGGGAACCCAAATCAACACGCATCTTCCCGTATTGCTTGGTGAGCTATATGTACAAGATAGTAGATTTTGATGTAATGTTCGGTTTAAAATGCATCGATAATCTTTTTAAAGATGTGGTTCTGGTACCTTGACCTTTGATCTCATGGCCAAAAAAAATCAAAATACTGCTAACTTTAGCATCTCTATGCAATGGACCAGAATGGCCATTTGTATATTTTCTAGATAGTTACAGCTGATATGAAAAACCTGTGCTCAAAATATTTGTAGATAAACATCATTTAAATATAATTGATTTTCTTATATTCAATACCTCATAATGGACCTTGGCATCTTTTTTATTCAAAATTTAGCCTGGGAATAGTATTACGTAACGTTTACCCCTTTTTGTATGGTTATAAACGAAAAATATGCCTTTGTAATTTTCAATATGTAACGTTCAACAATTTAAAGGACCGTTCCCGTTACACATTGAAAATCATCTGATGGCTCAGATTTATTTTATTTAAGTCATTGATCACTCACTTTAAGGTAATACGTCTGTTAATTCACATAATTCGGTCCAAACATAATTGTATTTGAAGTAATTGTAATAACAATTGCTTTTTATAAAAGTAATTTTTAATTGTAATCGATTAAATTTTCTAGTTCACAATAGTAATTGTAATTGCTATCCATTGCTTTTGAAAAGGAATGGTTTGAACAATAACTTTTCAATTATTTTTAGTGTAATTGTCTCATGTGAATAATTCTGTCAAATTTCCAAAGTTATTGAACCATACCTGCTTGTTCCTCGTGTACTAAGACACATATGCATTTTAAAAAATGTTTATTAATTCAGGCTACTGGATAATTTTGACTGAATAAAAAAATGTTCCATCAAATAAATTCATAAATTTAGACTTTGGGTTACCTTCGGTTAACTGAAACCACTTACAAATTAAATGATAAATTTTAATAATTTAAGCAATGATACATTTTTTTCAGAAAACCTCTGAAGAAGACAAGTTTTAAAATATTCAAACAATCTAACAAAATTAGTCGCCTATTGTTGACAATATTATAAAAAAAAATATTTTGACTCGTACACTTCTCCGAAGAGCATGGGAAATTACTTGCAAACAAAGGATATGCAAAGATTCAAACTTCTTTTGAAATCAAGAAAATCTATGAAATTTATTATATACATAAACGTGGAGAAACAACTGTTTTTAAAAGGTAATCTAAAATCGTAGGGCTTTATCGATTTCAAGATAGGGGGGGGGGTTATGTAAAACCGTTTTCAGATCTCTCCCACCAACTTAATATGAAGACGGAGGTAATCTGAAAAAAAAAAATGCTACACCATCACATGGACTCCCTCTTTCCTTTCAAGTTTTATTCTTTGATATGGTTCTAAGTACGAGTATTCATAGTAAATGTGTATCGGTTTATTATATTACGAAACCAGAGATGTGATCTTGTCAAAAAAATGAAAGAAGAAAGACATAAGATATTGGTTTGATGACTGAACGTCTTGACTTATGAAGTTGCGTGATACAGCCACTAGGCGGTGTACGCAATATGTATATATTCAGCTTACTGAACGCGACCGGTGCACGTTTATCTTCATTCAGTAGAGGAGTAAGCAGAACGTATATGGAGCAGATACCATTATATGTTAAGGATAAAACACTTTAAGTCATGTATTTATATCATGTCTATTGTGTGAATATGTCCCTTAAAATATAATTCCACAAGGTGCAAAATATACTTTGTCTTAGTCGCCGCTTGCTGGTTTGTTTGTTGCAACTCTACTCTAATTTTAAGCGAATGAAATGTTTGATGATGCTTTTAGGATTCAGATAACGCCTAGGAGACAACCGAATAAACTTATGAGGTAATCTGGATCACCATAACTTTCCTTTGAAGGATTCTATACCAAACAGCAATCGAGATCATTATCATTTAAATGCGTATTAGATGAAACGTTTTGTGTCACTTTTGACGGGGTGTAAGTAATAGTATGTAAGTTGACACTGTCGACAGTGACTGTAAATGTCACATGATTGTAGACGGCTTTGTTCTGGAATGCACAGTGACATTTGATTCAACCATAGGGTCGGAATAGTGACACACATTTGTCTCTGCTTTAAGTTATGCATTTCCAGTCCTTATGATTACTGCATATCAAAATATGATTAGGATGTTCAACGCATATTATTACGGATATGCTTTCCCCTTAAATTCATTCATTAAAATTTTATTCAGGTATTAAATATGTTGAGACTGTTAAACAATGTTAAGTGCTCAAACCAATCTCTAACTCAATTGCTGTTTTTGCTTGAGGCAAATTATCCTAAAACTTATTGCAATTTCCTTTAAAGTAATCGTAACTGAAATTGACTGCTTTTCGTAAAACACACAATTAATTGTAATTGAAATCGTGTACTTTTAATAGTGACTGTATTTGTAATCATTTACTTGTACATACGTATTTGTATTTGTGCCTAACTGTGCAGTTAACATGTTACAAATCGTAACGGCTGTTAACACCATAGTTGAGAGTAAAGAGGACTCAGTATATATTCATTATCAGACGCAATACCAGATACCGATACCAGAAAGCTACTTTTCTTTGAGTGTATGAAAAGCTAGCAAGGCTTTCCAGTTTTCAGTCTTTTTTGTCCTGAATTTTCTTAATGAGCGACGGGTTTGTAACAAGGTACCCGTTGCCCACAAGGTGGTCAAAAATTGGACATATCGCAATTACCTACAGATGCTTTTGCAGGTTTAACCGCAACGTTGGCACGCTTCGAGTGTTTTTACATGTTCGTCCCACGATTCCGCATGTTCTAGCATGTCGTTTATGTTCAGATCACGTTCAGCATGTCGCTGAACAGATTCCGCATCATGCTGGTAAATACTGCCTCTGCCGTCACTAATCCGAATGACATGATCCTGAACTGGTAATGTCCGGCAGGCGTCACGAATGCCGTTTTGTCTCAAGATTTCTCCGACATCGGAATGATCGAGTAGGCTTTCGTCAGGTCGATCAGGGTAAAACACTGGTATTTGGTTTCTATCGTGAACAATGTTTTCGTCTAGGGAATCGGTTCTGGATCAAAAACGACAGATTGGTTTAACTTGCAGTAATCGATCACGATTTTGATCTATCCGTCCGGTTTACGTAGCATAATACAAAGTAATGCAAAACTTCACTCCGTTTTCTCGATTATGTCTAACTTTAACATCTCATTGATTCTCGAACGCATCGTCTCTGTCAACTCAAACGGAACAAGATACGGTTTCGACTTCACCGGGTGAATATTATATTCGATGACATCGGCGAGTTTTGGTACATCTGTTAATATTTCCTCGTACTCTTTCAATAGATCGTGTATCTCTCACTGTTTTCACTTGCCTAGCTCGGCATTAACTTATACGTCACGCTCCTTTTGGTTGGGCACCATTGATGGTAACCACACGTGGGGGGTTTCGTCTACTTCCTCGAGGTTTATTTCTCCTACAAAGAGAGATTGGTTTCACAATCCGGATTATCCGGTTCTTGTTCGGATTCATTTGTTTTCAAGGCGACCCTCTTTAGACACACCGAGGATCAACTTTTGTCTTTTTTATGGGAAACTACCTGCATATCGACGTACACCCCCTTCTAGTCGAATTGAAACTGACATGTTCGTCTGTTAGGTCTATGCCATGATGGCCCGCCATAATTGCTTCGTTGTCCATCATCATAAGTCCGTTATGACTGGGGTACCTCAATCCATGATCCATCCGGATCACCGCGTTTATCCCGCGCAGTATGGACAAAGAAATCCTCCTTAATCTAAAATGTGCTATCAGTTCTATTAGCAGATTTGGCAAGCTTCCAGTATGAATCTAACGACTGATCTTCTTATTGCGCTTGTTAAAATTCGGCCTGACTTACATCGGCGACTGGACTAGCGAGATATCAATTTCGTGTCAGCGGTTTCCACTTTCTTGCAATGGCACGTGGCGACTCGTCATTGTAAGGCACTATGTCTGATTTCGGTCAGACTTCCACGTAGGATTAGGTTCGTGCGGATCCCGCACTCCTGATACATGTTCAAGAGCTAAGTCGCAAATGGCTTCTTCGACTACCATCGCCTCGATGGTTCACAAAATAGGACATTCTACATTAATCACCGCCACAGGAAATGACCGACACTCAACGTTGTGTCCGGTGAAATGGCCAGGACCCACGTAAGTCACATATACTTCTGCTAAAGAGCAACCGTAATTGCGCAACACCATGGCTGTCTTGCCGTTAAATAACCCCTTACGAATGGCTAAAGCGCTACCGACCTCTTCTAGAGCAGTAAATCCGAATAACTGACCCCATTGATCCGAATCCGGATTAACGGGACCTAGGGTTTTGGATTCTTATTCCATAACTATCGTTGTCATCGACTCGGGTTTACTCTTTGGTTTAGCCACCGACTAATACTTGGTTTAGCCTCATGCTGTCCAACAACTGAGTGCAACGCTGGTTAGGTATCATTGGTCTGTTTTTATTCACGCGTCTTATGGCCCAAACAAAAAAAAGCATCTTTAGGCTTCCGATGTCCTAACTGCCTGTTCTAGTGATATGCGTTCTACATAACGTCTTTCTCCCGGCTGAGTTGCTTGCTGACCTGCACGGGGAGCACTTCTATGGGGATTCGCCGTAAAATTGTGTAAGCCGTGGGCCTTCGTTAACCTTTCAGTCTCTCTTTCAAAATCACATAAAGATCCTTGCTGCAACAGTTCAAATACTGTTCACGCATCAGTAAGTCAACTAAGAGATTGAATTCATTGCCTATACTTGCCATCTCCATCCAATGGTCAAGGATTCAACTAACCTTTACCGCGAACTTACCGGGAGTTTTACCACGCTCTGGCTGACAAGTACGAAACTTTAGCTTAACGTAGCTCATGGTTCATGGTTCAAGTATCAAGCGCTTTACTACGCAACAAATGACTTGGATACACAGCCCCTCTATCAAGCTCGTAGTTCTGACACAGCGCTAAATGCCCAGGAAGCTCTAGAAACATGTCCACTTTCTCATGCTGCTCGTCGAACAGAGGGAGCTTGAGTTTCGGGACCAATTGGGTACTCCTCATTTGTTTATTATCGCACTCTTCGCCGCTGAATGCTTATTTCAATTTCAGCCTTTCTATCTCGTGAACCCTCGCTTCGCATTCTTGTTCTGTCTCACGCTGTTCACGTTCTAGCACCCTCCGCCTTGGCTCATCGTCACGCTCGTTGTCTTCCCGCTGCTTGACTTCTAAAGCCTCCACACGCTTGCTAACAAACCCCTGCAGAGATCGTCCTTGCACCCTAATGTTTGCACATATTCGGGAATGGACTTCAACAGCTCCATGGTAACGGCTTTATCAACCGACCATGCAATTGAACCGCGTAACATACACAAAACTCTGCAAATGTAAACAATAATCACCGACAAACGAAACCGATGGAATCCTTACAATCACACGTGGGTACGGTAAGCGTAAGCGCCATGTCCTGTCAGTTGATGATAAGCTGTCGATCCTTGGAAGACTTGACACGGGTACTTAGCCAGCTGACCTCACCAGTTAATTTAACGTCGACGGATCTACGATCAGCAAAATTACCTTATGTTTCATTTTTTAATAGAACTGCGAACACAAACTTGTTTACTTGTGCATTCAACAGATCCACTGGCTTGTGAGTTCAATAAAAATACAGTACATGTACAAAAGTTCCCGTAGTTTACTTATCTGCCGATTGATGGCAGCACTTTCGAGGTCATGGCAAGTCATTCCAGTTATCATGGCAGTGACATGATGGATGTTCGATACCGATTGTTTCTAGCGCAGGGCTGTTCACCATAATTATATTATTATATTATAATGTTTTCTGTATGATACATTATTTAAATCGACCGAAAACTAACAATATATTGTCACACGTTTATAATGGGCTAGCTTAATCAATTCGAGTCGTTCAGTATCCGGTTATGTAGCGAACATGGTGGTAATCACGGTGATTACCAGAGCAATTTCATGCGAAATCATTCATTTGAACGATCGTTCAACCGAAGAAACAGCTTGTCCGCGGGGCGTTTGAATAAACCACGCTCTATACCCCGCCAGATTGCCTGTCCGTCCTCAAAATGCGTTATTAGCTCTGAAGTCCTTTTTAGAGAAATCACTTCCTGAGACGACTATTTAGACACCACAAGTCAGCTTTCTCCACTGTGACATATGCAGACCTGCCTCTGGACTGCTAAACAGGCACTTCTCTCCCCGAACGCTGAAGCGGGCCCTCCTTATCAATGCTATCTGATGTAACAACTCCGGATGGTCTTCCCGCCCAATCATAACTGCAAATTATGCCGAACGTCAACAACAACGAGACTATTGATAGGTGTGCCGCCTCTAGTTACAGTGTGTAACAAAATTTTACTTACACAGGTGCACTTCCTTTGAAATATACAACTAACACTTGTCATCGCCAAAACTGAGGCGCCTATGTCTAAATTTAACCGTACAATTAACATCAGACGAGACACGTGTGTTCTTTAACCAGCTATCTCACATTATTATCAAAACATGACACTCCATCAAAAGGCACAATCAATTGTCAAAACAATCATCTGGCCATTGTCCCTACTAGAATATGTAACACAATACCGAAGTCACAGCACTCTGGGGACAATGAAAAAGGCTCCGTTTTCTGAATAGAGTAATTTTTTTAGTTTTTAACAGTTAAGAGCAATATATTTATATATATATATATATATATATATATATATATTTATGTGTGTGTGTGTGTATGTGTGTGTGTTTGTGTGTGTGTAAGCGGTAAACCTCGCATCATGAACGGGTCTAATACGGGGAAATGGGTGTCAAGCTTTCTTATATTGATAAGCAAAACATTCTTCAACACAACTTAGTTCTTGAAACATATCCTTGAGGAAATATTTTATTCGACAAGGATGATTATATAGTTGGCATAAGACCAGCGGCTTCAAATGATATGACGTGATAACAGTATAATCAGATGAAATCATTTATACACTAAATACAACAAAGCTTTTGTATATAAGTTGGTGCAGTGCCCTTGACCTTTGATCATTGGCTCTCAAAATCAACAGTGAACTTCCCCTATGTGTAGGTGGGCCATATGTGATAGATGGTAGTTTTTTTAAAGAGTTTAGCTTTTAACAAGTTGCTATATGTTTTGTTTGGGTTCAGTGAACTTGACCTCTGACCTAGAGTTCTAAGAATTGAAATAATGCGTAATTCTGTAGGAGGCTAGCCATTTTTGGAAAATGGAAGATTTCGAATGAAAAAAAAAAACTTTACCGAAATAAATTCAATGTGATCTGTATTCTGCAACATGTGTGAGAGATTTTAGCAACTTACAAGTCAGACGGACTCAAATCGTAGCAGTTATACATATACTTTTTTAATTTAGTTAAGGCACCAGGAGGTCTCAGAAATATCTTCTAAGATACCGTAAGTCAAATGACACATAGACACTTCTGACTTAGCATCTAACGAATTCTTTTTAAATCTTCTAAAAAAACATACCCTACTTACCCAGAATGTTGAGCCAAAATGCAAAATTATGAGCTATCAGATATAATTAATCAATTGTTCATGGTTTCTTAACAATTTTTTCACCACATCACGGCACCAATAATCAATATATGCATCGTCTGTAGGTCAAATTCATCCGGGCGAAATTTATCATATTAGGATTAATTAGAATTTTACCAACACATACAACGTATATCTAGTTCTTTCAGTTTAATATTTTATAAAATTTTATCAGACCTGTGAGGAAAATTTAACGATCATTTTTTATCCATATAAAATTGTATTAATATATCAGGAAATTTTTAAAAGAAAACTCGAACAACACTTCAGAAATAATCCATTAAATTATAATAGTATTTATTTAAATTTTGTTCTTTAATTTCGTATGAACTGTATATAATAATATATGACATCTGCAATTTAAATAACCACATGATTTAATATAAACAGTTAATTTAAATAATTTATTGTGTGTATATACATATATCATATGTTCGTATAATAATGACTGTGCATGATAAAGAATCACATACTTTGTAGTCTTATTGCATGTAACAAACGCAATTAAATCCCGTGTTGACTCTCCTCCTAACTATCTACTGTAATAAAATGATCGCATGTAATTTTGTAGAACATACCTTCAGGAGCTTCCACCACCACTTCAAGATCTTACTTATTTAGCCCTGCACTGCTTTGTAGTTGAGCATAAATAAAATAATAAAAAAATTAATTAAAACTGCATCGAATGCCATATCCCATCGGATGTTGTGAATTAATTTCCTTATTAGTGAATTATCAGCGAAGAAAACAACATATAAGCTTGGTTAACTTCATTTCAGGATGGATCAGTGGATTTACTGTGCGGACTTGGATCCAGATTAATCTAAATTTGTCCCTCTCTATTTACTGTCTTGCATGTAATTCTGTAAAGCATTTCCGAAATAAAACTTATTTCTCATAATATTGTATTACGTCTTTCGCTCGTTCAGCCTCTATTTATTATTAAAATCTATTGAGAATTTTAACTATGTATGCCGGGAAGGTAACCTTTAACACGCATAGGTAACTACAAGGTATATAGTGATGAACCAAAGTTATCTTGGCTATTGAGATAAAATTTAAAAACAAATGTTAATAAATGTTTATGTAGATCTCATCCAATGTTCCCAATGTATTAATGTGGAATGTCCTGATATGAGGTTGAATAAATTTTGAGGCAGACCTAGAGGGATAAATGTGTTTGGGTAGGTATGCATTCTGCGAGTGCTTTCTACTTCTGAATTTTCATTATAGAACACTCTAGCTATACACCACACTCAAAAACACGACAAATTACACAGAGGCTCAAACAGATGCATGAAAAAGTCATAAATCACACTGAAGACAATAAAAAGACTTAAGCGGGTGTACCAGGGTGCTTTATTTTCATCTAGACTTCACCTGGTGCAAGTGAATGTGAGAATCGGAGCAAGACAGATTTACTCTAAGACTGGAAATTGTTATATAATGAAAAAAATTGATAATTATAATTAATGATGCATTTCTGTGACTATATATATATATATATCTATATATATATATATATATATATATATATATATATATATATATATATATAATATTACCATCAGCACCATGATACCGGATATTATGCTTATTCTGTTTTAGAAATGCAAAGATATGTCATAAATTTGTTTCTGAGGCTTAATCCTATATCGAGATATGATAGTAATGTTCAGTGTGACGGCCAAAGCTCATGATCAATGGTGCAGCAAGTGATCGGATGAAGTCTGTTCCCTTGTCACGCGGCAGCCTTATCCCTATGCAGGGCATCTGCGAAAAATAGAGAATATGTATTTTAATTATGCAGTTATGCGCGGTCCCTTGATTGCCAAATTGCCATATCTGAAGTGTGTATTTAGCTTCCTGTTTCATTTGATGATTCACAGTTTAATGAAGTTGAGGTTTTAAAAAATTATAAAAAAAACATAAAATTTCTTAAAATTCGTGTCCAAAAAGTATGACACTAATTTGGGTTTGGATGAAACCTGAGATGATGTTTCTCAGGTGAGACGTGGGCGATTAATATATACTTACCCTTCTACTTTCCAACTGTTTATGAATGTTTCAAGTCCGTTTGGATCGTTGTTCACGTCGTCACCCTCCCTAGTTATAAGGTCGTCGTCCCTAAAATACATTAAAGATAAATAATATATAATTTTGGTATCCTCTGGCTGGAACGGACAGGGGGTAAACCTTGTGCATCAATATTGACGACTTAGGATATTTTTTCTTATAGGATTGGATGTAAGTCCTGTTTTACTTCATTATCCACTGTATATATATATATATATATATATATATATATATATATATATATATATATCAGTAGTTGCTATGTATGAAAATGGGACATTATGGCCATGCAAGAAAAGAACAGATTCCAAGCCCCCCCCCCCAAAAAAAAAAATCGTTAAGTCTATATTTATGTTAGTAATGTTCAGAG
Source organism: Sipunculus nudus (assembly GCA_026874595.1). Lineage (NCBI taxonomy): Eukaryota > Metazoa > Annelida > Sipuncula > Golfingiida > Sipunculidae > Sipunculus > Sipunculus nudus. The sequence goes on along the minus strand of CM049321.1, from coordinate 6,267,833 downwards.
CAACGCTGACAGTAACGAGCCCTCAAATCCTAACTCTGACTTGAGTACTGTCTTTGAATTACTTGTATATCGAGTACTCCAAGACACCTTACACAAATACCGTCCGCACCATATGATGCCAGTTCCGTACGGAGGGGATACTTGTAGGGTTTATAGGTTTATTTCTTCATATATGTCAAGGTCAAACTTGTTGAATGGGGACTTTTTTTAGGTCTCTGACAGTGCAAAACCGTCAAATACAATTATGTTCTTCTCAATGCCCTTGCTCATGGCCACGTTTAAGATTGATCTAAAATAGGATGAGCTTTCAAACACTGACCTTTGGGCAAATATTAGTCATAGGTGATAGAATTGCAAATATTAATTTCTAAATTTGTCCATATATTGTAAACACCACTGTTTGATTCGTTCGTTTTCCAATTTTCTCTGATGTATTCGCCTATGCTCTCGCCAAGAAATTCGGTTTGGTTAAGTTTAGCATATAAGATTCCCGAGGTGTTACTACTGGCAGATTCACAAACTAGTCTAACTAGTAAGTGGAAAACTCAACAAAACCCTTTTTATAATGTATGCACTTACACGCCATTGCAGTTTCCACACAGGCCAGACACTATTCCGTCGAATTGGTGATCAAAGCAGAGGTCGTAACAATATCGTCCAGGCGAGCAAATTCTCATAGGTTCTTGTACGGAATCGCAGCAGAGCATGTTCTGGTCATCTTTGTAGCAATCAAACTCTTGATCCTCGTAGGGAAGCGTCACATCTTGTCCGTTCTATAAATAAAAGAAATACCCATGTTCTGGTATTTAGGTATTTGTAGAAATAATTCATTTATAACATCTGGAAATAGACAATTCATTGATATCAACATAAAGCAGACATTGGGGAAGATCAGTATAGTTTAAGCACAATGACAACAGTTCATACTACCATCAATAATCTGGCCTGTATACGCTTTCTGATTTTATTTCATCGAGCCACTCTGCCGTCTATTTCAAGAGATACATACTAAAATGCACGCGTTTGGGCTGAAATCAGTACTGCAAATCAAGTACGGATGGGCTTAAAAGGTCCTGTTTGAAAGGTCAGACTTTGATGCCTTATTTTAAATGTTAAATATTTTATATTAAATGGTAACAGCTGTGTTTAAGGAACGGCGTAAAACAGGTGTTCTCTATTCATAGAATAAGCGCGAGAGCACAAGGTAACTGATAGAATAGGGCGACCATGCTGTTGCTGGTAGAAAAAGGCGACAATGTCATAGGTCTTTTATTTGACTGGATAAAGCGAGAATAGTTAGGATGATTTGGACACCAGAAGGATAATTAAAGCATATACAAGAAGTTGGAAAACGTTAATACAGAGAACCTCAAAATAATGAAGACCACCGGGACCTCGATAAATTGGTCATATATTCTTGATGGAGATCTGATATGTTAATAACACAAGAATCGGGTTAGCGAAGAATTGTCTTATTTTTACATGGTCGCTTTACTGATGTGGTCTTAAGGCGATTTTTTTGCTGCATTAACCCTTATTGTTTATATCTCATTGATATTTATAGGTAATATCAAGCTCAGCTATTTTTTTCTTTGCCGAATTTTCAACATTCCGTATAGAGTGGGGTTACCTTAGATTAATTAGAATCCTTAGTTCTGAAGAAAAAATATACATTAGTACGACCTCAGATAATCTAACCTGCTGCCTAACTAAGGGCCAGTGATGTAGAGTCCACAATATCCGAGACTCTAGAACACTTGACTTAATTGCCCAGATCCTGTACCCCAAGTACAAGTCCGTGTGCGAGTCTTTAAAAAGCAGGCTCTACTCCGGAGATAACTGCAAGTCCGGATTCGAGCCCTTCATCATTGCCCCGGATGTGTGGCCCCCATGAGATATATGACCTGCAGTTTTATAATAAAGACACTTTGGTACAACACTGGTTATTCTTTATATTTACATTATTATATTTTGCGTTGGGTATTACCCGCGGCATATAGGCCGATAGGTGCTTAACTGGTTTTCCGTAAGCCGAACTCAGTTGCGTAGTTTCAGTAAGATGGCAATGCGAATGACCCTTTAGCAAAATAAGGTCTCATTCCTCAGAAAGTATAAACAAATATAACCAAACGACTTCTTTTTGCATTGTTTCCGCGGAATGGATGACATTACTTACTATCGTCATTCAACCGAAGTATAAGGTTTGGTTTTCTCATATGATGCCCCAAGGCTCTAGCACATTGTATGGCGCTACTATGCTTATCCGAATCTGTTGTTTTAATAGTCGCATTCAACCTGATTTTCATGACACTTTGGGGCGATGTAAGTAGATTTGAACTCACAGTTCGAATAAAGAAAATACGCGGTATTTTAGGGTACCAGATTATCTGACTATGGCATACGAAAATTAAAACCAAAATCCTTCGTGCACTAGAACATTTAGTCAAAAAAGGGATGTTGTGTTATAAAACCGGATAAAGAATACATATTTCCTTAATTATAACCCACATTGGCACATTTATTTATTTATTTATTTTACTTTGCATTTCACCAAGGGATCCGAAAGGCGCGTTTAGTTGTGAGTGAAGCAGGACCGCTAAGCCTTGTTGGGTAAAAAACACCCTGAAAATATCACCTTGATAAACTTATTACCGGTTTTTACAATGATAGAGAAATCCAATAGAAAAAAAATATATTGTGAACGAGGTCCTCCAAATTGAAATAACGTTCCAATTAAAGTGTCTAAGAGATAACCAATTTACCAATGTATCGACACAACCGATTAACCAACCAAGTTGCGAAGCAAACAAGTCGAAAACTTAATAAACACATATCTTACCACAGACACGGATGTATGGTTCATTCTATATACGCCTCCGTTTTGCCTGAAGATGATTTTGTCGGTCCAGCTGCGTCGCGGATTATTGTTTCGTCGCATTGTGATCATACCCATATCTAGCTTTCCATCATCAGTAAGAATCATATCATATGTACATAGATCATTGACGTTAAAATTTAGACCATCCGGTATTGTCGTGTGAGGGTCTCCGCAGACTCTACAACATGGCCAGGCTGTAATACAAAAAAAAAACAACGGTCAGCAATTAACTGTCCAAATATTCAATTTTCAACATGCACAATGATAAACATGATTTTAATTTTGTTTTCATTTTTCTGTTTATATTCAACATTCAACATTCTATTGACAGGTCCTAACAATAATTTTTACTGAAAACAGTTGTTATCGAAATTAGGTTTTATTTTAAAAGTCAATAGGGGCAATGCCGACCAAAACTGTGTGTCTGCATAAGACAATTGAAATCAAAATTCACGAAATTTAAGAATAAGCCAAAAAAAGCCAAGAATTACAATTTTTTTTTTTATAAATTTTAAATACTCAAAACACGGGAAGCAATACCAGAGCATCAATCGAAACTGGGATTCTTTGAAAAGAGTCAGTTATCTCAGTCGTCTTATAGATCAAATTTAAGGTATGTCCTACAGATAAACTGAAATCACATTCATAATCAAATAACTGGCCGATAATACGGCACATTTTGTAAACAATAACTAGTATTTTTTTTCACTGCTATTCATCTGTTGTACATCATTATTCAAAAGTTATATGTTTTATGAGGAATTCTGCATGTATGTTTTCCTAAGCGATGAAAAATATGTCAATTTCAATATTACCCCTAACTCTGTTTTAAGCAAGCCCTCACTATATGCTATACACCCCTGTTTGTAACTAATGTTTAAGTGTTCGGATCGGCATTCGATAAGAAAATAACAGTGGCATCTGCAAATAAACTACATTTTAAGTTCCAAATCTTACCATTTATATAATTTACATATAAAACAAGAAATGTTGTATCAGTCGATCTAAAATTGACGCTTGTAGAATATCTGTGGGTATACGCTGCGGTGAAGATTGTCGTACAACCACACGCACTTGTCACCATGTGGCGGGGAGGGGGATGGTGATATAAAAAGCACTGCAACACTGTCGTTTTAGCATATCATATCGTTAAACTACTTTTCCTCCCTATTGTAAAAAAATATGCAAAATATTTTGGAGGTCATCCAGGGATCTTTATGTAGACCCCCACTCCCTCCAACCTCCCTTCATGACAAGTGCCTTTGCATTATACCCAATAAACCATAATGGGCGCTATGATGGCGTATTCCATCTGGATTTGGAGATGACCAGTACATCTTCACTCCCAGATGGTGAGAGTACACCCTTGTAGTAGAGACCTTGGCTTAGGTGTAAGCGCATGAGTCAGCTAGTTCGTGATGAGGATTAACAACCTTGGGGTACGAGCACAGCGCCCTAACCATGACACCACTACGCACTACTCTAGATGCGAATGGAGAATCATTTTCCCCAGGATATAGCCTCTCTGGATGCTCAACCTTTCAAAAATATGACTTCATACACTTTTGTCTCTGCTCAACAATTCGCATGAGAACGCCTAATTTAATATATCCTTAACATTTTCATTCCCTGAGATTCCTAGTGTCTATAGTTTAGTGATTGACGTGTGTGACATTTGGACCGGTACACTGGGTGGGTAGGGTTCAAATCTTACATGGGTCAATGCCAGATTTTCCCCAAGGTCTTAAATTAAATATGAAATTAGAGAAGAATATTGTTTTCTGGTAACTGGTTTGCCTTTGTCTGAAAATGACGTCACACCAGCAGAGGACTTGAGGTGTAAGATTGTGTTAACAAGGAAGATGCTGGGGAACGTAAACCATTGATGGCTGGTCAGGAGGACACTAGGGGTACTTGTAATATGCTGACACTAATAGGCTGTTAGCCGTAGTCGCAGCCAAAAGGTTACATAAAGTACTCACGTTCAGGGGGTTGAACTTCGTCGCACCTGCAATGAAATGCGTGATATAATGGATGGATTAGATGGATGTTGAATAAAAAGTAATCCGTAATACACACGCATATATATATATATATATATATATATATATATATATATATTTTTTTTTTATGTGAAACTTCTTCTAAAAAATTTATACCTTAATGGAACTGTTAGGGACATTCCTTATTCACAAAAAAAATTGATATTCTGCCTCTACAATATTTAGGAAATCTGATAATTAAAACAAATCAGGAAAATCAGACTGTACATCACAACATTTCAGCCCCACCTAAGGCACTCAGGATCTTTGGTCACACGCAAAACCAGCACCTAATGCCTCAAAAAGAAAGGTAGGCGTTCATCCCCGTGCGTTTCGATGTGTTTGTTCACAATATAACTCAGGCAATTAAGAATAAAATATCATGTAAATTACAAAGCAATTGGAGAATCAATCAGACTTTAGTGTGGACCCAGCGCGTGATCCGGATTTAGGAATATCATCAATAACTATGCACAGATATACAGTCACTTTGGAATATGGACCGAGTAAGTGAATGTATAAACGGTTTAGGGACCCCCCCCCCCCCCATGGCGAAGATTTAATTCCTAAGAAATAAATTTCTTGTTAGAATATGTCGGTAAAAACTTTCAAAATTGGTTGTCTATATGAAATCAGTAGAACATTATTTTTTAAATGAAATTTTTTAAAGACAAGTTCAATAATATTGGAAGGGAATATATGTGTAAGTGAAGTAGACATATGATACCTTAATGTAGACTAGCCAGTCTTCTTTAAGGTATCATATGTCAAATTCACTTACTCATATATACAGACTAGCACGGAAATAAAAACCTTATATTATAAAGGGATTATATGTAATACTATTTTGTATTTTGTTCCGGCGATCTCTACACTGCAACAATGTAGAGCCAATTGAAAATATAGACTATATATTATATATCGTCAGACTTATTCCAAAAAGTTAGCTCCTATATTAATGCAACAATGTATTATATAAAAATAATAATAAATAAAAATCAACCCACAAACGTAAATTGCAAAATAGGTGCTGTGTACACATAGTGCATCGACTTCTTGATACCTCGACAGGATACCTCTCCCCTCAGCACACACTCTATAGCCCGTTACATTCATAATTTTTTTTATTTCAATTTTAATGGAAACTATGATAGTGTAAAGGTTTAAATGGCTTAATTTTCATAAAAAATAAATACCTTCATTACATCTTATCTAACTGAAGTTTTTTTTTTTTAATTATGATCAATCAGTCTACATTAAAAAAGAATTCAGTCCCATATATGGATGGTAAGGTCATTGGTCATAGCAAAACCAGCTTGAGTTGACAGCTGCTGATTGGATGATGTCATTTAAAACTCTAAGAAATATAGCCTACCAAAACAAAGATGGCTACTCATGCTGGGACACACCATATCATATACCAACTCATTGTGAAAAGACTAATTGTTTTAAACATTAACAGGGTGTTTATTGTAAAATTCTTAATTATCACACTAGGTTGTCACTTCCAAATGTAGTATTCTAGGAGATTATTAATAATTATAACTTTTTAGAAAATTGTCTAAAAAAGACAGGTGGCAATACGTTGGAGAAACAGAGAATAATCAAAATATCTACTAGTTGCTTCTAATCGTTGAGTAATACCTATGAATGGGACGGTCTCCCCGGTTCCAAAGGCAATATATTACGATAATCAAGGTAACCTCCACAATTTAATGGGCTGTTTGCTTGTGTTGTCCTAACTCTCCACAAATGTCTTGAAAATCAATTCTTACGTTTTGCATTAAGTTGTTATCAGACAAACATACCAAAGATCAAAGGAAGAGAGACTGAAGCACAATTAATTTTTAGGCAAGGAATACCTTTTTAATATTAAATAAAATCATTATTTGGCGTAGGAGATTTCAAAACAGAAAATATACTACATTGGAAAGCTGTTGATGAAGTGGTTGGTATCATGAATATATCTAAAATGAAAATAACAAAGTGATGGTTAGACGGAAGAAGCACTTTAACTAGGTGGAACGAGCTGAAGTTTATTTTTGTGGCAAGTAATATATGGTAATATATAACAATGAGCAATCCAGCTCTGCCAATATATATATACATATATTTATATATATATATATATATATATATATATATATATATATATATATATATATATATACCTCATTGAGCAGTTACCATTACGCAATGACAAAAAATAAGTATCAAGATACTTAATTCACCATATAACCTATGTAACGACATATTGCATTTGTCCTAGTGGTCTTCCATGTTCATAAAAATACAACCTACATTATTTTAAAAATTACCGCAGTTAAATTTAAAATATAATTGATAAGTGTCAGCGAATCAGATGTCATTCAACTGCCTTCTGACAATCGTTTTCCCCGTATACGCCTGTATGTAGTTAGCGGGGAGACAGTTTTTGAATGTCGCTTACTATCATTCTACTCGGTATCTTACTCACAGGAATACGACTCTACTGTCTGGAGCTTGAGCGTATTGAAGACCCTTCCCCATAGTGCACTTAGACTTTGAAATGCACTAGTTATACATGTGCTATATATAGCCTACCTGAATTAATACAGTGAAACAGTCACAATAAGACCACCCGTCGCACAGTCGGTGTTATTAGAAAAGTTAGTTTTTACCAATCTTAATGCCTACGGTTCTCTCAAGGGTGGTCTTTCAGACAAGTGCCATTGTACATCGAGCTGTGCTTATATGATGGTCTGCGTGTGTGGAAGAATGAATGATGATGTCTTATAAAATATTGATTTTATGAACATACCCATCCACGACATTCCAGCTTTCGCCAAATATTTTGTACGTATCGAAGTTTCTTTCCTCCAGGACCGTGCCGTCGCTAGTGACCAGATCATCAGTTTTACTACAATGAAGACTTATATCTTGCATCTCATGAAGCTCTTATTCCACACACAGTTTTCATATTTTTATTTATATATTGATATAATTTTATTTACTTTATCATAGCGACTGAATGGCCTTTAGAATGGTGATCTTCATGCCTGCATAGCAAACATATGCATTTTTTTCTATTTTTCTCTGGTTAAATTTGTCAATTTCAGATAATTTCCATATAATTATCTCCTTCGTGTATTACTGTTGATTGACAACAATGATTCAATTTAAATTAGATGTTTAAATCAGCACAATGTCCTCTGGTTGAAAGGCATGGAAAAAGTCTAGACAAAGATTAAATGATGCAAATCAAAATTAATGGGCAAATGGGAACACAGAGACAATGTCGCATAGATCAGGGAGTTGGTAATTGTAACTGGCATTGTAATGTGCCTATTTGTAATTTAATCTCTCTAGAGACATGATTGATACGAGAGCTTCCGTATTGGCTAAAACTAAGCCTGATGTAATGATAAGTGAGAATAATTGTTATATAATGTGCCACCGCATTATCGAGACAACGCCCGTCCAAAAATTGCACAGGTCCTGCCTGATGGCTATAGTAAAATATACCAACGGGGCCGGTTTAAAACTCACTCTCCGTTGTTGTTTCCACATAAACCGTTCATCGTGCTCGGATCTTGTCTCCACTGGTCTCCGACACAGACCTTCAGATTATAAGCCCCATGCCAAAAGATTTCCACTTCCTCTGGGATAATCGTAAACTTTATGTTTGCTCCTATACTCTCTATGCGAATGGTGCCATCATCTTGGGTAGGAAAGCCCTGGATGGGGGCAACCGTGCCGTCGGGCTGTAATGTGAATTATAGTTAAATATTATATAATATTTACCAATCGTTTATCTAAACAAATATTTATCCACACATTTGTTGGATTATTGAGTTTTCCTAAACATCTTAACAATTCTAAACGCATAAACATTTCAATAATTTCTCCAACATTACCTACGAATGGTTCAGGAAAGTTCTCATCCATCCATGGTGTATGTATTTTGTGCACATAGGTATACGTATGACTATACGTCGGTTTCATTTATAGTATATTTATTCTAAAGAACCCTATTCCCATATCTGAAGTCTGTTAACTAAAGAAAATCCCTTGACAGTGTCATAGAAATAGGATGGGAAAACCCTTATCAAATCGCACATAGCCTCCTTGTTTTACTTTTGTTCACCTGTTTTAAACGTGTGGTAAGCCAAAATAAACGGAACGCATTCAACAAGGTTATGATGAGCCAGAATTGTGCAAATAGTGTTTTACAACTAAGGAAATTCAACATTCATGCAGCTAACCATCTAAGATACATATATTTTGTTTAGAACATTGTTTTGTATATTAACTTTTTTATACGCTCTTACATACGTTACAGCAGCGTTATAAAAACATTTCTCAATAGGAAAACCATAATTCATTAAATTGTATGCAGAATAAGCCAGATATCAAATAAAACCTATAGACAGGTTTGATGAATAACTTGCTATAAGAATTTACCGTATTTCTGTGCTGTCCCCTTCCCGTTTTGGGCACATGTTTAAAGATACAATTTATATAGGAAATTTTAAGGCAACTTAAACTAAAGCAAAAAAAAACAAAAAAAAAAAATAAGGAATATTTGTTCCTCTTGTATTATTCTTTTGAATATATTTGCATAACTTAGTCAACATTTTTGGGAAAGGGGCTCACGTGTGGCCAGAATTTATATTTATATATCTTCAATATTCGAGTAACTATGAAGTGGTAGTTTCTCGGTGTTATGACGTAGCTGAGTGTAGTGTTGCAGTGACTTAAGTTACCAGTATAAAAAGTTATTTTAATTTTTTATACTATCCAGGGTCGTCAAAATATGGGGTATGGGGGGGGGGGGGGGTTATTCCCCTATTTTATTAATTTATACTGATATGATAATACTTATATTTTCTGAGAACTTTATACGTAATTATAATATGTATGAAACGTGATTAGGTATATATTTGAAATGTATGATACAGACAAGATTATATTTGAAATTTGTCAGATGCTATATTTACAGGCCTGTGTGTGTATGTCTGCGGGTGCCCTATCCCCCCACCACCCTTTGAAGACAAATTGACTCAACTGATGATAATTAATGGAGCAAATCAGATGCAGAGCTGTTTATAAATATTCTCAAAGTATTAGAACGTAATAAACTGTGGAAAACTTGATAATCTAATTGCTGGGTTTAAAAATAATGAAGGACAAAGGTATAAGTGGGAAGACGAAGATTAAATGTGGGATGTTATAGTTGGCAAGGAGGGGGCGCCCATGGATTCGCCAATAAGAACGTATAAAACGTATGAACTTGAAATGGCATGTCCCTGTGCCACGGTAGTTTTCTTGGAAATCTTTGTATTGAATAAAAATCGAACTGACAGTACACACTTCATTGCAGATGATTATGTACCGTTTACAAAATTTGTCTGCCTTTAATTAACAGGATTGTCCTACCTTTGGATATTTCCAGGATCATTCTCAAATCGAAAGTTTTGAGAATGTTATTTAATAATTCATAATAAATTATATTTTGTGAGGAATTAACTTTATCATGAAATTGAGTTAATCAAACCTGCGCTATTTTTAAATTCCTAAAAGTATACCTCAGAAAATAAAGTCAACCACATAATGTTAACTGAGTCATAATATTTTGGACCTATATCTCTCTCAGAAGATTCTCGAATATATTGCATTGCCAGTGTTAGAAATCGTGGATGGTGAAGTATAATGAAACATCATGAGTACACACCCATGGTGGATGGCAAAAACACGAGGTGAACATTACACATACATGATCGTTGGATTTATATATGATTAGAGAGATTCTAGAAAATGGGGACGCACTGGGTCCCGTGGTAGAAGAAGGGTCTAGATTTTAGAATGAAATAACCTATTGCTTTCTCATATAATTAGACAGGAACATATAGAACTTAACATAAATCTTAAAAATAGTTTATGTCAAATAATTAATTGTGGAAAGTTAATTTTTTTGAATGTCTATCTATTGACTAGGTTTAGGAAAGTAAGTTAATAGTAAACTCAAATTTCCATAGATGGCGCTGGCAATTGAAGGGCTCCTGATCCTAAAGGGTTGTTAAATGCACATTTTGTAAGAGAAACAATATATACAACTCAAAAGTAAAGAAATATCCAAATTATTTCTTAACATTTACCCAAGGTCGCTTATAAAAACTATATATGATATAAATGAAGTTTTTTATCATCCATTCAACACTGATGAAGTTTTCTTTCCGCCAGTTGGTGTCCAGTCAAATTTGGCGATTATTCCCCTCAATTTAAATATTCTCACAGAATCTCACACTGAAACTCATGAAGGAGCAAAAACCTTAAGCTACATAATAAAAAAAAAAAAACAGCAATGCATATTTTGCAACTATATCTGTCGTCTGAGTCTTTTGGGCAACTGACATGGTCTTTGTCAAGGGTTAGCAGCCTCACTTTTACAATTACTTTTTTTAGAATATGTATGATACTCAATAACTTATCAACAAATTTCAAATGGAGTTGTTTCAATATGTAAGCAGTGAGCTTGGTCTTTATCAGTTTGGTTGATCTGTTAAAAAAAACAAACTGTTTTTCTAATATATTGATTTTACTGAATTAAAGTAATGTTTAACCAGGCATGGTTATAATTTTATTGTAGTTTTCTCCAATGCAGCTTTGGCATGGATATGGTTTCATTCTAGTGAATTAGGACTATCTCATTCCTCCTTTGCCGTTTATCTCATTCCTTACATTGCCGCTCATGATCTCTTATTTTAAGAACAGATTAACAGATTTCTGTTATAAAGATTATAGTTGACACGACCATCGGTGTTTTTTTTTTTGTTGTACAGGAGATTGTACTGATGATTTTTTTGGTCTAACAATCATAAATCAAATATGTATTTAAAAGTATATTGATAAGCTAGTTAATTCAATTAATAAGCAAATATATGTCGCTCAAATTTCTTCCAGTTATCATTCAGAAAAGTGTCAAGTTTCTCAATGAGGCATGACAAGCAGATTCCATTTAACTAAGAATTCAGAACTATAGAACTCACAACATTACTCCAAACTATTGCAAAGTCTGTTTATATATTGTATTAGTTTTCCTTAATATAATTAAAGCTGTTGCTTTTATTTCTTCTTAAAGATTTAATACACTCTTTAAGGAGATGTATGGAAACTTTGAGATTTAACAATATTTATGGCATTTTCAAGGATATAAAGATTTTACATAGTTTAACTGTAAATAGGTATTTCACAGCCATTTATGATACAAAACATTTTCCATTTAATTAACATGGAGTTGTAAACATATGTTGTAAAATATCCATTTTGTTTGCTATATTTAGCTTGAAACTGTTTAATATTTGGAGAACATTTAAAAAGAATAGTTTGAGTACATTTTAAATTTAAACGTGCTATGAAATCATATTCGAAGAATCAGCAGCTAAAAGTATTAGGTTTTCTCTGGTTTTTAATATAACGACAAGAGATGTTCAATTGCTGTTAAAAGTATACTTGAATATTCAATAGCAATTGGATATATGATATCTGAAATTCATTAAACTATTTTAAAAATTACGTGAAATCTGCAATTTTCAGATATCCGACATTTACAAGACACCAAAAGGAATAAATAATTAGGGTTTTCGATTATGTACATGTCATGGGTTTACAGACAAAGAGTATGAAAAATACTTGATGAATGCATTCGGTTTGGAATGTTCCCTGGGAGTCAACGACTGAGCCAAATTGGTTATCGGGAAACGGTTATTGCTTGTAAGTTCTTGTAAATGCGGTCATGTTCAAAAATGGATATCTGGACAATGCCTGTGACCTACAACCTTCAGTGTGCCTCAATTTCAGCTATATGATATCTGCCCGTTTGAAGATCTTGCCGAACAAAAAATGACAGAAGAAAGAAATAAAACTGGAATCGATGGTTTTGCACTAAGTGGACCTCAGGAGTTCCATTCACAATACAGTTTTATGGTTAAAAAATAAACTATTACCCAATATAAGCCCCCCGTCCCAAGGAGGGAGAGGGGGGCTCCATAAAAGAAAAAAAACTGACACAATTGTTACATATGCCAATGTGATCGGAAATAAATTTCCGACATACCAACTGGACTTCCGTGTAGTTGAGATAGTACGTCTGGCCACCATAATGAATGATTGTACTATTTGCGAAGCTGACTTTAGGGTTATCTTTATGGAATTCAGGATCAACCCAGATTTGAAATACTCCGTGTATGTCAGATGCGAAATTGTACACACAGTTGCTTCTGAAATGTACACTCGGAGGATTGTCAAATTGTTTGTAGTTCCCGTTACCGCTCAGCTTGCAACATATATCTGTGAAAATAACGAGATTTACCTGCAGCACCAATAATAATAAACTGGTAATAAACAGGTATAAACAACAGGTCTTCATTGTTACACAAGAAACACTTTTGTTAAACTCTCAAAATATCTCCGCAGAAACTGTTATCACACTCAGTCGTTGGACTGAATCCATGTTTCATTTGCATCCTCGCAACATATAATTGCATCTGTTGCTGAATTATCATTAATAAATTATATATATTTATACCTATATATATATATATATATATATATATATTATGATTATAATAAATAAATGCTTTCATTTATCGCAATTTAATTCTACATTTTCTCAATATTTGTCGTTGATATGTACAGAAAAGTAGATATGTCAGGTTTGAAACTTAATGAAAGAAATATATGATGTGCAGATTGACAGTATTAAAAAAAAAAACCTTCCTCTTGCCCCGTGAACTTCTGCTAAAACTGCAAGATAATGTTACGATAGTACTATTATTATTATATTATATATTACTTTTATATCAATATGACAATATAACATTAATGCAAACATTTTTCTGCCTTTAAATTCATCAGTGTGGTTTTGTTTTATATCTAGACAGCTTTGAACTGAACTTAAGTTAAAAAAGCAAATTGCAGTGAATCGCCGTTTATCCGAACAAAGTCACTGTCCTCGATATATTCAAATAAACGACGCTAAAATAAATATGCTTATCCAAATACAATTCTTGGTTCTTTTCACACCTATTGTTGTTGGTTTACTCAAAGGCTTCCTTCCTTCTTTCGCTTGTTTTGTAAATACTTGGATTAAAATCCTGATACGAAACATTTCTGTCACGGATTGTGCGTTAGACAACTAGGTCGTGCGAGATGACAGCGGTTACCATGGATATGTGATGTATACTTAAATCTATACATATATAACTGTAGTTTATGTTCCTGTTTTTGTAGCCTTATTATAGAGTTTCTTATCTGTACAACGAGACATATAATGTCACTTATGGCTAGGATTCCTGTATATAGCAAGTAAAACATTTCAGACAACATATACAACATATTTATTTCCGCTGAAACACCTAAAGCTGCGACACTCTCATAAGCGAATTTGAAAAGAAAACACCAGCAGTATTGAAAAAATCCAAATGCTCACCTTGGGTGGCATCATTCCTTTAGAAGCAAACATCCCAGAAACACCTGATTTTATATCCTTCTTAAGTTCCTACCTATGCATCTGCTATTGCCTCTGCAAACTGCTAATTATGCTGGCTTAGCTGACCTTCTTGAATATGCATTTGTAAACCTGTGTAATTTAAACTCAAATAACAAGAAATAGTAGCCAGAGAAAAAAAAAAGTTCAATTGGAATGCGGAAAAAGTGTGAATTTTGTTATCAATTACTTATTCGTTTATGATTCATGATTCCTTATATCCAGTTTGCTAGTTATTTCATTACATGTTCAGCAAAAATAGCTTCCCGAGGATATATTTTTATGCATGAACTGATTCAGATGAAAGTGTAAACTTGTATATTAATTGTATATTAATGTGACCAGTATTTCTGCCGATTAATAACAGTAAGCTTGTTGGTACCTTATCACTCTTAGGACACCTACATGACCAGATGATATTAATTGTCTCATGATATAATTAATATTTTTAATCGTTTGAATTTACATATCTGTAAATGTCTTTCAATTTACCCTGCAGATTTTGTTTTATTATTCAGCTCATCAATATTTTATTTTTTGTATGTGCCTACGGGCACGGTCCACGCTTATAACAAAGCGCTCCCCTGGTGCGATTGCACTAGAATAAATAACGATCAATACCATAATAAATACATAAATGAGCCAGCAGTATGCTAAGAGCGCTGATCTCAATCAAGGCAGCTTTTTCCCCCGTATGGCATTGTCAGATATGCAGCATTTTTTTATAAGTTCAGCGGTCGAAAGCAACACACTCAGGATACATGTGCTGCCACCTGTTGTGACATCAGAAAAAGTAAGATGATTATGTTGGGGCATGAGCTTCCTTGTTTTCTCATCTCACACAAAACTTCAGCATATAATACATAAATATTTTATATCTAAATTCTAGATTCAGACGGCGATCCGGACCATTCCGGACAAAACATGGCTGATGTAATTAACTACTCACATGACAGCACGGAACCGAAGAGAAAGATCCCCTTATACATCATAGTGGCGTCTATACCTGCAGCAAATAATAACATGTGTCGATGTTTAGATTGAAATTTGATGTTAACATCACTAATAAGCTTTAATATACACTAACAACCATGATAAGTTTCATGATTAAATCTCTGAATATTGAATTTTCCTGTTGGTGTATCCATAATTTCTACATGCAGCCTGCGATATCCATGTCTTACTTGTATGTACAATGGCAGTACCGGAGGTTTAGAGAAATATCAAGAAATTAACCTGAGAGGCTTCGTCAAGGGTTGGAGTGGATTTAGTTGCAAAAAACGTGCATCTGCAAAGTTTATAATATTAACGCTTTTTGGCCCAACTCAATCCTTAAATCACAGTGGAATAACGTTGACCAACCAACCCATAATGTGAGCTTTGACAGAATTAACAGATAAAGGATACCGCGGTGTAAAATCCATGTTTTTCAGTATGTTTCTTCCAATAGGATAGGTATAGGAACTACTAGCGACTCAGGCGATCTATATTTATTGTGTATATTTGGGGAAGAATAGATCAACATATCAGTTTGTATATGAATCAATGTGTATATATTAAGGGCAAATGACCATTTAAATGAAAATTGTATTTGTGTTGCCAATTTGGACATGCAGATATATTAACTGAATCTATTTTAAAATCTGACTCTTTTTGTATTTACAACAGAAGTGATATTTCCTTCTGTGTTCATTGTTTATTTATTAAACATTCAAAATTAACTGCAGATAACTGTTTTAGCTTAATGGAATAAAAGTTCATACTTAGAGAAAATATGCAGAAATTTGACCTAATAAAATCTTTTGCAAAAATAGAGGGGACTCCAGGTGCCAATATCAAGTGAGCCCGGTGGTCTTCCGAACAGTGGAGGGATAAAGCATAATAATGGCAGCGGTTTCTGTACATATTGCAATTTTTTTTCAATATTTATTATTTCGACTAGCATATGTGTTCTGTTTTTGATGAGAATGATTTAATAATGGTAGCTGATTCGTAACATATCGTAACATGAGCAGTTCATTCCCAAGAGCAACTGTGTCAGCTACTTAAACTGACTGTTATTCAGTATATTCATCATTTCACTTTTACTGTAAAGAATACCATTATTCAGACACGATCGCCTTTCTGTCACTTCCAAAAATAGATGAGGTCAAAGAAGAGAAACGACGGAAAAAAACAGCGCTCTACTGTAAATACTATTTTATACAATATAAAACATCACAACTACCTGCCGCCCCTCTTTCACCTCTGTGGACTAACTAACTATCCCCGTTATCCCACAATTATAGGTAGCCCTATCAAGAAAAAAGTTATGGACATGATTTTTCCACGAGCTGGCCAAGCCAGAAAAGGCGATTCATTGCTTCACAGGTTTTCACCAATAGTAAATTGTGTCTTTCAATCTTCCACACATGTAATGTACCCACCTAGGGTAACACAGATTCTATTTGTAAACACTGGCACGTGTTCCGTGTTTAATATCAAATTATTGATAAACAAGCTCATGTATCCTTCACAGAAGCGTGACAGGAAGTGTCCTCACCATGATTTATAAAGAGTTATTAATACATACGTGTCAGAAATCACCTTATCAAAGCAATTGTACAGTTGGATAATCATTTGACAAATAACATAATTTAAAATTGCCAATGGATTGTCATCAGGAATATTGAATAAACTTTGATCTCTTTGTTTAAAAGGCTGTGATTGGTATTTTTAAGCTTTCATATAACACTCACCGACATACAAGTAACCAGGAATGAACAACAAACCTGCGCAGGGACCCAAAGGAAATCTCTCTTTGTGTTACACAGAAAATATATGTAACGGTCAAATGGAGCTATTCACATATCTGGTATGTTTTATAGACAAGACAGACCAGTGCTTTCTCTTTAAATTTATTATGACATCTGCCAATGTTTCAAACCGTCAGCTTAGTCCTATACATCAGTACAAATTTAATAAGGTAGCATTGTGGTCAGTCGCGACAATATAAACATAACACACACGCCACTTGGCTAGAAAACTGCAAAATTTTACAGATAAAGAGTAGTGTTTCTTCGATGTTCATGTTTTATATTCCCTTCTCTTGCTTTAAGATGTCGCGCATATACTTGATTAAACCACGGTTTGATAATAGGTCAGTTATAAAAAAGGGCTTTCCCTAATACCAGTGGATGGCCCATAATACGGAATTCATTGAACTAGTCCAAGTCTACCATTTATTAAGGCTATGCTCTCCCCGCAACGGAAATACTGCAGTTGTCCAAGACATCCTTTTGTGTAACCATGCTTTGAATAGCTAGGTTAACTTGGCTCGAACAGCAGGGTGCGCACACCATACTGAATTGTAATAGGACCACACAACGCGTTGTACTGCGTTGTGCATTCTGCCCAATTTTAATACATGCGACAGCCGGTCTCGTTTGTCTGTAAAACCGATTCTGGCATACTTCGAAAATCAGACCAATGAAAGCTGATGTTCAATGTAATCAAACAATCCAGACCTGCTAGAATCACAATGAAATATCACGTACGCTTTCAATACTCTCATTACAATGCTAGGCTCTCTATTCGCCCTTGTGTTCGAGTCCAGGACACCGTTGTATGAGGAGCGTAATTAATGCAGGAACGTTTCCTAAGAGGTAATTTTTAGCAAGGTTAATCCCGTTTTTAAGTAAAATAACATGACATTTTTGTCCCTCTTACCTTTTCGGTTTTGGTGACTTCTTTCTTCCGTGCTCAGGCTCAGTTCTGGAGGGGCTTTATATACCTTCCCTATAGGCCCGCGTGGCACATGTGCGCATGCGCAACAAATAGGTGAGAAAAACGTGGATTCAAGCTTGTCAGGTGTGTACATATCAGTAGCTTTTATCACATATGTAGCTGTACATATGTTATGAATGGTTCAATTATCGATGGAAAACAGTGATAAATTTCTTATTAATATATGACAGTAATCATGCGCTTTGTTTGCTGGGAAAATGTGAGCTCAACAAGGATATCTCGTCAAAATCACCAAAGAACCAACCTCCCCTCTTTTATAAGGATTATAATACCAAAAAAATACAATTTACTGTTATGTGAATAGTTTTGTCATATTTTTAATCAATACCAATTCACTTTATCTCATATTATGCAAATTCAGCATTATCATCAATGCTGCATTATATTTTATAATGTTTATATCAAATGTAAAAAAAATTGCATTGTTCAGTTTGATTGTTGTTGTTGAGGAGAGGAGGGCTTTGTCTGGGGGCGGGTTATTTACGGGAGCGCTTGTTCGATAAGGGGTTTAATTATTTGGAGGGGTGGACCTTTCAGCGAGGGGGGGGGGTTGTCCTTTTGACCTTAAGACCAAAGTCGCCCATTATAAGCAAAAGAAACCTATATGGGTCACCCCCGGCTTTCTTCATGACAAATATATTGTTAAACACAAGGGTATTATTTTTTCAAGGGGAAACAGTGTTTGAGAATGCAGGTATGGGGGTTGTTAAGGGAGGAGAGTAATAGTGTCCCCCTGATATGGTGATAACACATTTTGAAATATAAGCTTTAAAGGCGCATTATGGGGTATTTTAAAATACGGCTTGCTTTTCGGTATTAAGCAAAAAGTGTACTATATCCCACATTTTCCAGGCCTATCTGAAGTATATTCATCAAAAGGTCATGCCACTGAACTTGGCCGTTTAACATTTCTCCTACAGCAATTTGTTATTTTATTGTGTGGGGAACGATCTGCTATCACATGTGCATTCGTCATGTTTGGAATTTGTAAATATTTACCATGTGCCATAAAATACACATTACTATTTTCATCAATGGTCTCCAATGGTATATGGTGTTGAAGTGCAAAATGCTACTTCTGAATGTGCTTGGCAACCACTGCAGCCAAGACGTGAGTAAAAGTAACATGAAAGCTATCAGCAAACAATTATCATGTCGGCTGAAATCATTCCCCTTTTGGTTTCATTCTACTTGTTTATTTAACAACTGCTTATTAACAGTTTTGAGTTTCCTTGGCTCCATAGGACGGGCATCATAAATAGTAGTTAAACAACCTATCCTTTCTCATTCTGTAAACGCTTCAATTCTAGCTAGATAAATATATACTTGTTTGTTTAGAGTAAAATTCATATGGTATAACAGCCTCCATATGTGACATTTTCAGGTTATTAATCTACCTTACGTGTTGCTTATTCTATGCGTCTGCAGAACATATACTGTAAGTGTCGATTATCCGGCCATTTTCGGGGTAAGGTTTTTATTCGAATTAGCAATCAAGGTCCATAATCTGTAATGAGACTCTCTGCTTGATGTGGATTTAAGGGATTCCATAAGATACTTTTGATCTGCAATTATAATTATAATTGATTCTTATGGATATCAGGTCTTTAACAAAGGTAGTCGAAATCACGAAATCACCTCTTTAAAGGTATATTAAAGACATTTGAAAAAAAATCTGATTCACTGTGAGGCTCTGTTCAGGGGATATGCAATAACTGTATGGAAAGAACTAAACTAGGTTTTCCGGCGATTCATGACTAATTATTTTTGTACCGCACGCTCAGAGCGTGTTGCACTCATCAGATGTTATAGCCTAATAGTGCTGTATCAGTTGCGGGGGTCTATTGTAAAGTCCACGGGGATAAGGTTTATCTGTGTGATGTTACCCTTCTTTGTTGAAGGCCGATATTTGGTATTTTAACTGGTCCGAGTGCTGGTGCTGCGTATAAAATAACCCAAGATTAATATTATGACTAACTGGTCGTCGTCGCTTGTTTGTCTTGTTGTTATAGGCTTTGCAGCAGGAATTTATGTGCGTGTTTACATAATGTCACAAGTTCATTTCTTTTGTTTAGAGCTGTGAGTTAGAGTTGGTATATGATGAAGTATTTTTCACAAAAGCGCAGATTTCATCTTTTTGCCGGAGAGTAGGGTTTTGAAAGTTTGATAAATTTCCATGTTATATGTAGTGCATTTTGTTATCTGTTATTTCCCCTTTTAGTTATTTCCTAAGATCTGTGCTTTGTTTCTGGCTGCATTCTTTTACGAGGTTTGTGGTTATCAAATCTTGTTTTAAATAGGTTCTGTGTTGAGCTGACGTATGTCTTGTTTGCTCAATAATTGTTGTGCTCAGTGCTGACTGTTGCTGAATATAACACTAACTCTGTAAGGCATTGTCCGTGTATAGGGCAGTCGCGGTTATCTTTTTGACAAACGAGTAGTGTCATGAATGTTTTCCCTTGATATTAAATGCCAAATCGGATAGGGAGGCGGGGGAGGAGTGTATATGGTTTTACTATATAATGCCTTAAGGCAATGGCAAGGAAGTAGGAAAGAACCTTCGGCACAAAAGTCTAATGCTGCATTCATTACCTGTGGGCATTGTGGAGATCACCACTTGCTCCATTTCAGTACCAAATTAAATTTATAAAAGCCCTATGACAGGACTTCGACTAGCTTATCAAAGTATACGCTCCCGAGGCAGCGGAAATCTTGCGCTTTGAAAGAAGCTACTGACTTTCTCGCTGACTGCTTTGACCGTTTATGTTGCATTTACACCAGGTGGTGCACAAGGGCCTGATTGCTTAAAAAAAACTGCTGATGTGACTTTCAGGTAACCAAATGCAAGTCAACAAACATTCGACAGGCATCTGGCTCCGCCCAGAAACCACGTAAGGGGCAATTTTCTCTGAGCCTGTTGCCTGTTCAAACGGTCGCCGGGGCGGTGAGCTGTCACTCAAAACGAAATAATCAACATTGGCTTCGTGTATTTCTCACTTGGCTGGTACACCGTTTTGCTTCAACCACAGTGTCTCATCTGATTGGACCAAAATACAGTGCTCCCCTCTGATGAAGAAATTCAGAATACAAGGTCATAAAAAATAGCGCTTACGATATAGGTAGTTCGTGGCGCAGTGTAAAGTGCGTAGTCAAAATACCCAAACATTAACTGATTTATAATATATGTTTCTTGTCACATTTGTTCAACTTCTTTTAACTAAAAAAAATATTATTATTCACTAAAAAAATATTGTATTTATTATTAGCACCCTGGATGTTGTCCTTGCGAAATAAAGATTCTGGTAGTTGAGTTGGACAAATGTTGTAACCTTAACAAGCCGAAGTTGGTCAGTGACAGATATCGTAAGAACCACGCTACTTTTCACTTGTATACTCGTATTTACATATTGCCCAGAGGAGGGGTAAGAAGTTACGGAAGAGGGTTGCCGTGGATATAGGGTTTCTGGTGCAGGATACCCGCTGGCCAAAGAATGCATACACATATGTATGAGTATAGAACTAGAAAATAGTCAACAACTCTAGAAGACTCAAAGCAAAATAAATTGTTATTTATTAATCTTTTGTTGGTAGGCATGATTCATTATGTTTAGTTTCTTGGTAATTACAAAACAATTTTAGAAATAACGACTCCGAGACAAATCTCTTTTTTTATGAAAGGTGTTAGAGCATACTGAAACTTGTGGTTTCCATGTTAATTTGACTGTTATTTTCACCAATGAAAAATTAATTTTATACAAAAATTTTCTTGGCTATTATTTTGTGTTTTGAAGGTTTGTCTTAAATACCACATAAGCCCTTGCACTCCCCCCCCCCCCCCCCCCACCTCCACCTCCCCCCCCCACCCCCCACCCTGCTACGCCCCTGCAGAGGTAACTAATGCAGTATCAAGCCTATGAACATCCCTCACAACGAGGCGGGAGCGTTGTATAGTCTTTTTCTTAACATTTTACAAACCTCTTCCGTGCTGGCACACAAAGGTAATCGTTTGCTTCTTTTGTAGCAGACGATGTGAATGAAACTGGTGTCAAGATAACAGAATATAACGATACAATAAACATTTATAGAGATCAGTTTACTTCAAACATGAAAATGGTAATACTACCTACTAATGTACAAAGAAAAGTACCTACATGTTGTTGACAGTACTCAAAGAAACATATATAATCAGAGTCCTTACATGTGCAACTGCTTTTTAATTAGATAATTCTGGACTCTGGTTAAGCACAAAGCAGGAAAGATGGTTGTATGCAATCACAGACAGGCGATACCACTTCACACTTGATCTTCCTGTAGTTAAAATAAGATATAAAGGGAAAATATTAAATAATGAATAATTATTATGACCGGGTTCCAACATATTTCTTTTGCTGTAAGGAAATATTTCTCTTTTAACAGTTAGTCATCGAGCAGATATGCAGGGTGACGGATTTTTGATCTTTGGTATATGAGACCAAATTAGAAATATAATAAAAAAATATCTGTTAATCCATTAACGATTTACTTTTAACGCCTTTTATTAATCCCAGCCAATTTAGACGTCTCATTTGTCAATAGAAACATTTTTTTATACAGTTAATCAGTTTTAGGCACGTTCAACAATATCGCAATTTGTACGCAATATGCATATCGCCCTTTCGCAAAAAAAGATATGCAGATAATATCGCACACCCGTTAAAACATGTAACCTAAGATGGTTGGAAACATATGAGTGGAATTTTAAATATCGATAGTTGCAAAATGCCCGGAACTTTTGCAAAATGCAAAAAAACTTTGTTTCAGAAAGCTTGGTTAAAGGTGTTTGAATTTTATGCTCCCGCATGTTATAAGGAGGGATCGGCGATTTGTTTTTTTTTATATAAAATGGTCAAAGTAGTAGTTAAAGGTAACACGATACGATATTTTAATTGTCTGTTTCAAAGAATAAAATTGAGTGATTTTAAATTTATATGTTCAAATGAACCTGATCAAGTAAAACACAGTACAACTAATATTTAAATATTACTTTCTGGCCGTTGCATATCACCTTTCGATGCCAATACATCGGTTTTCTTGGACATTCAACCATATTTTATAGCTTCTCCTTTTTATTTTGTTTTTCCTTAAATGATAATAATTCCCATAATCAACATTTCTCAACAGCAAATAACACATGCATCTTCTAGTTGAGATCATTTCCCTAGTTTGTGGCCAAGTATGACACAAATTTGCTTCATTAATGTATAAATAGATTACATTAAAAATTTATAATGGGTCTCTTATCTGACATCAGCTTAACTTCGCAAACAAGGAAAATCGTCTGCTGGACGTATTGCAAACGTTCACTGTCCAATATACTTTCATACATAGGGAATCTAATTTAGAGAGCAAATGTTGGCGTACTATGTCATTCACAGGCTGAGCAGTGAGGGGCTTATAATGATCGACCCCGACGCTCTGTCTGTCCGTCCGTCAATGCTAAAAACAATGTTTTAAACATTTTATTTTAGTGAACGTATAACTATTATGACAGTGGTAAAAGTAAAGTCGGCGCTCGAACTGATCACGCTTAATCCTTACTCAGCCGGATCCGCATCAGCTCCCTCAAAATCTATTTGTGTTTGTTCCGGGATTGTAAGGCGAAAGTAGGAAATACCGATAGATATGAAGAAGCGATGGACTCGAAAATGCCACAAAGATACAAGCGATTCAAGACGCCTCCCCAGGTCAGCCCCAGACCGCCAGGCACCGGGTCCAAGAGGCGAAGTCGGACGAGCAAGCAAAGCAGCAGCAACCACTCCCACCCCGAGCAGAAACCTGTACATCCCTTAACGCAACAGCGTAGTACGGCCTAGAACTCTTGTGAACATTAAGCGAGGTATCATTATTTTCTTCATCATCTAGTATATTCTGTACGGCAGTTTTAACTTATGAGTCTCTAGGCGTAATTACTAATGATTTGGTCACAGATGAATATATATATATATATATATATATATATATGTATATATATATATATATATATATATATTATTTTTAAATGATTTTTATTTCATATTTTATTTTCCATGTGGTAAGTGATATTTAAAAAAAATATACTCATATACATCTAATAACCCTGGAAAATGAACCTGATGGATCCTCTAACACTGTTAGGATTCGCTGACACTTGAATATTTTACAGATAGTTTTAATGTTTAAAATTTTAAATCAAACATATAATACAAGACAGGATTTTCTTAAGAACGGATCCGTCCCAACGTAGATTGTGGACAAGTAACCCCAGGCATATAGCATGAGTCTAATAGTGACATTTGTTGGACATATTGGGAGTCTTGTTTTGCCTTCAAAGGGTCCGACCTGAAGCGCCTAATTAGTTAATTTTTGACGTGCGTCGTTAATCGGCATCAGAACATAAAAAAAAATGGGTAAACATGGAGCCGGTCAGTAGATCGATGACATATAAGACCATTGTTTCATCTTAATAACCCGTATTTTCTTAATTCTTCTCCGAGACCATCGGACATACCCATGGTCTAAATTTTGCCTGATCACCTGAAATATGAAAACACAGTTAACTTTAATATGTTTCCAACAATATAGACAGAAAGTGGACAATTGACCAAGGAGGCTCAACAGCTCATCAAAATTCACCCAAATCATTTACAAAATTTCATTTATATTTATTTTATTCTAACATTCTTTGTGGCATAACCTCCCTGCCAAGTTCCTCCGTTCAGTACCTCCCTCCAATAAATAAATAAATATATATATAATATATATATATATATATAAAATTGAGGACATGTTTAAAGTTTTTATTTAAAACACCATCTCTTTCTAAACCATGCTCTGTGAATATGTTAAATATTCTCTGGAAACACAGTAGGAATTCCATGTTCCGTTGGTTAAAAATGTCTCAGTGGTACATGTTTTTTAATAAAACATCATATTTGAGATATTTTCCTTCAACAAGATTAACGTCAATTTTTGTCATATATTAATACTTATGATAATGCCTCACTTCTTTGCATGTTTAATATGTTACATATCACATATCACACATGTATTATGACATGCTTCGTTTTGGAGCCAAAACTACAATATTTCCCCTTCAAGTCTACGTTTAATTCATTTAAAAAAAATCTAGCATAGACAAATGTTAAGTTTGTACACATTTCAAGTCGTTAGTTCAAGATGCAGCGGCTCAAATTGTATGCAAAAATATTTCATAGATAATGGGTCATAAATTAAAACAGTCACTGGACAGAAAAAGTGTGCAGTGATAACAGTTTTACAAAAAAAAAACAGAACCTTCTTAGAATGATTGCCTTAAAATTTATAAGAACCAAAAAGTAATTGCAAGGACCTCTTTTGATCACACGAAACAAATATCTTAAAATTGAATTGATAACTGATAAATAAAATTGAAAAATGCAGATAAACAACAGTAATCGAATTGTAAAGGAAAATATTCGGTAAGTACACATATTTTAATGTCATTCTGATGCAGTAGTACAAATAAATGGTAATCTGTTTATTTTTTATATGTCAGTGCTGACGAATGGTTTTACTGAGAATCAACTCAAATATATGTTTTCTGCATGTTTTATTGATCACAGCAGTTCTGAATGCACCGTACTGGCAGAGTCTTGCCTCCCATAAAACTAAAAAGCCAGTTTTCCTTGTACGCTGAAATGTCATCGCAGGCAGAATGGACATGCTGAACAGCTTTTTCATGTGCATTTTCTACTTGCTGATTCCGGACTGCTGTTTAAATAAGTCATTGACTAAATCGTACTTTATATTAAAACGTACAGCAGCAGCATGATGTCATTAGATCAAAGTGTACACTTTTGATTTCCGTTTGATTTAATATTTTATCTGGCCAACAAGCTCTGTAATTTCAACAAGGAATATAAATGTCTCACTCACACTTCCAGTTTTTGCATATTTTGGAAATGACCAAAAGACCGGTGTCAGTAATAGGTTTTGGTATCTTTAAAAAATGTATAAGTAACATATCATTATCAGTACAGTAGAACTACATCGTTGCTATGAGAACACCAACTGCAATCCCATATATTCAATAGATAGCTCAACCCGCTTGGTAACATTTGCATTAAATTCATGTATTCATGTACTCCATACACGGAAATCCGTGTCCTGTGATATATCTCTGTTGTACGAACATAAAGGTCCATGGAGCAAACAAATACTCTGTTAAAGACCACCAATTACTGATGACCTCTTCGGAAAAGACCGTAGGTCAGGGAGGCTGAGATGTGTGGCGCTGACCGTCCTATAACCATTGGCGTTTGCCAGTAGAAGAAAAGGTCGACCAGAGAGCTGCATTTTAGATAAATAATTTAACTTGGCCGTACCTGTTATAAGTTTTGTGGCACAGCAAAATAAGTTTGATGGCTCTGTTAGTGAGAGGAATTATGTGATAACCATAACATACTAATTTAAACTTAGCAACACTAGCTGACTAATCTCTACTCTTGTCTGAGTAATTATCAGGTATAATACAGTGGTTTATCATATCTAAGTATTGAACTGCAATAACTTTATGTGGAGTATGTATGTGTTAAGTCTCAGCACTAATTCCCAATTTCAAATATTACTTCACATTAAACAGCCTCAAGAGTTAAGTTAATTATCAATATGAAAAATTCACAATGTAATCAAGAAATAAAATTCTTGAAAGGATGTAAGCCTTAAGCGGTAAAGTCAAACCTGATAGCACATTCGCCATGGAATGTCACATTCGTGAAGGAATGGAATTTCGATATTATTCAAACGGTAGCCTAAAGTGGCTGATATCACATATAAACTCAAACAGATAAAAAAGTGTAGAGAATAAATAGAATTTTGTTGAATTAAAACCCACAGTTCTCTGGAAAGGCGTTCCACACATTAGATGTGAAGATTCTTAGAGTCAATAGTACCCAAAATCACTGAGCCCGATTAATCCTAACACTAGTCGTAAGCACAAATCACAGAAAGTTCATCTGCTACTAGTCCAATGATCGTCGCACACATGATTTTCGTATGGAGTCTTCTAGTCCAAGCCGCTTAGCTCTGTACATACATGCAATCACTAGCGCTTGTCGCCGCTGGTTTGACAGAGTCTCCACTAAAGTACGCTTGTCTCTCGAGGGGGCATCCTAAATCTAAATGACCTTGACCTCTGACCTTGTGATGGAAGGATCATTTCCTATTAGAAGGCATGTGTGGAAGAGGTAAGATTTGGAAATAAAAGGTTTGCTTTGAAATGGGCAGAAATTTGTTTTATTGACTTAGACCTTTGACCTCCTGACCCGTAAATGTACATATATCCTTCTATAAAAATGAATGATCTATAAGTCCAGGTTGATATCAATTCTTTGTTCCAAAAAAGATGTTATCACCCGGAAACAAATTGTCGGACAGCTGGCCAATATGACCGTAAGCTTTGATCCTTATGCTGAACCCAAATCAACAGGCTTCTTTCCCTATTGCTCGGTGAGCTATATGTGCAACTTCGTAAAATTTGAATGTAATATTCGGCTTAAATTGCATCAATAGATTTCTAAAAAATGTGGGTCTGTCGACATGGCCTTTGACCTTGTGGGCAGAAAAAAATGCCTACTTTAGCAGTTGGGTGATCCAAACTTTTCTATTTGTTCTTGTTCTATATCTCTACGCAATGGGAAAGCATGGCTGTTCATATATTTTCTAGATAGTTGCAGTTTATATGAAAAGCATATACTCAAAATAATTTTAGATAGTCTTAATTTAAATATAATTGATGTTTTATTAAATAAGTAATAATGGACCCTTGGCCTCGGCTTTTTTCAAATTTAGCCAGAGTATATTACAACATGAGGTTGAACCCTATTATTGTTATAAACGGAAAATGTAAGCTTGTTATTTTCTATGAATACAGTTCATGGAGTTGAATATTTGTTCCGTTACACATGAAAATCCACTTTGATGCCTTAGAGTTAATTTTGTTTAAATCTACGATCACTCATGTCAAGGTTATATGTCTGTGGAAAGTAATTGTATTTAACATAGTTGTAATTACAATTACCTTTCCGAGTAATTGCCATTGTAATCGATTACATTTTTCCACTCCCGAAAGTAATTGAAAGGTTATCGATTGCTTTTTGAAAAGTTCCTGATTGAACAATTATTTTTTTTTATATTTGTCTCATATGAATTATCTACCAAACTGTCAAATTAATTTAAGCATTCCTATCTGTTCCTGGTGTAGTTTAAAAGCACTTGTGCATTTAAAATAATATGTTTATTATCTCAAGCTACAAGATAATTTTGTCTGAATATCGCCCGGTTATCTTAAATTACTTTCGGCTTATCCGTTGGGGTATTCGAAACCTAATTTTAGCTTACCCCTACACTGTAACGGTTACCATCATGCTGATTTGATTCAATGATTCATTGTTATACTTTTTAACAATCATAAATTATTTCAATAAACCAAATAAAAAAGCAATATCAAAAAGGTGAAATCAGTCTAAAAAAGATGTCGGATATTGTGTACAATATTATATTTATTTATATATATTTTTATTGACTCGTACACTTGACAAATTACTAACAGACAAAGGATTTTTAAAGGTTCTAACAGATTTGAGATATCAAGAAGAACTTTATGAATTTTATGTCAATAAACATGTAGAAACAACTGTTTTGAAAGGGTAATTTTAAATCGGAAGGGATATCTGAAATCGATTTTCAGATACACGGAGGGAGGGGGTAATGTAAAACCATTTTCAGACCATACTCGTCTTAATCTAAAGAGGGAGGTATTTTAAAATCATTAATATGGTATAATCATCATGGGAGAGGAGTTCTGCATGTAGATTTAGGGATTCACCAGTATTTCATTTTTCTCATTTAGTAATGTTTGAGAAATTCATACCAGCTATTGTCATTACAATGGTTAAACCCAAATCCAAATATTTATAGATACATATTTAGGTAAACTGTATTTTCATATTTCAGGAGATCAAACGAAATTTAGGTCCGATGGTCCCGGCGACGAACAAAGAAAATACGGGTTATTTACATGACACAACAGTACAATATTCAATCAATCTACTGACCGGTGTCATTTTTCCGAATTGTTATGTTCCAATGATGAAAAAAATGTAGCACGTCAAATATCCGCTCAGCGTTGGGCATTCTGCGGGCAAGACTTCCAGCATATCCAAATAATGACTTTCCTATACCCATGCTTATGCCGACACGAGATTTTGTGCAGAATTCATTTACAGGCCAAAGAATTGCTCTCCTTTACGGAGTCAAAACCCTTGTTTCCCTACGTCAAAATTAGCGAGGTTTTCCCACGACTTAGCAAAATGGCGTTATGTAGGAAATGAGCAACTGAACACGCTATATTTGTTGAGACATTTGATGTTACTATTTACAGAGATGCTGATTGAAGTAAGGGTTAATGTTTTGTTTTACCCCTGTGCCCCCCCCCCCAACCAATCATCCATTAACCGCATAGCAAAATCTGGATCGAACACTGTTCATATCTTCCTTGCACTCGGACTCGGACAGTGTGGTCTTGACTACAACACTGCATTTCAGAAGACCCATAAACACATGCCATTTTAATTAAAAGAAGATCTAAGTGAACTGCTTTGAAAAAAATGGTCGCATAGACATTGTTTATGGACGGATGAACAGACTTATCTAACGTTTGATTTAAAATTTAAAACATTAAACAATCTGTAAATTATTCAAGATTCTTCAAACCTAACAATATCAGAACATCAATCATGTCAATTATCCAGGGTAATTAGATGTATGTTAGTAATAGTATTTAAAATATCACTCACCACATGATATATTAAATATGAGATAAAAATCATGAACAAAATGAAAATAAGTCATTCGTCTGTGACCAAATCCTAAACAAAATTCGTCTAGATACCCATACTCCTGCTTTGCTTGCGCGTCCGGTTTCGCCTCTTGGACCCGATGCCTGGCCGTCTGAAGCTGACCTGGGGTGGCGTCTTGAATTCTTTTGTGCTTGTATCTTTGTTGCTTTCTCGACGTCCATCGCTTCTTCATGTCTACCAGAATCTTCTACTGTCGCCTTACACACCCGGAACAACCACAAAAGGTTGTCCTGTCTCTCTGGGCCGTTGCTGTGGGAGCTTATGCGGATCCGGCCGAGTCGGATTTAAGCGTGATCTGCTCAAGCGCCGAATTCACGTTTACCACCATCATGTTGATCATACGTTCACCCAAAATAAAATGTTTTGAAATATTTTGTTTTAAGCATAGACGGACGGACAAACGGACTGTCGGGGCCGATCACTATATGCCCATCATCGATCAGCAAGTAGATGACAAGGTACGCCCAGAGTTTGCTCTCTCTTTAACTTAGTTTGCCTATATACGTTTACGGTGAATGTTTGCAACATTTGCAGCAAATGACCTTCCTTGTATGCGAAGTACAGCTGATGTTAGATAAGATACCTATATTGAATGTATATATGGCATGTAATGCATTTATATATTAAGGAAGCAACTTTAGCAAGAAACTAGGGAAACGGCCCCAACTAGAGGATACGTGTGTGTGACTTGCTGTTAAGAAATGTTGATTATAGGAACAATTATTATTCAAAACAAGAATAAAATAGAAAGAGAAGCTTTAAAATAGGTTGAATGCTCAATACAATCGATGTGTTGGCATTGAAAGATTATCTATGACGCCCAGACAGTAATTTTTAATTGTAAGTTGTACTGTGTTTTACCTTATCATGTTCATTTGATTATATAAATTTTAAATCACTTAATTCAATTATCTGAAGGGGAGTATTCAGATTTCGTATGGTGTTATGGCGTCGTACAATATGATTTTTTTCTATAAACAAACAAGTATATATATATTCATCTTACTAGAATCGAAGCGTTTACAGTATGAGAAAGGATGGGCAGTTTAATTGCTGTTTATTGACGCCCGTCCTAGACAGCCCAGGAAGGGACAGAAACTTGTTAAGAATCAGTTGTTAAATAAACAAGTAGAATGAAACTAAAAGAGGTATGATTTCTACCGACATGATAACTGTTTGCTGATAGATTTCATGTTACTTTCAATGACGTCTCGGCTGCGGCAGTTGCCCACCACAATCAAAACTTGCATTTCGCACTTCAACACAATATTCCATTGGAAAGCATGGTTGTAAATAGTCATGTGTCTACTTTATGGAACATGGTAAATATTTACAAATTCTAAACATGTCGAATGCATATGTGATAGCAGGTCGTTCTCCATACAGTACATTAATAAATTGCTGTAGAAGAAATGTGGCATGACCTTTTCATGATATATTTCATCGGCCTGAAAAAATTTGGGAGATAGCACACTTGGTACTAAACACCGGAAAACATAGCCGAATTTTGCATCATGCTGTATTTTAAACTACCCCATATTGCGCCTTTAAAGTTTAAATTTTAAAATGTGTTGACACCATGTCTCACTCTCCATCCTTTACAACCACCATTCCCCCATTCACAAATCCTATATCACCCTGAATAATAATAGTCTGGAGTTAAACAAAATATTTGGAACAAAGAAAGCCGGAGGTGACCTATATAGTTTCTTTTTCAACCGTTATATAGCGTGCGTCTTTATTGTGAGTGTCAAAAGGACAATACTCCCCCCCCCCGCGACATAGTTCGACCCTCCAAAGAATTATACCACTAACCCAACAAATTTCTCCCAAAATAACCCCCCCCCCCCCCCTCCGCCATCCAGTCAATAGGCCCCCCTCCCTTCAACAATATTTCCACGGGACAGTGCACAGGAGCACCGCAATCCCTTTTACCATGCAGGACAAACCCCTCTGACCAGAATATCAGACTCCAGTGTACCACATATTATGAAATATTTTTCTCTTTTAAAAAAGTAAACTTTGCAAAAGTTTTCAGTAATAGATTGCTTTCAATATAAACATTCAGAAATATAATATATATATATATATATATATATATCTTTATTCGTACCAAGGTACATACAAATTGTGTTAATATAAACAGAAAAGAAGTGCTGTAAATGTGCTCACAGATAATATAAGCAGAGTAAAAACTAAATGACAAAAGGAACCATTATCTATGTTACAGCATCGCAAGTAGACAGATAGTTTATGATTTCCAATAAATCATAATAAGAGCATCCAGCTAACTCCATCTGACCGTCTCGACAATTAATCAGTTTTTTTCAGAAACTGAACGTTGTTATTCACACGCATAACGTTAGATTTTAAGTTATTCCTCTCCACATGTCTAATATTAGCTCCTATAAATCAAGTACAGTCGTACTGCGCTGTCTGTGCAATAAAATTTACTACAGAATTCTTTACACAGGACATATTTGCACACATGTTTAAAACCCGTGTTTGCAGTATACCAGTAATTGGTTTAAAGCCGCTAATCCCGTAAAGAATATCTGTATGTGAATTTCTAGGAAGTCTCCATACTCTACGTATAGCCATTCTGTACATTGTGGACATACGTTCTATTGACTTGTTATTAAGACACCTCGTAGAAAACTTAGGATGTGAACTGCGATCCAAGATATTCGACGAATGTGATAGAGATGACAACGGAAAGCTGACCAGATGGAAGACAGGCCGCAGGTTTGTGTATATAACCAGACCACAGTCCCCATTACCAAACAAAATACTAATGGGGCTTTTCCAGGCCAGTATTTACCATCGGGAACAGAAAGACGAAGAGAAACGCGCGAATGCGCTGTGCGGAAACTGTCTTCAGTTAGGCCACTTTAAACAAGAGTTTGAGAACCCAGTGAAATGTAGAGTTTGCCAGCAAGACGGACATATAGCGGGTGATCCTGCATGTGAGATAGAAAAACTCACAGATGCCACTAAGCAGCTGGAAAGACAAGCAGATATGATGGCTGAAAATCTGGACCAGCCTCAATCAACACATGATCCAAACTCAAAACTTACCGACATAGAAGTAAACTGCAAGAATGGTGAAATCTCTAATAGTGGTCGCAAGCCCAGAAAAGCTAGAAGACAGACAAAAGTCGACAGATCACGCTCATGCTCCACCTCCCGGGCAGATAAAATGAAGGTGATAGAGATTGACAACTTCTTAAAGGCGATTAAACTGGGAGAGCAGAATAAAAGAAAAGCATCATCCCCCACAGGTGACCAGACACAGAAAAGACAAGAGCTCCACAACTCTCCAGTATGACGAGGATGGCCATTACTTTGACTTCTCTGCGGATGTGACCGGACATGTCTCTGGAATAAATGATTTTCTAAAAACGTTCTCATACTGTCTGCCGGATTCTTACTGAATTTGGTTAGCCTGAATTGCCATGGTCTGAGAACCAAGTTAAGAAGAAGCACTATCTTAAATACGCTTAAATCGCAAAAAGTTGGAATAGCTTGCCTGCAAGAAACTTATATTGATCATGAACTTATTGAATTTTTTGAAAAGCAATGGAATGGTAAAGTTTTCCAAGTCGCAGGTGGCAAACACAAAAATGGTCTGGCGATATTAGTCAGTAAAGAAATAGTTTCAAAATTAGAAAATTTAAAAGAAATTACCGAAATCACAAGTGAAAGAGTACTGGGGATTTCATTTAGGTTAAATGATATGCTATACAAGGTTTTCAATGTGTATGCACCATGCGATTCAATCGAAAAGGCTAATTTTTATCATAAATTGAAATTTATACTTGAAGGACAACAGATGAATACTGATTGTATAGCCTTACTCGGAGATTTTAACTCAGTTATGGATAATGATTTGGACATTATTTCAGGCAATAGTCATAAGAAAAAAGAAGTTGAAAGTTTCTGTAAATTGGTAAATGATGTCCTTTTAAATGATACTTGGAGAATATTTAATAATAAGGATAAAATGTACACTTGGTGTAGAACTAACCCTTATATAGCCAGGAGAATTGATTACATATTTGTAAATGAAACACTATTAGATATGGTTAAATGTAGTAACATCACTTACATTCCTTGCACAGATCACAAGGCAGTTTCAGTTAAAATACAAGTAAATAAAGAACCCAGGGGTTCATCTTATTGGAAATTTAATAATTCATTGCTAGAGGATAAAAAATTTATTAATATGATAAATGATCTCCTTACAGATTTTTATACAAACGACAATGAGTTTAAAAATGATGCTCAATTACAGTGGGAGCTTTGCAAAGTTAAAATAAAAGAATTTACAGTAGAATATGATAAACAGAAATCAGCAGAACGAAAATCAAAACTATCGGAATTGACAAATATGTTGTATACGATAGAAAAACAATTAGCAAATGACTCCTCAAATGAAGAGTTACAAATTAAAGCATCACATTTAAGGTCCGATATAGATGTTATTGCCATACACGAAACAAGAAGTGCACAAACCAGAGCGAGAATTAAATGGAATGAACAAGGCGAAAAGAACACGAGTTATTTTTTAAATCTTGAGAAGGCAAGAGCAACTCAAAAATACATACAAAGTCTTATAGATGAATCAGGTAAAATAATAACGAGCCAGACGGTTATATTAAAACAGTTACATAAACATTATAGTGATCTGTACAAAGACAAACTAGAGACGAATGCGCAGAACTTCAAAGATTTTATTGGAGATATTAATTACCCAAAACTAACGGAAGAACGGAAAATGAAATGTGAAGGTTTGGTGAATAAGGAAGAAGTTGCTAGGGCTCTACAAAAATTGAAAAATGGATCAAGTCCGGGTCTGGACGGACTGACCACGGAATTTTACAAATTCTTTTGGCCAAAAATTAACACTTTGGTTGTTAACTCTTTTAATGCAGGGTTCCAACATGGAAAATTATCCGTCCCCCAAAGACGAGGGGTTATCACCCTACTTCATAAAGGCAAAGGCTCACCAAAAAAATATTTTGTCAAACTGGCGCCCTATAAGCATTACAAATACTGATTACAAGCTAATAGCAAAGGTTTTAGCTCTACGCCTTCAGCAAGTTATAAATCATATTGTAAGCCCAGATCAAGTTGGATTTATTAAAAATCGCAATATCTCGACTATTATTCGTCAGATTGATGATATCATCACATATACAGACAGATATCAGAAAGAGGGAGCCATCGTCGCACTCGACTTTAAGGGAGCTTTTGACTCCATCTCCAAAAATTATATAGCTAAGGCTTTTGACTTGTTCGGATTCGGCCCAGATTTCTTACGCTGGATAGACGTATTGTATGAGGCAAGCGAGAACTGTATTCAGTATAACGGTTGGCTCACACAAATGTTCCCAGTTCAAAGGGGCGTAAGGCAAGGATGCCCCCTTTCGCCTCTAGTTTTTGTAGTCGCTCTAGAATTACTTTCTCTTAAAATAAAACAAAATAAAAACATTGAAGGTATACAGCTACCAGATGAGAACTATGATATTAAATTCACGAAAATCGCGCTATATGCAGATGATATTACTCTTTTTATGAAAAACGAAAATGATATTACAGAATGTTTTGATATCTTAATAAACTTTAGGAGAACTTCCGGTTTAACACTTAATCTGAACAAAACCGAAGGCTTGTGGATTTGCAGGAACAAAACAAGTATAAATACATATGGCAGCATTAGGTGGAATGTTTACCCTCACACAAGAATAAAAATTTTAGGCATTACATTTGATAGCCACATAGCAGCTTCCGAAATAGATGTAAATTGGAAATCACAGATTGAATTTATTCAACGTGAAATTAATAAATGGGAAAAGAGAAGTATATCAATTATGGGTAAAGCCGTGGTCGCCAAAACATTACTTATTTCAAAGCTAATTTATATTATGCAGTCTCTAGCGCTTCCTGACCATGTATTACACGAAATAAATAAGATGATATTTAAGTTCCTGTGGAAAAGCACTAGTAACAGAAAAGGCTTAGAGAAAGTAAAACGAAAAGTACTAACAGCTGATTACAAAAACGGCGGGATAAAGATGATTAATGTTAAAGAACTGCAACAAGCCAAGGTGGGTTAAAGAGCTGGAAACCGATAAAAAAGAAAGCTGGAAAAATATACCTATCTTTTATTTTAATAAAATGGGTCGTAATCTCTCGGTTTTTACAAGCAATACCTCTGTGAAGGAGACCAAAGGTATAAATCTCATTACATCAGCATTTTATAAAACTGTCTTGATGAACTGGTTACAGCTTAATAAGTTTTCAGATACAGACTTATTGACTAATAATGTGATATGGAATAATAAGATGATAGTATATAAAAACAATCCTCTTTTCTTTAAAGATTGGATCAAGGCTGGTATTATATTTATCCAGGATATGTTTATCCGGGACGTAATGATAACCTATGAACAGGCAGTGCAGTTGATAGGTGATGGCCCAAGTAGAATCCTGGAATATAACGTGATGATGAATGCTATTCAAAGCTCAAAAAAACGCCTACAGATGGCGCCACTAAAGGTAATCTTTAGGAGCACTCCGATCGCTGATTGGAACTTGAAAAAATTAAGATTGTCGATAACCTCCGATACTGTAGACCAGCCCCCGTCTAAGCGGTTCTGGGAAGGAAAATACCCCGGAACAGAACTCGCAAAGAGTTATTGGGAAACTGCATATTATTGTTCTGGGGAAATTAGACTCCGGGTACTACAGTGGAAGATATTGCATAATATTTTTCCGACAAAAGTTATGTTACACAAAATGGGCATAGCTGATTCAGAAAAATGTATGTTCTGTGACG
Organism: Sipunculus nudus; assembly: GCA_026874595.1. Lineage (NCBI taxonomy): Eukaryota > Metazoa > Annelida > Sipuncula > Golfingiida > Sipunculidae > Sipunculus > Sipunculus nudus. The sequence continues at coordinate 6,230,845 of CM049321.1, read as the reverse complement.
AAGCTGAATATATAACATTTCTTTTACCGGTGTAAAAAATTAATGCCGTTCTGGGAGTATATAGAAAATTATATTCCTAACGTTATTAACAGACGAATTATCTTAAGCGAAAGGCGTGTTATCTTAGGTTATAGTACGGAGGATAGAGTACAAGATAATTTATCAGTTCAAGACGCAAATTTCGTAAACAAAACTCTGCTTCTTGGGAAAAAGTCTATCAGTAGGTCAAGATACGGAAATGGTACTGATGTTAGATATTTATTTGACAGCGAAGTTGTCATATAATCGAGTAAAGTATTAACGCTTAGACTTATGACACATTTGTAAATCTTTGATTGCTATGTTATACATTTAACGAAGATGTTATGTTTATATGGCATGTGTGTATTGTGGAAAATAAAACAGAAAAAAAAGACACCTCGTTTGACATCCGTTTAAAGAACAACAAAAATTGTGGAAGAGAACATTCAAAGAAAGAGATGAAAGAGTTCCGAAATTCGCCATCAACTTATTAACCGTGAATATAAAATCACTCCTTTTTCTAAATATAGCTACGTCACCAGTTTAATCATAATTCAAATATACACCCAAATGACGAACATTTTCTTTCCATTTCAATTTGATATTATTTAACTCGAGTTCGGGACATGAACATGGTTTCCTGCTGAATATTATACAAGTAGTGTTTTTTGGCATTATATGTAACTTTGTATTCCTTGCCGAATTCTTCGCAAATTTAATCATCTTTTGTGATCCATTGCGAAATGGACTTAAAAGTGTAACATCGTCCGCATATACAATAGCTCCCGCAAAATGACTTCCAGCATAACATCCTATACCCTTTTCCATCAATCTGCCCACTAGTACATCCATGTAAACACTAAAGAGCAGCGGGGATAATATACCGCCTTGTCTCAATCCCTTGGACACAGAAAAGCAATTTTTAAGCTTGCTTTTCCATCTCACACATACTTTTTGTCTCATATACATATCAAGTAACAGTCGAATGATAATAGCAGGTACTTTTCTACGATAAAGGAGGTTAAATAATTTAACAAAATGAATTTTGTCAAAAGCTTTAGAAGCGTCTTGTAAACAACATTGGAACCACGTGACATGTAGGTTGCAGGAATATCCTTTAACACAGACGTACACATAATAGTGGAATGTTGCTTTTTGAAAGCAAACTGCAGATTTGATGTCTCAAGTTGTTTCCGGCATCGTTGAAGGATAACAATTCCAAACAGTTTACAAACACTACTACCAACTAGATACCTCGATAATTTTTTCTGTTTGATAAATTTCCTACAGGATCCTTTGGTATCGACAAAATAACATATTCAAGTAGATAATCGGGTGTAACCCCATGTAAAAGCATCAAATTAAACACAAGTGACAATAACACAAATAACTGATGAAAACCATGAATTATATGATCAAAAGACAGACCCCTATTTCCATCACCTTTTCCTGATATTAAAAAGATTGGGTGCCTGTTTTACATGATCGACGTATATGGCATAGGTCTCATGGCAATGCGATATCAATCTGGATGTTTGTTGTCTAATACAGGCTATTTCATCATAATCAGTCACAACACTGTTATACAAGTTACAATATTTAGTCTTAAAACACTGGACAATCATCTGTGCACTGATCATCAATAATATTCGGAAATATTTTATTTGATATTTTCATCTTCTTAAGCTCACCCCAGAAGTCTCTCTTGTTATAAAAGCAAGCCAATTCGGACATACGACTTTTTCTTCAAATATTTTATTTCCGTATGATATCGCACTCTCGTTGCCCTACGAATATCCGCTACTAATCCGTTTTGTGGTCTGCCACACTGGATGCATATGACATGCCAGAAAAGAGCTCTGTTCTTATTCGGCTTAACTAGCTCATTCCAGTAAGTTTTATTCTTACGAAATCTAGATTTTGTTCTGATACAACTCAGACCTGCAGTAATGCATCTGTTTGTAATATGTACACACAGCTCATTTATTAATTGTTTGTGTTTTATATCATCGCACATCCTATCTTTACAGGTAATTACATCACAATATTGTGCACCTAAATCATTCATGAGACTTTCAAGAGTGTTGCGATATGAATCAAGTTCTTCATTTGAAGCATGGATCCAGTCCACTTTATTTACAACACTATCTGAATCTTTCACTGCGTAGTTGTGAATGACCGCGTCCGGTTTTAATGACATTATGACAGGTTTTTGTAATGAACTATTCAATTCACAGTCCAGTACATTTACTGACATTTTGTCATTATAAAGGTTTTCTGTACATAGAAAGTTATCAATAGTAGAAGTACGTCCCTGGCCATCTTCATATGTAACATCTGAGGATAAATCGGCTCTCAATACCACCTGAAGACCTAAGGTACGACAATACTCTCTGAGATATCTCGATCATGCATTATTTCTCTAAATATCTGTATTCAGATCTCCCGCTATTATAATAGCTGTGGGCTCAATCTTTTCAATAAGACAATGGTCATAAGACATTCAACATTTAACGGATTAAAAAATCAACACTGGAATAGTTGTCACAGGGCAAATAGGCGTAAACTAATTACACGAGGGCTCCACTGTTTAACATCATAGTAGCCGCACAAATGCACTTATGTTCATATTTAATGGGATTTACGTTCGACAAGGTCTTTTTCCACATAACAGCTACACTGCCATATGGCCGGCCTTGTAGGATGTTTTCTCTACTCTCTATTCCACTATTATCCGTGAGGATATACTAAGCATTCACTGTACCCAATACCTGGGATCTCGACTCGGAAAGCCACGTTTCCTGGAGAAAAACAATACCAACATATTCATTAAGTAAAAGATCGCAAAGAAAATTGCGTTTCGCCTACGTAACCAAGCCAGTTGGATTGTAAGTTAAAAAATGCATTCTGAAACAATAAGTGAAAAAGAAAAAAAAATAAGAGTCAGTTTCCGCAGCCTGCCGACAAATTTTCGGCATCCAATTCTATGAGGCAGCATTTATGACAATTCTAGGAGGAATGTGTACATGTGCCAAGCCTGTCTATAAAGAAGGTATATAAAGCTCCTCCAGAACTGGAGCCTGAGCACGTAAGAAAGAACTCACCAAAACAGACAAGGTAAGATGTCATAATCATTTTAATGAACGTGCCACTGTGTACAAACAGAATTTATGTTACCCGAGGTGGGTACATCGCATGTGTGGAAGATTAAAAGACATTATTTACGATTGGTGAGAACCTGTTAAGCAATGATTCCCCTTTTCCCGCTTTGTTGGCTGGTGAACAATTTGTCCATAACCTCTGCTGATAGGGCAACCTATAATAGTGTGATAACGGGGATAAGTGGGTTAGCCCGCGATGGTGAAAGAGAGGTGGTAGGGAATCGTAATATCTTATTTCTTAATATCTTATCAAAATTCAACTATTATATATTTTATCCGACTTCACGATTTTTACGATTCGACTACTAATAATCAATCATTCTCATTAAGAATACAACAATTTTGCTCGTGGAAATTATTAATATTTGAAATAATAAGCAATATGTAATGAAACAGGTACAAATATTTTTCTTTAGACCTTTACTGTTCGGAACACCACTCGGACTCACTTGATATTGACACCAGCAGTTTCCTCATTTGCTCGATTTTATCATGTCAAAAGTGCTGCATATCTTCTTTTTTATAAAGCTGAAGCAATTCACATCTGCAGTAAATGTTGAAGGTTTGATAAAACATACATTGAAAACTGAACGAAATACATATATCACCTCTGTTGCAAATACAAAGAGTGTCAGAATTTTAAAAAATTCAATTGATATATGAATAAATATATATGAATATATATACAAATGACCTTCCAATTTTGCAACACAAATGAGATATTTATTTTAAGCGGTCATTGGCCATTAAAGTACACACATTTATTCTTATACAAACTGATATATTGATCCTTTCTTTCACATATATTTACATTGAATGCAAATCGCCTGGGTCGCTAGTATTTCCTTTACCTTCTTGATTGGAAGAACATACTGGCAAATCATGTAATTCATACTGCAGTATCCTGAATCTGTTTATTAATTCATCGCTCACTTTATGGATTTGTTCGTCAACCTTATTTTATTATAATTAAAGCATTTTGCATTGGCCATAAAGCGTTATTAATTTTCAAACCTTGTCAATACACGTCCCTTGCCAAAAATTCACTCGAAAATAAAAACATCTCTGGACGCTTCTCTCGGATTCCTTTCGTTTAGCTTCGCCCGCCCATGACGAAGGGGTCAGGTTTATTTCTTCATATTTCTCAAAACATCCGGGTCTGCCATTTTGCATACACACTAAAACCTGGATGTCGCAGGTCGCATCTAGCAATCATGGGTACACCATTAGGAAAATTTATTAATCACACATTTAATAATAAAACTTATGATAATTGTTAGTGTATACTAAATCTTCAAAGTGTCATGCAGCGTTGGGAGTTATCCACGTCTCATTGCTAAATTTGCGATTTTAACATCAAATTTTAATTTAATTATCGACGCAGGTTATTATTTGCTGCAGGTACAGACGCCACCATGAAGTCCAATGGGAGGTTTATCCTCCTATCCGTGCTGTCATGTGAGTAGTTTATTACATCCGCCATGTTATGTTTCTTTGTTTGTTTTTTCGTTTGTCCTTTTGTCTGTTTCCTTTTTGCAACATTTATAAAATATATAACAGATTTTGATCATTTTTTTTAGAATATCTGGGCAATGATACAAGGAAAAAATGATTTAATTATTCTCTTGGTCCGGTTCATCATCTATATCCAGACATTTTACATAAAATATTTATGTGTTATATGCTGAAATATGGTGTGAGATCAGTGAACAAGGCAGGTCATAAACCCCATATAATGATCAATTGGTTTACTGATCTCAGGCTAGGTGGCAGCACATTTAAATGTTGCAAGGATCCAAATGAAACATGGATTCAGTCCAATGACCGAGTGTGATAACATTTTCTGCGGAGATATTTTGAGAGTTTAACAAAGGGGTTTTCTTGTGTACTTATGAACCTGCTGTTTGTACATGATTCTCCCCAGACTGATGCACTGGTATTGCAGGTAAATCGCGTTATTTTCACAGATATATGTTGCAAGCTGAGCGGTTACAGGAACTGCAAACAATTCGACAATCCTCGAGTGTACATTTCAGAAGCAACTGTGTGTACAATTTCGCATCTGACGTAAACGGAGTATTCCAAATCTGGGTCTATCCTGAATTTCATAAAGATAACCCTAAAGTCAGCTTCGCAAATAGTACGATCATTCATTATGACGGCAAGACGTACTATCTCAACTATACGGAAGTCCAGTTGGTATGTCGGAAATTTATTTTAGATCACATTGGCATATGTAAGAATTGTGTCATTATTTTTTTTTCTTTTATGGAACCTCTTCACCCTCTCTGCCACCACGTGGGACGGGGAGGCTTATATGGGATAATAGTTTTTTAACAATAAAACTGCATTATGCGTGGAACCCGTGAGGTCCCCTCAGTGCAAAACCTTAGATTCAAGATTTTTATTTCTTTCTTCTTTCATTTTATGTTCGGCAAGATCTTTAAACTGCAGATATTTTATAGCAGAAATTGAGACACATTGAAAGTCTAGGTCACAGGCATGGTCCGGTATCCATTTTGATCTTGACCGCATTTCCAAGGACTTTCATGCCATAACCGTTTCCTGATAAGCCGAATGCATACATCGAGTATTTTTTATACTTTTGGTCTCTGACCCCATGAAATGCACATAATATAAAACCGATAATTCTTTCTACCTTTTTGTCGTCTAGTAACTGCGGATTTCTGAGAATTGTCGATTTCACGCAACTTTTAAAATAGTTTAATGAATTTCAGATATCAGATATCAAATTTCCAGAAAAAAAAATCATCCTAGCATACTTTTAACAACAATGGAATATCCCTTCATATTAAAATCCAGGTTAAACCTAATAATTTTAGATGCTGGTTCTTCGAATTATGAATTTGTAGTGCAATAACAGTTTAAAGTGTACTAAAATTACTCTTTTTTAAATTTTCGCCAATAATAAAAAGTTTCACGCTTAATATAGGCAAACAATGAAAAATAGATATTTTACGACCAATCTTAACAAGTCTATGGTAATAAAATGGAAATGCTATGTACCTTAAATGGCTGCAAAATAGCCATTTACAGTTAAAATATATTAAACTAATTAAAGTATTTATATCCTTGAAAATGCAAAGAAATGATAAATCTTATACATCTCATTCAGAGTGTATTAAATGTTTCAGAAAAAAACGCGTAAAATCTCCCTGCAGCAACAGTTTAATTTATATTCAGGAAAAACTAAAACAATATGTAAACAGACTTTTGCGATAGTTTAGAGTAATTTTCTGAGTTATATAGTTCTGAATTCTCAGTGTGATAGAATTTTTTTTGTCATGCCTCATCGGGAAACTCGACACGTTTTGGCGCCTCCTAATGCTAACACTGCAAATTACTAACTAGTAGCTTCAGATTATCTTGAGCCTATATATTTTGCGGATGAGGCTTTGCATAGGTCATCGTTTCAGCGTTTCGTTTAGAAAAATAGCTAGTATGAATAATAACTGTAAGAAAACTGCGCGAAATGTATTTGCTTATTGATTAAATTAACTAGCCTATCAATTTACTGACTACATATGTTATAAATAATTCTTAGAAAACAAAAAAAAAATCATCATTACAGTCTCTAGTACAACACACAAACCACATGTGGTCGTGTAAATTATAATCTTTATAAAATAATTGGTATATGTTAATCTATTCTTAAAATTACATATCATATAAAGCAAGCGGCAATGGAGGAATGAGACGGGCTTAAATAACTAGAATGAAACCACATCCATGCCAAAGCTGCAATGGAAAAATTTCGAAAGGTCTAACTTTCTACAATAAAACTATAATCATGCCTAGTAAAATATTACTATAATTCAGTAAAATCAATATATTAGAAAACAGTTAAATGTTACAACAACTCAACCAAACTGATACAGACCAAGCCCACTACCTACTTGTTGAAACATTTCCATTTAAATTTGTTGATTGGTTTTTGAGTATCATAAATATTCTAAAAAAAATAATTGTAAAAATTAGGTTGCTTACCCTCGACAAAGACCATGTCACTTAGCCAAAAGATTCGGAAGGAAGAGAAAGTTGCACAAAAAATTTATGCTTTTTTTTATTATGTAGCTTTCCATATTAAGTAGGTTTTTGCTCCTTTATAAGTTCGTGTGTGAGATTTAAGGGAAATTTATGATAAATTTAGGGGCTAAATCGCCAAATTGAAATGGGCATCAACTGGCATAATAAAAAAACTTTATCAATCTTGAATACATGAAAAAATTAAATATATATATATCGTATATAATTTTTTATTAGCCAAGCTGTGGTAAATGTTAAGGAATGATTAGGATAATCCTTTATTTTTGAGTATTATATTGTATATCCTACAAAACGTGGATTTAACAGCCCTTCAGGATCTGATTATATGTTGTTGAAGCCAGGAGCCATCAATTGCCAGCGACACCTATGAATATTAGAGCTTACTATTAATTTACTTGCCTTATCCTAGTTTAAAGTGAAACATTCCTGAACTTTAATTTTATGTCATTGTATTTCCATAATTAATTTATTGACATACACTATTCAAGATTTATGTTTAATTATATATGTTTCTGTCTAATTATAAGATAGACCAATAGGTTATTTCATTGTAAAATCTAGAACTTGTGTTTCCGCCATAGATTACATAAAATATCTGCTACAAGTGCTATTTTCTATTATCTTTATTGCATATTTAAGAAAGCATTTCATGGTGAAGGCATAGCTGATTTAATAAAGGGTTTCTTTTGGCAGGAATGAAGTGTCCAGTGTCCGCATATATCTAATACTACTAAAATGATCCTGTCCACAGGTTTATTTGTCCCAAAACATACTCAGTAAAGGGCCATGACAGTAGGCCACTTTTGATACCAGCGTTAGTCATAGGCCCTAACTTACAGAATGCACACCAATTTGGCCGTTCCACTTCCGCACAGTTGAATTCCTGGCAGCATCACATCGCAGCTGGGTCGCGCATCATTACTCCGTGCTCGCCATCCCCGAAGTTCATTTTGGCCCATAACCACAACGATGTTTATAGATTGGTTTCATTTCGACCACCAGACCACGCTATCTTACGGGTCTGCGGAGTTTGCTTCCTTATGCGTTTGGGCAACCAAAGATGGCAATACAGCCTTTCTCTAATACTGGACCCAACGGGTCCCCATTTTCTAGAATCTCTCTTAACATATGTAAGTCCAACGATCTTACTGTGAAATTTTCACCTAATGTTCACAAAACTCACCTCCGCCATCCACTATGGGTATGTATTTTCATCCACGGGGGGGGGGGGGGGGGGGGAGGGGCGGGGTGGTTTTATGGTTAAGGTGCCGGGCACATGATCGAAAGGTCCTGAGTTTATGTTGTTGAGGTTAGATTTTTAGTAATTTTAAAAGTGTTTCTCCTGGGTTTGATTATATCGATTTCCCCATAAAGTAGTCTTCACAGAAAAGCATTTATTGTATTAATTATTAAATATAATTCTTAAAGCTTTACGATTTGAGAAATGTCCTTGAAATATCCAAATGTAGGAGGATCTTTTTTTTTAAAGACAGATATTACACATACATTTTGTAAACGGTGCATAATCATCTGCAATAATGTGTGTACTGTCAGTTGGTATTTTGATAAATGCAACAATTTCCCAGAAAACTACCGTGGCACACGGACATACCGTTTCCGGTTCATACGTTTTATACGTTGTCAGTGGCGGATCCATGCGCACGCCTCTCCTGGCAAGCTGTAGCATCCCTTATTTAATCTATGTCTTCCCAGTTATACCTTTATTCTTCATTATTTTTTTAAAGATATATATATTTTGTTCATAATCCAGCAATAAGATTATCAATTTTACCACAGTTTATTTCTTTAACACGTTGAGGATATTAATAAACTGCTTGGTATCAGATCTGCTCCACTGATTAACATAGCATCAGTTGCGTCAATTTCACTCGTCAATTTCAATCAGCACTCGCAGACACACACAGGGCTGAAATTATAGGATCTGACAACTTTAAAATATATTATTGTCTGTATCATACATTTACAAATATATATACCAAATCACACTTCAAATATATTACAATTACTTATAAAGTTCTTAGAAAATAAAGTATTATCATTCCAGTATAAATGTTTTCAAAATCGAGAGGACTACTAGTGAACATATGATATTAGAATTTCGTTTAATTGATTACCTTATATTGAACATCCTTTTTTACAATATTGCTTGCATCTACTGACGTTTTCCTCATTTTTATGTATAACCTGTTGTATAACTGCTGTTATCATGGACGATCCTTCTAGAAGATCAGGCTATACCTCAACATTTCATCTTGTATAAATATTTGTTAAAAAATAAATATAAGTTCATCAGGGAGTTAAGAAAGCTAATGCCATTTGACCTCTTGATATTTTAATATTCTGAAAGCAGATTTTTTTTCTACACACTGGTCTGTGAATCTTTATGAAATAATTGTACAATTGTTCACTATTATTTAGAGAATTGATACCCAGGTTTAGCTGTTAAAGATACAAAATATCTCTGGCATCTTCATAAGATATAGGATCGCAGGTCACAAGATCACAGGACCCTGTGTATATTTAAACAGAGGGGTTACCCAAGGGGTTCCGCAGGAAGCCATCCCCAATCTCACATTGCATGTAATGTTGAGGTAAACTTAAAAAGCACTCGGAAAATTATAGAATGAAAATGTTTTTAAAAACTTAAAAATATGAGTAAAGGTTTATTTCTTTTCAGTTTATAGGTTAAAATTAATACATTGAGATATATCTCGGTGACATACCTAAAAATGATTATTAAGTTCACTGTGATAACTGACTCTTTCCAAAGAATCCTAATTTCTATTGATGCTCTGGTATTGCTTCTCGTGTTTTGAGTATTTAAAAGGTATAAGAAAATTGTAATTCTTGTTTTTTTTTTTTTTGCTCAATCTTCAATTTCCTGGATTTTGATTTCAATTGTCTTATACAGACATACAGTTTTATTCGGCATTACCCCTTTTGACTTTTAAAATAAAACTTAATTTCGATAACAACTGTTTTCAGTAAAAATTATTGTTAGGACCCGTCAATAAAATGTTGCATATTAAATATAATCAGAAAAATTAAAAAAATTAAAATAATGTTTATCATTATGCATGTTGAAAATTGAACATTTGGACAGTAAATTGCTGACTGTTGTTTTCTTGTATTACAGCCTGACCATGTTGTAGAGTCTGCGGATACCCTCACACGACATACCGGATGGTGTCAATTTTAACGTCAATGGTGTATGTACAAATGATATGATCCTTACTTATGATGGAAAGCTAGATATGGATATGATCACAATGCGACGAAACAATAATCTGCGCCACAGCTGGACCGACAAAATCATCTTCAGGCAGAACGGAGGCGTATATAGTATGAACCATTCATCCGTGTCTGTGGTAAGATATATGTTTATTAAGTTTTTGACTTGTTTGCTTCGTTACTTGGTTGGTTAATCGGTTTGGTCGATACATTGGTAAATTTGTCATCTCTTAGACACTTAACTTGGAACGTTATATCAGTTTGGAGGACCTGGGTCACAATATATTTTTTCTTAAGGGATTCTCAATCGTTGTAAAAATGGGTAACATGTTTATCAAGGTGATATCTTCACGGTGTTTTTTTTCCCCCACCAAGGCTGAGCGGTCTGCACGCTTAATGGGAAAGTCATACCCAACAGCCCTGTTTCACTCGCAACCAAACGCACCTTTCGGATCCCTGGGTGATATATGCCCAGTAAAATAAATAAATAAATAAATGTGCCAATGTGAGTTATAATTAAGGAAATATGTATTCTTTATTTGGTTTTATAACAAAACATCCCTTTTTTGACTAAATGTCCTAGTGCACGAAGGATTTTGGTTTTAATGTTCGTATGCCAAAGATAATCTGGTACCCCATGTGCAATCCATAAATACACATACACGTATGCATGCACACACACGTATCCACGCACGCACATATAAAATATATAAACTTGTATAATATTGCCCATACGGCGTATTTTTCTTTAATCGAACTGTGCGTTAAAATCTGCTTACATCGCCCAAATCTACATACATCATGAAAGTCAGATTGAATGCGACTTTTAAAACAACGGATTCGGATTAGCATAGAAGCGCCATACGACTGTTCATTGCTTACCGGGGACCAATCACGGTAAATAATACAATGTGCTAGAGCCTTGGGAGATCATATGAGGAAACTAGACCTTATACTTCGGTTGAATGAAGATAATGTTATCTCAGCTAAAAATGTAAAAAAAATGTAAAATGTAATATCAATCGTCAATCAAACATTTTGCTTTCGAAAACATATGTAAAATACACCTCGGCGGTGATTTTTACTTGGCAGATACGTTAGATATATATTAATAATACGAAGAATGATAATAATAATAACAATAACAATAATAATAATAATAATTATTATTATTATTATAATAATTGACGGTGACGTCACTAAGTAAAAGTCATGCAACTTCGCTGTAGTCACGCAGTGTAGGAAACAATGAAAAGAAGTCATTTTGCCTATATTTGTCGATACATTCTGAAGAATTAGGCATTATTTTGCGAAGGGTTAATCGCATTGCGACCTTACTGAAACTATGCAACTGAATTTTGCCTACGGAAAACCAGTTAAACACCTACCAGCCGAAATTACACGGCTAATTCCAAACGTAAAAACCAATAATATGCCACTGTTAATAACCGATGGTATACATTTGCCATAATTTTATAATTAATATGACTTTATACATATCGAGTTTTATCTCAACGTCAGACGCTAGACCTAACTTAAAATTTAAGTATAGGTCACTTATAAACTAAACAAATTCCTATGATTATTTTGAATATCTTTCTTCTATTCCTTTAATAAGAATGTTCTTATTGGACTCGGTCTCGGACTTTTACTCAGGTTCCTATTGACTCGGACCCGAGGAAGTCGGAACTGAGCTCGAATCCCCTGGACTCGGACTTGGACTGGAGTGGCCTGAACAAAGACTTGCACACGGACTCAGATATTGTGGAATCTGAGTTAGGCGGCAGGTTAATTTATCGTTATTATTAGTCGTGCTAATGTATATTTATTTTTCAGAACTAAGGATTATAATTAACCTAAAGTAAATCCTCTCTGTACGGAATGTTGACGTTCGGCAAATAAAAAAAGCTGAGCACGATATTGCCTATGAATGTGGATGCGATATAAACAGAAAGGGTCAATACTAAAAAAAAACATCGCCTTACGAGTCGGACCACATATGTAAAGCGACCATCTCAATAAAAGTATACTTCACTATAATCTCGAATTTAGTGTTATTTATATGTCAGACCTCCATCTTGAATATGCAACCTCACCATTGACTTTACGTGACCTTAATATCATATTCATTTATTGAATAATCATGAGCAATACTGTTCCGTCCAGCTAATCAGGTCGTAGATATTTCTGTGTGCGGTTAGTAGCCTTACAATAACATAATTTGCATAATTTGTGAGACCTCTCACAAATATAACATGTATAGTCTCTTCCAGTACCTTACTCCTTAGTCGGCATATTTCCCGATATATTTTTATAGAAAGGAGATAGTATAAAATTTCTAGACCAAACGAAGCCATCCTTCCGACTACCGAGTGAATGACAATGTCTTACTTGGCGCGTAACACGTATGAGACATAATCCAAAATATTTCAAAACATTTCACAATAACTGCGGTATACTCAACACTTGAGAACAGAAATAGAGCGTTTCAGGTTGATGACGTCATCAATGATACATCATACGTCATCGAACTTCGTGACGTCACGATTGTGTTGTAAAGAACACATGCAACCATGGGCATGGAAAGGCTTCTGTGAAGGAGCGTTTAAGGGTCTCATTATCATAATAAGGTGAAAAGGGCGGCTAATAATGGCGGTGGTGGTAAGTCAATTTATCGAGGTCCCGTTGTCATAATTTTGAGGTTTCCCTGAATAAACGTTTCCCAGCTTCTAATTTATGCTTTGATGAACCTCCTGGTGTCCAATTCATCCCAACTGTTTTCGCATTATCCTTTCGAATAAAAAAACTGTTTACATTGTCGCATCTTCCTACCAGCAAAGAGGTGGCCGCCCTACTTTATCAGTTACCTGGTGCTCCTGCGCATATTTTATGATGAATTATAAAAGCAGTTTGACTAATTAACTGACTCGCATACACTTGTTTTACGCCGTTCCAGAAACACAGCTGTTACTCTTTCAGTATCAAATATTTATCATTAAATAAGGGCATCGAAATCTGACCTATCAAATAAGACCTTGTAAGCCCATCCGTATTTGATTGGCAGAAGTGATTTCAGCCCGACGCGTGCATTATAGTATATACCTCATGTAACAGACGGCAGAGCGGGTCAATGAAGTAAGGTACCTAAAACGTAAACAAGCTAGTACAAATTGTTGTCATTGTGCTTAAACTTTACTGATCTTTCCCATTGTCTGTTTTATGCTGATATCAATGATTTGTCTGATTTCAGTTGATATCGTGGAATTATTTCTACAGATACCTAAATAACCGAACTAATGCATTTATTTTATTAACAGAACGGCGCTGGTGTGCCGCTTCCCTACGAGGATCAACAGTTTGATTGCTACATAGATGACCAGAAAATGCTTTGCTGTGATTCCTTGCAAGAACCTATGAGAATTTGCTCGCCTGGACGAGATTGTTACGACCTCTCCTTTAATCTCTATTCGACGGAATAGTGTCTGGCCTGTGTGGAAACTGCAATGGCGTGTAAGTGCATACATTATAAAAAGGGTTTTTTGAGTATTCAACTTACTAGTTAGACCAGTTTTTGAACCTGCCGGTGGTTACGCCTCGGGAATATTTTTAAATTAAACTAAAACAAACCGACTTTCTTGGAGCGAAGTCATCAGAGAAAATTGGAAAACGAATCAAAACAGCGGTGTTTACAAAATATGGGCAAATTTAGAAATTTAGTCACAGATAGCATTTGAAGGCTAGGAAGTGGCAGCGTTTCTCTGTTCAATACCAGCATAAATATAGACGTAATCTATTATTTTTCATTTCTGTGTACATGTACTTTGATACTGCTCTTTTCTTGCATGGCCATTATGCCCCATTTTCATACACAGAGACTTCTAGTGTGTATGTACATATATATATATATATATATATATATATATATATATATATAAATATATATATATATATATATATATATATATATATATATATATATACATGCAAATCAGGACTTTTATCAATTCCCATATGTGTCATAAATAGGCATTATCGATACACGCCCTGTCTACTCCAGCCAGATGATACCGGACTGTCATGACTTATATTTAATTTTATGTATTTTAGGGACGACGACAACCTTATAACCAGGGATGGTGAGGACGTGAACAACGATGCAAACGGACTTGAAACATTCATAAACAGTTGGAAAGTAGAAGGGTAAGTATATATTAAATTCCCGCGTCTCACCTGAGTTACGTCATCTGAGGTTTCATCTAAGCTTAAATGAGTGTCTTACTTTTTAGACACGAGGGCATCTATGATATTTCTGGGTACTATGATACATATGAGCAAACGGACTTGAAACATTCATAAACAGTTGGAAAGTAGAAGGGTAAGTATATATTAAATTCCCGCGTGTCACCTGAGTTACGTCATCTGAGGTTTCATCTAAGCTTAAATGAGTGTCTTACTTTTTAGACACGAGGGCATCTATGATATTTCTGGGTACTATGATACATCACTTATGGGGATAATTACATATCTTGTGCCTACAAGTGCTGAAATCAACAGGCCTTGTCAACACCAGGACAGGAAAAGAGAGGAAGAGGGTGCTACTGCCCTGTCGAGTGGTTTAAAACCGGAACAAAATTCTTTACATAAACTAGCATAAAAAATAGATCATCTTTACTTCCCCATCCCCCCCCCCCCAAAAAAAAACAAAAAAAACAAACCACAAAATGATTGCTCAGATACCTCCTTACTTGTGTTAAAAGAGTTAGTATTCACGAATTGTCCACAAAAAGGAAGTTTCACTGCATAGTGTTTGTTTACTAAATATATAAGAATAATAGGGTGTGTCTTACCGGAACATGTCTAGCATATTGTGCATGAGGATATGATCTGCAGGTGAATGGCGGTCAGGAAAATTAAATATGATTTGAAATTGATCTTTTATAACAAAAACAATCAATAAGATTGCAAATCTAAAAATGTATTGGACAAATATATCTGAAAAAAAATTCTTAAAATGAAAAAAAATGAATCCTGATATTGTTTTAAACAAAATCTGTTTCGGTATATTGGTATATATGGGTTGGATTAAAATTGTTGACATTCGGAAAAAGGGGAAAACTTCGTGAATAAGACGCCTTACCTACACAGATTAACCTTCCAAATATATACCTTCATAGACCAACATCTCGTACACGTTATCCGTGCCTGTAGGGTTGAAAGTAGAGAGAGTCCTGATAATATGAATAAATATAAGCCTTATAAAAATAGATCTGTTATGTTATCCGTAAATAAAAAAAAGTAAATCAAACATGAGATCAGACTTATATTGTCTACCAAAAATGAAGAAGGAATTTGTTTATTGTTCCCTGGGCTCATACACATTTTTGTTAAGATTTTGAGCGCATATAATAACATACAGTTGTGGATATAAAGTAAGTCCTCAACATTAAGACCGCCTCCTCATCTCAGCAGGGTTAGATATAAAGCGTAGAAATCGTAAAGTAGGGGTGGTTATTTTCAGTTATTTGCTCATTTGAGGTCGTCGTTAGATAAGAGATTACTAGTACTACATGAGATATCTGTATGGTACAATTAGGAAAGTTGATCCTTAACACTATATTGGAAAAGTCGAAATTGCGAATATTAAACATCGCGAATGTTTTATATGAAGCCTACCACAGTACATGTAGACAAAACCACTAAAACGAACACGTCTCTATCGAAGGATGTTAAAGCCTTAAATTCATTACACTTTCACTCATTAAATCAGTCAGGAGCCTTAATATACACTAATGATATGCCGAATTGACAATCAAAAGACCGCGCATAACTGCATAATTAAATTTCATATTCTCTATCATTCGCAGCTGCCCTGCATAGTGACAAAGCTGCCGCGTAACAAGGGAACAGACTTCCACCGATCACTAGCTACATCGTTGATGAAGAGCCTTGGCGTCACCCGGTACATTACTATCACATTTCGATAATGGATTGAGCCACAGAATCGGCAAAAATATTTATTAAACACAAACAAATTTAGGACATATCTTTGCAGTTTTATAACAGAATGAGGATTTTAACCCGTGTGATGGTGCTTATGTTATATATCCACATACACACACACACACACACACACGCACACACACATATATATATAATGTAATATATATTAAACAGTCCGAGAGTTAAGCTTATGTTCGATTAAAATCATTACACTTTCACTCATTAACACTTTCACAGTGTCATAAATCGAACATGAGCTTAACTCTCGGACTGTTTGATATATATTACATTATCTATGTTTTCTGTTTTACATATCGAATCCCCTGTTGACGCAAGGTAACGAACTTATATTGAATTATATATATATATATATATATATATATATATATATAATTATATATATATAAACATTCACTCAATTATATCATTAATTATAATTTTTAATGATTACATATTATATAACAATTCCTAATCTTAGGGTAAATCTGTCTTGTTCTGATTCTCACATTCACTAGAACAAGGTGGTCTAGATGATAATAAAGCACCCTGGTACACCCTCTTAAGACGTTATTATTGTCTTCAGCGTGATAAATGACATTTTCGTGCATCTGTTTCTGACTGTGTGTGATCGGTCGTGTTTTTGAATGCAGGTGTAATGCAACATTCTGATGTAGAAAGCTCTCACAGAATGCAACCTTGTATCCCTCCAGGCCCGGCTCTAAATTTGATCAACCAATGTCAGGCGTTTCACATAAGTACACTAAATTACATTAAAAACATAGGATGATATCGACATAAACATTTAATAACATTTTTTTTCAGTTTTACCTTAATAGATGAGACAACGTTGGTCACTCACTTAAAGCGCTGTAGGTACCTTTGAACGTTAAATGTACAATCCCTGCATGCATAGTTAAAAATCTCAATAGATTTTAATAATAAGTTGAGGCTGAATCGGCAAAAAACATAACAAATTATTATGCGGAACCAGTTTTATTTCGGAAATGCTTTACGGAATAACAAACAAGACAGTGAATAGAGAGGGCCAAATTTAGATTAATCCTTTTGTTTTTCTTCCCTGAAAACGTTGGGCTATCAGTGTTAGAAATACAAATTTTATTCACTCGATAAGGCAATTAGGTTACATCATCCTATAAGTTATCCGATGCAGTTTTAATTATTTATTTATATATATCTAAGCTCAACTACAAAGTATATATTTATGACTTGACATAGCGGTGGGCCAAAATAGCATCTTTTCTTTTGACCTCCATCCTGGAAAGGAAGTGAAGGAGTAGTGCAGGGCTAGTTAAGCAAGAGCTCGAAGTGGTGGTAAAAGTTCCAGTGGTTGTTTTACAAAATTACTTGCGATCACATTAGCACAGCAGGTAGTTAAATTTCTAATATAACAAGTTGTAGAATAGTCAACACCGGATTTAATTGTTTTTCCTGATTATATGCAATTAGTATACCCAGCATGTGATCCTTGATTATACATAATCATTAGTATACGAAAATATGATATATTTATATACACACAATAAATGATTCTAAATAAATATTGATCATATTAATCATATGTCTATTTTAAGTGCAGAAATGTTAACAAATATAATATATTACTTTACTTCGATTTACGGCAAACTCCTTGCATATTTAATTAATCATAGACCCCCAGACATTGGTGGCGCCGTAACTATTCACCAAAATCTAATCAATTTTCATGAAATCTGTGAATATTTACCTAAATCGTTTCTCAAGTTAATTCTAGCAACTTTTGCTCAAATCTAATAAAGTATTATTTAACAAGACGGATGACAATTTCATTATGCACTCTTGCAATGCTCTTGTTTATTGATTTATAAGAATAGATTATCTCACCCGAGTTCAAGCGTAGCATCCATGCATATTTTATTAGGACAGAGTTCACCGGGCTTTCTTGTCGTGTGACTGTGAAAATTTCGAAAAATAGGCTTGACTTTTAATAACACTGTACAGCAATGTTAATTTGTGATAATTTTTCTCATATCAAATAAAATGACGTTTACAAGACATATGGCGTGTTTATTATGCACTCTTGCGGTACTCTTATTTGTTTATATGTATTGTGAAATATTCACCAAGTGACAAGGGAAACCTAATGCCTGCCCTGGTGTCTACGACATCGACAGCTTCGTTCTTGCAGCTCGTCCTAATAATCACTTCGACTGTGTCTTAAAGACGGACTTTGTATATAAATTACAGGCATGATATTAGTTCATTAATTGTGTAAAACGTATATACGTTTAGTTTAATTATCATTTATAAATTATTGTCAGCCATTAATGTTATTTTTACATATTAGATTTCTTGCCAAACCTTGCCAAAGATATACATACCTTGAAAACCAAAGTTTAAATTGAAGTTACATTGCTTAAAACATTAGAAGGACTGGTTTTTATTCTTCGTTTAAATTGAAGTTACATCCCTGAAAAACCAATTGAAGGATAAACAGATCACTTTCAGGTTATTAGATGTGGATTTCAGACTGGAGCTCATAATCAAATTATAATTATTTTGCGTAAAGCGAATTTATACGTGATACACGTCTATCCACTTGGATGTTTTATTGTTAAGCTATTAATTTTGACCATGAGCACATTCCATTATGTGCAATATATCTCGTAATACAATGGGTCAAGAGATGAGAACTTTCACCTGGGATATTTAAAGAAAAAATACTTTCATTTCCCTAAGGAAAAAGAAAGAAAACATGTTTATCATGTAATTTCTGTATTAAAAAAGTGCATAAACATGTGATACTTTTGATCTACTTCTAATATTTGTCTCACATACAAACTGCTATTTTTGATATTCAATATTTATTTCAAGCAAACTAAAACTATTCAATTATCATTCAGATAATACTTGAAGACATTATAATAGGTACCCCATTGTATATCACTAAATTTTATACCATTAATCATTCTCGGAATGATTTTAGTTATGATATTTCGTTATTAATCTCAGAATGTTGAGAACCCTAGAGATATTTGAGGTACTTGAACAATTAAATATGATGTTAAACAAATTAAGAACAGTATCAAATATATTATACTGAATTATATAGATGGCAACCCATCACTGTTAGGGACACCGTAAAATGTTAGAGGAGTTAGAGGAGAAAATATATCCTTTGCTGCAAATAGAAAGAATAATTAAAAAAATTAAATGTTGACATTTGAAAGAGAAACCGAAAGGGACATTATAAGTATAATTTACCCAATAGCACCGAAGACAAGCTTTATGGGATATTGCCGTCAATAAACACAAGCAAATTATCGAGGAAGCAACTTCAGGCGCTATTTTCAGATGTAGATACAAATGGTATAATGAAGGCAATATACCAACTAAATATATATATATATATATATATATATATATATATATATATCTATATATTTTAAATATTGGAAAAGATAAACTTCGAATACATATCTATAATAAGACTCAAAGACGAATATGTTAAAATTAAAACAAATACAAAAGACGACCTTCAGGAACAAGTTAGATTATATCAATCTGTGTATACTTCTAAAGGTTTTAAACCTTTATAAGTATACATAGATTGAAAATGATAAGAGAGATTTTTATATCACTTGAAAACATAAAATCAGTCTCTAACGATGATAAACAAGGTTGCGACAAGGTTGAATCAAAAAATTTGTTTCTAGACCATTTGGTGACGGATTGAGACAAATAGTTGATGTGCAGCTTAAAAAATAGGCCCCTTCATATTCAAATGCAACTTAACATCTTAAGATTTCTGTTATTTCAAGAAAAAATGAATTGCATTCTGGAAAAAAGTATTTAAAAAATAGGGAAAATATCACTGTAAATATGTAAATTCATGTGATAAAATATTATCTTATTGCATATTATACAAATGCAACTAAAAATTTCAAATCTTGAAAGAATCATTGAGATGAAGAGTGTTAAATATGCAGTATATACTGAGTATGTTCTTTATTTTCATTATTTTCATTATTTCATCAGTTCATTATTCAAATATTCCAAACCCTTGAAACTTATAGAAAAATGATAGAGATATGAACCGAATAAAATAACAATTTGCTCTTATGCAAGTCTGAGAAGGAAACTTTGTTACATGTATATAATGAGTGTGGAAAAAAAACCCTAATTTCCCAAATGAAGAACATGCTTTCAAGATTTCATATCATAATAAATGAAAAAAATATTAAAGAAACAAATTAATGTTTTATCAACAACAATAACGGTATGACTGATATGTTGTTCCACCTAATAAAGAGATACATCTACACTTGTACGTGTAATGATGCAAAAACCGTGTTCACTAGTTTAAAATTATATATTGAAACGATCAATAAAACTGAGAAGAAAATTGCTGCCGATAAAAGTAAAAAAAATGCCTCTCATAACAAAAAAAAATGGGGGACACTTAATAATTTGTTTAAATTGGCTGACAATAATTGAGACCTACAATCCATCTTTAATGAAATTTCACCTGTGATACCATCCTCCTATGTCACTTATTTTATTTTATTTATAGTTATAATTAGCTGTATAATATGCAGACCTATATCACAGACGTCGGGAGATTTGCGGAGAAATGTTCAAGTTAAGCAACTCCCCAACCCCCCATTTTCTTAAATCCTATACCCAACCCTGTTCTCGTTATCTCTAGTAACTACTGCGTAATATATTCAAAATACACCTATAGTAAAGGCCTAGTTAATACATTCTCTTCAAAACTACATCGAATCATCCAACCTTATGCAGCCAGCTGAGAGTATTTTTTTTTTAAATGCCATGACTGTATCATTTGAACACCCATTGTTATGCAGGCATATGACATATGAGTTAACATCAGTCGGATCATTTGTGAGTCGAATAAAGAGAAGCAAAGATTTTTCATGTCCTGTTATTTCTTCATGAATCCTGCTATTTTAACAAGAATTATTTTGCACAAGACGAACTTCACAGGATGTGTGTTTTTTTTCGCGAACCATAAAGGGAATTGTTTTCTTATGAGGTTGTAGTTTATTTTATAAACGGCATTCAATTATGTCAGTAGAATGACATCAATGGTCCTGAATCCGATTTTTAACAGGGTGTCAGTATCCGTGTAATACAAAGTATCAAAGATGATAATTACTAGATTTACTGTATGATTTTAATCTGTTATATTTAAACATCAAAATGATTCTCTTATTCAATATTTCGACCCGGCTACATAGTTGCCTTGTGAATGACGACCCACGTATGATGACAGCAAGATTACAATCAGCGAAAATTATATACATATATATATATATATATATAATATAAGATATACATATTACATTTATTATATATAAATATATACTCACACATAAGACTGCATCCTGCGCCTCGCATCAGAACCCGTGGACCCTATAATATTATAGCGTCGGTAGCCCCATAATATTATAGAGCTTTGGATGCTCGTACAAGATGACTCAGCGCCCTCCTATTAGCCCCCTCCCATATAATATAATCATTGCCGTCCAGGGTCTGATATACAGTGGATAACTGCAACTGGTATACCCATGCTTAATGAGTTACCACCGGATGTGACCTGCTGCAGCGAGAGTGTTCTACTGACGCAAGTGACGACCGTGTGAACTTATGTTACTTTACTAAACTTCGTATTATCTCAGTCACGCTCTCGTTCAGGTGATTTCGTTGTATTTGTGGCACACAACCACAACAGGCACATTTGGCAACTTTGGTAACCATTTATATTCTTTAGTAGCATCCAAATAATATAAAAAAGTCAATACATAAAAAGTGTCCTCAGTGCAGAGTGGTTAATCGGATTATGTCCTTCATAATTATATTCTGGCATTTTGTTCTCTCTCATTGGAATATAACTGATAACATCACCCCATTTACTCCAATGGTCAGACGACGGGAAAGGTGAACTAAACCCTCCATACTGGCCAATGAAATGAAGGGAGAGTTTGTTGATTATACCCTGACAAATACAAGGTCTACATACAATATAATTTATACGTTATCGTGATATCATCTACCTGTGTGTGCTCCTAAACATCACGGACCCCCCATTAGTGGTCACCCTGATCAGATCAACACGTTTACCCTGATGAGATTAATATATTAGGACCAGGTCTGTACAAATAAGGGGCCCAGTGACCATGAATATGAAATTAAGCACCGGTAACCAGGCATCATGGTACAAAGACAAGTGAAATGTCACAAGGTAATGCTGAGGTTTGAATGTAAAGTAAAGATGAAATTCCCAAAACAGTAAAGTTATAATAATAAATAAAATATTCATATTATTGAGAATAACAGTAAATGGGAGAGAGAAGCCTATTGTACTCATTTAGTGTGACATGAAATAGCAATAATATATAGCCTATCATGCCAAATTTTACAACAGGTCATATCACGCGCACTCATTAGTTCTTCATAGCGGCCACGCAAAGCTCCAATGAGCTGTAGTTATTCGATACGACAAGCTCGTGCGCGTCAATGCATCTCCATTTGGCAGCGATTTTGAAAACGAACAGGCCATCCGCGCAAGACCTTAATGACATAAGTCCAATGGCGATTAATAGGGTGTTTCCATTATTTTGTTTATGTAAAATGGATGTGTTATAAACACCTCTGTATTTAATTGTATGCTTCCATGTTTGTAACTATTAACAAGTTTCAATGTTATTGTTTCAATTAAACAAAAAAAAAGAAAACTGAGTTCATATGGCATATCAACGGCTTCTATGTGCTTGTGAGCAAGCAATCAGTGGAACGTGACAACGGTTTGCAGAAAGGCCGCCGACTATCTAGAACTTAATGAATGATAACGAGCGATCTTTTTCTCATTATTGTCCATGCAGTTAAATAATAAGCATTAAAAACTGTTCTCACACACAAGAAATAAATGTGATATCAGTTATTCCTTTTAAAAACTTATACGTCCCCTATACAAGTGCCAGGATGGGCAGAATTATGACGGATCAGTTGCAGGCTACGTGCAGGTCTGGGCCGGTTTTGAACTCTTTAGGGGCGGGGAGGGTGGGTGGTCACTTGTACATGGTGCCACCTAGTGTCCAATTATACAATTAAACCTTTAGCCTATTGCTTGAATTTAATTTGCTTCACAATTTTGCTCAAAAAGAACCGAGAACTTTCATGTTGAAACATAATTAAATTTTTAAAACGTATTTAAAACGGCATTTTATATCCTATCAAATGACGTTGTTTAATGTTCTTATTAGTGATTTGATTTTCAATATACCTAGCATGGTTTTTCTAACATTGTCAGCAAAATATTTCAGGGGTGAATAAAAAAAATGTACTGCGTGATTTATTTGGGATGAATTAGTGGATTTAGTATGAATCTGAATCCAGATTTTATTAGATAAGCTGCATAAAGGGAAGGTTCTTTTAACTTGCATGGGTACCTCTAACGTTTAAAGTGAGTTACCAACGTTTTCTCGGCGTCATCGTGATGTCAACGTCGTATAAGTTTTTTTAATATTTTTTGGGTGGAGGTAACTGTCTCTATTTTTAATGCTTACTTAACTACATATAAATATATATATATATATATATATATATATATATATATATATATATATGTATACATCCGTACGCTTCCTCTCAATTTATCTCCTGGCGTTAACCAGGCCCGGTGACTATGCACCTGCGGGCCCTGGGTGTGTAATCGTTCCCATTGCTTGGTCATACCACTGAGGAGCCCCGAAAGGTGCACTCGATTGTGAGTGGAACACGGCCGTTGGGCACGGCCTTCCCATTAAGCCTGCAGAGCGCTCAACCTTGGTTGGCGCCGACCGGCTGAGATTCGAACTCGCGATATCCCGGCTTTGAATCCTGCGCTCTACCCCTAAGCCACAGAAACTGGTAAGTCGTACAAGTTAGATGCTGTGAAAATGACTTCATTAAAACCTTCTGGCGTCCCTACTGATGAAAATGCAAATTGAAAAATTCTGGTCGAATACAGTTATCATGAGGCTTTATATTTGGCCAATGGTAAGGTTAGTTGCTAGGATCAAGGTCATCTCTTCAGTCGCCCTTTTGAGAAAATTAAATAGGATGTATTAGAATTGTAGGAATTTTAGGGGAAATTTCTTTATTCATTAATTGCATCACCAACACAGTTAAACTTTGTTATTTTAAAAGTGTTGAGAGTAGCAAATAGTACATATATTTGTTCAGAATCCTGTTAGTAATACTGATGGTTTAGATTATAGGAGGTAATTAGCACATATACTTTAGTGTATAAATATACAGTATCTCTTCTTATATATGGGCATTTTCATGCCGTTCATACATTGTTGATGCCAGAATCCATTAATGTGTGGACTGGCTCCACGCCTCACAAATGCCATCGCCATATTGTCTGTTAATAAGATAAATTTTATCATCCCCCCCCCCCCCGGTTAAAATCAACTAATCACAAGTATCCATTTTCAACTTCATATACTGCAAAAACATTTGGCCCTGATAACTTTACGAAACATGAAATGAAGATAACGTGTTAAAATATATTTAAATTTCTATTGATACGAAAAGTGTCATTTATGTTAATAAATGCTTATATCAATATGATCGAATTTTCCAATGAGTTTCAGTGTATTATTGTTGAATGTCGGGATGTGGGTTGATTAAATTCTGAGAGGGGCCTGAAGCGCTCCAAGTGACGGCGGAGGTATGCACAAATTTCTGAAATTTGCATTACAAAACACTCAAATATTACACCACATTCAAATAAAAGACTGGTCGCTCAAAGGCACAGACAGATACATGAAAAAAGTCATATATCACACTGAAGACAAAAGACGACTTTATTGGATGTACCGGCGTGCTTTATTTTTATCTAGACTTCACCTGGTGCAAGTGAATTTTAGAAACAGAGCAAGACAGACTGACCCAGTGCGTGGAAATTGCCATTTTTTTAATCAGTAATTTAAACGTTATGATTTAATTGGGTGATTATATATATATTTATATATCCATATAATTAAATAATTTTCAACATCACAGCCATGATACAGTCTTTCATCCTAATTCTCTTCTGAACCTGATACTGAACCGTGATATGTGATCAAGATTTGATTGTAAATTCCCGAGTGATGCCAAAGCTCCTGAAAACACATCCCCAACGGTGTAGCAAGTGATAGGTAGAAGTCTTCCTTTGTCACGTGACAGTCACATCACTATGCAGGGCAGCTGTGAATAACAGAGAATATCAATTTTAATTTTGCAATTATGCTCGGTTCCTTGATTGTGAAACAAAGGCTTGTTTGCTGTGTATTTTAGCCTCCTGATTCATGTAATTAGACAAAGTCAAATGACGTTGAGGCTTCAAAATCCTGCGAGGGAGATATTTGTCTAGTATAATTGCTTTTATCTACCTAGACCGTGTGCTATTACCCTCTCTCCTTTCAGACATGCAGGCTCGGATATCGTGCACGAGATGAGGGTATATATTGGGAGTGATCTGTGTTGATGGGGCACACATAAAACTCAATTTTTTAATGCGCCCAATATCAGAACGCCATCTTTATAGTTGACAAATATTTAATTACATGACACTATCTGAAAAGCGTTTTTTTCTGTTTTCCTCTATTGTATATCTGTCATACTGAAAATGACCTTTTCAATTATTATTGAATACAATTTTAAATGTTAGCTTCAGGGTAGATAGAAACATGAAAGATGAAAAACACATTAAAAATTGTTGAAATTTTAGCATGTAGTTCAATATTAGTCCACTAAAAATAACTTAATCTTACTGGCTGCTAAAAATAGCGTGTCTTTAAATGTTATAATGTTAACAAAGTTTTTATTGATATAGGGATATATAAGCTTTTGACGTATATACCTTACCTCGTGCCCAAAATACAACACTTATTTGAGTTTTGATGAAACCGGAGATGATGTGGCTCAGATGAAACTGGGCGTTTTAAAAGGATTAATATTTACTTACTCTCCTACTTTCCAGCTGTTTATAAATTTTTCCAGCCCGTCAGGGTCGTGGTTCACATCCTCACCCTCCCTGGTTATAAGGTCGTCGTTTTCCCTAAAATGCATCAAAATCAAATATAAGCCATGAAAGCCAGAATTCCCTAGCTTGAGCGGACATAGCGCAGACTGCAGCGCCTATTGACGATGAAACCTTTGGACACATTATGGACCTTGATGAAAAACCAGGTTTTGTATAATAATAATAATAATAATAATAACATATATATATATATGTATATATATATATAATATATATATATATATATATATATCTATTTGTTATGTATGCAAATGGACATTATGGCCAAGCAATACAATAACAGATTCTATGCTCAAAGAAATAGCAACAATATTTCTGTTTTTGTGCTAGTAATTTTAGTTCAATGTTTACCCTCACGGGCACTTATATCATAACTATGTTTGAGTTATACTCAACTACTCCAGTTCTCCTTCCCTAACTGCCATCCGTTTCGGTCTGATATCTCAGTTTAGCCGTTCTTCCGCGGCGTGGAGATGCTTTATAGATTGATGAGTTTATTTCAACATTAACATTTAGGTCAAACACTTTGGACTTTCTTAAGGGACTCATAGTGCAAAGCCATTTAACGTATGTTTGTTCTTCATAACTGCTTTTCTCTTGTTTGAGCCAAACCTGAAATATTACTGATTAAAAAAATAACAGGAATACGTTGGTATCCTTTTAGATGCTAAGTATGCACTTACACGCCATTGCAGTTTCCACACAAGCCAGACACTATTGTGTCAAATTGATGATCAAAGCAGATGTCGTAACAAAATGGTTTAGGCGAGCAAATTCTCATAGGTTCTTGCAGGGAATCGCAGCAAAGCACGTCATTGTCATCTATGTAGCAATCAAACTCTGGATCCTCGTAGGGGAGTGCAACACGAGTATTCTCCTGTAAATAAAAGAAATACCCATGAGCATGTATTAAAGTTCTAATGAATTAATCAGTTATCACGCCCAGATACACTTTCAGATACCTTTCTTCATCGAGCCGCTCTGGCGTCTATTTAACAACACGCATTCTGGTTGAAATCATTACTGACATTGAATTACGGGATGCACTTACAATAATTTTTGACTGGCTAGATTTCGATACCCTTATGGCAATGCTTTATATCTGATCTAAAAACAGTAAGAACACTGGTTCAGGAACGGCGTAAAACAAGTGTGCGCGAGTCAGTTGATTTAACCAACTGATTTTACCTCCGCCATACCAAGCGGCGGGGGTTATTTATTTATTTATTTTTGGCAGCGGGTGGTTGTCTGTGTGCCTGTTTGTCCGTGAATTTTTGTCTGTTAGCACAATTATACAAAACAATTCTCAGCGGAGTTTAATGAAATTTCAAGGATAGCTAGGCAGTGATACAAGGAACAATTGAGTAATTTATAGGGGCAATCCCGGCTTAAACAACTTCGGAATGCGCTTCAGGGTTAAAACAGGGTCTATTGCATGTTGGTTAACACAGGAACGTACCACATGACGATATTGCCATATTTGGAGTGCGAGTCGTGATGTCATAGAGGACAATGACGACACTC
Source organism: Sipunculus nudus (assembly GCA_026874595.1). Lineage (NCBI taxonomy): Eukaryota > Metazoa > Annelida > Sipuncula > Golfingiida > Sipunculidae > Sipunculus > Sipunculus nudus. The sequence goes on along the minus strand of CM049321.1, from coordinate 6,202,723 downwards.
TACGTTTAAGTGCCCTTTCCCTGAAAGATCTCATTAAATCAACATACATCGTGGAGACCATGATTGTTGTTCGTTGTATTAAATAGGCCCTGGCACTGTGGTAATAAGAAAGTAGATGTCTTAAGCTCCCAAACCCCAAATCCCTACAGGAGAAAGGGCCATATAAACCAACTTGGCAAGCCGGAGATATGTCTGTTGGTGTACTCTGTTTTTTGCTGTTGATCCATAAATCTCCTTTTTCAACGTCGCCTGTTGGCAAACGCACGTAGCAATATTTTTTTTATTCTTGCTGAGTATATTAATTTTTTATCATATTCATTCAACCGTTTTGTAACATCATCTGACGATTAATATAATCAACAAATGTGGTAACATCTTTTTTTTTGTAACGAGACAGAAAAGATGTAAAAACGCAGCTTTTGACAATGTACGTGAAATATGATACAGCCAGGCATAAAATATACTATATAGTCCATACATAAAAAAATGAACGGACAATTCCTAATTTTAGTAAAACTTCACAAAGTTTAATATCACGTGGTAACATAATCTTTTGAATGTCCTGATAGCTGAAAGTGCGGGTATATATATAGTGGATATTATGTCCTGTCTTTAAAATGAAAAAAAAATAGCATGATTATATTGATATGCAGGAATCAATGAAATTGCAGGTAAATCTGTTTTTTTATGCATTTGCCAGATACTCCATTAATGAGAAAACAGTATATCTGGTCATTTCATTAAAAATAACTTCTTCATGTTTTATGAATAAACGTTACACACACATTTACTCCAATTATGATTAGCCTTTTCACGTGCTGACGTTTGCATGAACTATCAGATGTTCAACATTAAAACAAAACACTGTTTCGTTCAGGTTTCCCCATATCCGTCTGGACTTCGAGGGCTAATTTGTGCCAGTTTCTTCAGTTGTAACGTGTTAAGGCCGGCATTTCGTTGCGACCAGACCAGACAGGTCAAACATTTAATAGCTGAGGTGATCTGACTCACGTCGCAACGTCTATGCGTGAACACGACGCGACTCTGTAAAACATAAGGCCTATACCAGCCACCCCTCTTACCTATATTTTGAATGACCCATTAATAGGCCACCTTATTGTAAATTAGGCTGGCCCTGAGAGATGGGCGCAAATATATGCCCTCTCTTCCGCTGGTAATTGAACGATTTAGACGAGGGCCACTGGCCAGTATTTAGTTAAGTCATTTAGACGTGGTCAGGGGCTAAACATTTAATCGACATATGGTGAAACTCAGTTACCGCCGCGATTTGTTCTAGGCTCCGTTTTTACCACATTTAACTATAATAGACTGGCAGTATATCCACGAGCGGTTGCCAGCCCGTAAATCAGTAAGGTTTAGCTTCTGACAAGGCGATAAAACTTGATTTGTGTATGGTCTTACCTGGTTTTATATTTTTGTTATAGTCCACAATGCATACAATCGTTATATAATGTTTCCCATTTGTCTTTTTTTACTGTAAGCTAGATGATCTTGGCTTAATTTTTCGAGTCCTTAAGTCCGACTTTTTAAAAAGTGGACTATAGTCCGGACTTTAGTCGCAACAGAACTCAAGTCATTCATCAATATTCAGGGCGTGTGGCCCTCATGAGTAAAAAACAAACTGCAGTTTATCTGGAGTAATAAATATTAGGGCTGCATATCGCCTACAAATTTAGTATTGCAATATATTGTGATACGTGTTATCGTATTGTGAAACATATCGCACTATGTTTATTATGTAAAATTGACAAACAAAAAATTATGACCGTGTTCGGCACTTCGTTTTCTTTAATGTCTAGAAATATTCTCGCATCCCCAAAAATCATAGGACAGACATGTATATTCCCTTAGATGGAACTAAGAGATATGGTATATCAGGCCAACTTGAACATTCCCTACTAATTGTCCAAAGACACGATAACGCCTTTCACATGTAGCCTCTGATTTGTCCCAATCAATGATGATTTCTATATTTGTAACAGAAATATAATAACTCTACAGAAACTCAGTTTTAGACACGTTTAACGAAATATCGACAGATATCGATATATAAAAATCCCACCGCGATACTCAAAATGCGAATCACCGTTTCGCGATAACCCGATATATCGATAATATTGCGCAGCCGTAATAAATACCCTGTGATACAACACTGGTCATTCATAGTGGCATATTACCTGTTTTCGCGTTTTGGAAGGGCTGCGTGATTTTGGGCGCTGGTGCTTGGCTGGTTTTTCGTAGGCCACATTCAGTGGCGTAGTTTAAGAAAAGATGGTAATGTGATTGACCCTTTGCAAAATAATGTCAAATTTCTCATATTGCGAAAGTATGTGAAATGGCTCCCTTGCACCATTCCCGACACTGCATGGTTACAGAGGAGTTCCATCACAATTGCTAAGTGTAACCACCGTCAGATATCATATAAATATGTGTGTGTGTGCGTGTGTGTTTTTGTATTGCTTATAAGGTACCATATCATCTGACCCTGGCATATAAAAAAAAATAAAATCCAAATCATTCGTACACCAGAACATTTAGATATAACACAAAACAGTTATATTATGAAACCAAATAAAAGATACATGTTTCCTTAATTATAACGCAAATGGATTAATTAATTTTTTTTTCTTTTTCTTTCAAAAAATGATAGTCGTGTCAATTGTTCTTATGCAAGCTTGAATAAGTATACGTAAGTCTGCAGAATTCCATTCCGGTTTCGGACTACTTGACACTGCTGTGTCACACGCTTCCTTTTATTTTATATCCTGGTGGTAACCAGGCCCGGTGATTAGTGCACCTCCTAGTGTACCCTGTGGGTGTCCTCGTGCCCACTATTGGGTCATATCAATCGGGGACCCGCACTTGGTTTTAAGCGACGCACGTTTGTTGGGCACGACCTTCCCAGTAAGCCTGCAGAGCGCACACCCTTGGATATTGCCTACCGTGATAAATCATAATGCCTTAGGTGAAATTTGAACATACCTCATCCCATCCCCCCATCCCGCCTCCGGCCACAGAAGCCGTTCGACACGTGCAGTTGAATCAAATCAGATATTGCTTGTATACCTCCCAAAGGATAATGCATAGAAAAAAATGCATTTATAAAAAAAGTTTATTTGCATTTATAATGCATTTATAAAAATAGTGAACGACAGAAATTTTCTTAGGTCATTTCATTATATTATTATCAAATAACTGGCAGATAATACGAAGGGCACGTCTTTGAAATGTCTGCAATTTGTTAAAACTGTTAGCACTTGCTTACCCTCATATTGTCTTGCCGTTGTCAGACTGTGACTGAATTAGGCCCTTATAGATCCTAAGAAATAAACCTCAGGTGAGAAACCACACATTCTGCATAAAGCACCACGTTTTGAAGATGATGTACGTGAAATCTGGCCAATTGTTTAAGACTTTTACGAGTTTACGACTTATATAAATCATATAAAAAAAGATCATTTTTAAGAGTCGATCTTAAATCGACCTTTATAGAATATCTGTGGAAATACGCTTGGGTGAAATGGGACAGGCATCTGTCACAATGTGCAGGGGCGGATCCAGGATTTATGAAAAATAGGGGTCCAATCCTGGAGGACTACGGAAAAAACCTTAGAAGGGTCCTCCGGAAAGGAAGGGAAGGGAGGAGGTCCAGGTCAGGAAAATGGTCTGAAACCCTTGATAACAAGGTTAAAATGGCTAAAAGAGGGTGGAGGTGAACCGGACCCCCTGAACCCTCCTCCCTGATCCTCTCTGATGTGGAATGGGGGTGGGGTGTGGGGGGCGGCAGGTGGCTAATATAAAAAGCCCTGGCCAACTGTAGTTTTAGCATATTTTATCGTTAATCAAACTAATTATCTTTACTTTTAGTTGCTAATTCCCAAAATGTGCAAAATATATGGGAAGGGGTCCTCCAGCGCTCATTTTTATTATTATTATATTTTTATTTTTATTCTTTTTTATTTTTATTTTTATTGTAAATATTTATAAAGCGCTAAATCCAGAAAAAAAACCTGCGTAAAGTGCTGTACAATAAAAAGCACAAAGGCTTAATTGAAACATACAATACTATGGAAAGTAAAACTGATAAATAATCAAGTCCATGCAAGAGATTAAATATAGTATGATTGACATAAATGCGTTTTTAACAGTTCACCTTTACAGCAGGATAAAAATACTGTTAATAGCAACAGCATCAATCTAAGGGCAGAAATGAACTATTCGTCTTTAGTTCTGAGCCTGTTTATATCGATTCCAAGCACCCTCCCCCCCCCCCCCCCCCTCCACCCACCACCCCATCACCCATTTTGACAAGTGCTAGTGCATACAACCCAATAAACTATAATGTTACCCAATAGCGCATTTCAACTACATTTGCCTGCCTCAAATGACCAGAACCCCTTTACACCCTGGTAATGAGAGCGCACCTTTGTGGTATAGACTTTTGCTAAGGACCTAGCGCACGAGGCGGTTAGTTTGGGACGCGGTTCAACACCCGTGGGTCACAAGCACAGAACCCTTATAATGACGCCACCGCGCACCACTGTAGATGCGAATGCAGAATAATGTTCCTTAGTGGATGATTTTTCCAGATGCACAACCTGTACAGCACGCCTGGTTCCGGGGGAGGGGGGAATGGTAACGTGCTGGGGGTGTACACCAGTGTTGGCTGGCCTAGAAGACACTAGGGTACTTGTAATATTGAAACACTGGATAGCCCTTTCCACAAAGGATGTCACCTTGAGAACTTCATAGATAAAGGTTTTTAAGTTGGAGGCCGTCATCCCCCACCAAAACTTAAAAACAAAGTACTCACCTGGAATTGTGTCCCCGTGGCACCTATAATGACAAGTGTAAAAATTTGATGGATTAATTAAAAATAATAGGATACACACCCGAATATATATATATACACCATTTCCACGAGCTGGTGCACTGCACCTGGCGGTCGTCTTCTCTGATCTAGCGTTTCAAGTATTGTTATTTTAATCCAGATAAATGCCGGTTACTTCAATAGGAACAGCACAACGTAAGGATATAATTTTCTTAAGAGCTATATAAAATACCACATTTTCTGTCGATATTATGGACACAAGCCCTTAGTGTTTGTATCTCCAACAGATGTCGCTATTATTGAGAGAAGTGAAGCATACTTGATTCTGTGTCGCGATGAGGCGGTGCATCGGTGCATCGTTACAGCCTAACTGAATATATAAAGTGAAACCTGTGTTAAAAGAACTCCCCCCCCCCCCCCGGACTGGTCATATGTGGTCTTAGTTCGATGTTGTTCTTATTAGAAAGATCAGGTAAGACCTATGTGAATGCTTCCGTTTCACTTAAGGTTGCTCTTACAGACAGTTTCCATTCTACACTGGGCCTGTACGTGTATGCTTGTCTTAGTTTGTGTGAATGAAATGATATGTGATAATAGAATCTTTTCATAAACATACCCATCCGTGACATTCCAGCATTCGCCGAATTTTTTGTACGTATCAAAGTTTCTTTCCAGGAGAACCTCGCCATCGCTAGTGACCAGATCATCAGTTTTGCTACAAAAAATATATCTTTCATCTCCTGAAGCTCTTATCCCACATACAGTTTACATATTATTAGTAATATGTTTATATAAATGAATATACGTTTTTCATATCTACCTGATATGAGTGAACGAGAATGTTAGAGATCTTCATGCCAGCGAACCAATCATATGAAATGAGAACGATATTTTTCTCCAGTTTAGTTTGTAAGCTAAAGATAATTTATTACCTCATCATTATCTCTTTAGTATAGTGCTGTTGAATAATCAGAATGATTGAAATGTTATATTAAAATCAGCATAACATATCTTAGCTGCTACGCATGGCAAAAGGCTGTGTCTGGCAGCTAGGTTAAGTTCAAATGAACTATATCTAGATAAAATTTGGCAAAATGCAACCCGGAGATAGACTCGCATAGATCGGATTGTTGGTTATTGTATCTGTTATTGAAATGTACCAACACGTAATTTAATCTCTCGAAAGACATAATTGATTCGAAAACTTCTTCGAAGACTCAAAGTGATGCCTGATGTCACGAAGTGTGAGAATTAGTTGCATTATTCACCGCCAGATGGGTTAAACAACGACCGTCCCACATATTTTCTAGTCCTTCCTTATGGCTATAGTAAAACATATCGACCTGACCGGCTTAAAACTCACTCTCCGTTGTTGTTTCCACATAAACCGTTCATCGTGCTCGGATTTTGTCTCCATTGATCTCCTACACAGACCTTCAGATAATAAGCCCCATGCCAAAAGATTTCCACATCCTCAGGTATAATCGTAAACTTTATGTTTCCTCCGATGCTCTCTATGCGAATGTTGCCATCATCTTGGGTGGGGAAGCCCAGAATAGGGGCAACCGTGCCGTTGGGCTGTAATGTGAATTATAGCTATATATAATATATGTATCTTACCATTTTTTATCTAAAAAAATATTTATCCGAGAACTGTTTGGATAATTTGATTGTTCTAAACATCTTAATAATTCTAAACACACAACACAAATATATTTCAATAATTTCTCCAACAGTACCTTCGAATTGTTTAGGAAAGTTCTGATCGATCCATGGTGTATGTATTAGGTGCACCTAGGTATAGGTATTAATATTCGTCGGTTTTGTTTATATTGTATTTATATTTAGGGACCCTATTCCGATATCTGGAGTGTATAAACTTACGACAATCCCTTGACACCTTCATAGAAATAGGACGGAAAACCACGATCAATGCTTACATAGGCTGCTTTATTTCTTTACCCCCCCCCCCCCGTTTTACATTTGTGGTGAACCAAATAAACGAAACATATTTAACAAGGTTACCTGGCAAGTCGAACCAACCTGAATTGTGGATGTTTTACAACAAATGATAATTCAACATTCATGCAGCCAATCACCTAGGATAATTTTTTTTAATAACATTGCGGTGTTTATATACATTTTTTTTGGAAACTCTTAGAAACGTTAAAGAAACTTTTTAAGAATTGTTCTTGACAGCAAAACTTAAGTTCATTTATGTTTTCGCAATTTAATCAACTAAAAATCTATGGAAAATTTGGTGAAAAGCTTGCTATAAAAAAATAGGTCTTAGGTCTCCTCCACATATTGAACATATTTTTGAATATGAAATTTAAATAGGGCATTCAAAAGCACCTATAAAAATGAGGTATTTCTGTTCCTCAGCTAGTATTGTTTTGAATATCTTTGCATTACATAGTCACACTTTATGGTAGACCCGCATAAATATTTATACTTCTATAAAATTAGCATCACTATGAAGTAGTAGTTCCTTCTTCTAATTACCTAGCTGAGTGTAAGAATGGAAAGACCTTCTCCAACAGTATAAACAGTTATTTGTAATTTATTTCTATCAAGGGGCGTCAATATATGGGGAGATGGGTGAGGGGTTATATATTTCCCCCATTTTTTACAAGGGTGGATGGTCAATGTAACCCTCCTCCCCCGCTATTCAGAGATTTCAAATGAAACATCTGGATAAATGTATTGATAGACTTTGGTTCCATTTATGAGTTTACTATTAATGTTATAGCTAAACCTCATTTAGAATTTAAACTTATACAGGAATAATAATATTTTATTTTCTTAAAATCGTAATTGCTATGTATTTGAAATGTGAGTATATATGTTTGAACTGTATCATACATACAACAATATTCTTGAAATTTATCGGACGCAATATTTACAAGCCTGTGTGTGTGCGAGTGCGCCCCCCTTTACTCTTGAAGACAAATATGTTAATTAACGGAGCAGATCATATGCAGAGCCGTTTATTAAAATCCTCAACGTATTAGAAAGTACAAAAAATGTGGAAAACTTAAAAATCTAATTGCTGGGAAATAAAAAATAGATATATATACTTTTAAAATTAAATACGAATTTAAGGGGAAAGCAGGAGAAAAAAATGAGAGATGTAACAGCTCGCCGGGAGGGGGGGGGGGGGTACATGAAATTCGCCAATGGCAACGTATAAAACATATGAACTAGGATTGTGAAGCCACATTGAACACCTTGAATATTTACCCATGGTGGAGTTTGACGAAGGTGCACGAGGTGCAAGTAACACAGACAGGATCCTTAAACTTACATACGTTTACGTTTAGAGAGTTACAAGGGCAATAGGACCTGTTAGGTCCAGTAGCAGAGGACGGGTGTATTGCCTCCGATTGGTTCTCCATTCGTAGCAAACTCCGCAGACGAGTAATGAAGCGATATCCAGTGTCGGATATGGAACCAACCTATACACGTCGTTGTTATGATGGGCCAAGGTGAAGGTCAGCAATGGCGAGCGCCGTGTGATGTTGCAGGAATTCAATTGTTTGCAAGTGGAAGGGCCAAATTGGTGTAAGTTATGTCAGTTAAGGCATATGACTGACGCTGATAGATAAAAGGCCCACAGTCATGGCCTTTTTCTGTGGAAATTCTCGGACAAGCAAACATACAGAAAGGATAATATTAGTGGTAAAGAGATAGATGTAAACACTGGACGCTTCATTTCTTCCAATAGAAAACCTTACATAAATTACCCATGCTTTCACCTAAAAAATGCTTGGTCAAATATGAAATAAACATAAGGGATCAATGTTCTTGTTTTCCCGTATATGAATTTGAAAATAACACATGTAGCAAATTTTATTTTATCTTTGGCGGAAACATAAGTTATACATTTTGGAATGACATGAACAATAGGTTTCTAATAAATTAGACAGAAACATATAGAATTAAAACAAAGTTCCGACATACCAACTGGACTTCCGTGTAGTTGAGATAGTACGTCTTGCCGTCATAATGAATGATCGTACTATTTGCGAAGCTGACTTTAGGGTTATCTTTATGGAATTCAGGATCGACCCAGATTTGAAATACTCCATTTATGTCAGATGCGAAATTGTACACACAGTTGCTTCTAAAATGTACACTCGGAGGATTGTCGAATTGTTTGTAGTTCCCGTTACCGCTCAGCTTGCAACATATATCTGCGAAAAAAAGAGACTTACATCAGTACCTGTGCTGTCATCTGAAGGGAAACATGTATAAACAACAGGTATTCATAGGTACACATGATACCCTTCTGTTAAACATTCAAAATATCCCCGCAGAAACTGTAATTCCAGTCAGTTATTAGACTGGATCCCTCTTTCATTTGGATCCACGCCAACATTATATTTTTAACAAATGACCATTTCTAACTTAGGCCAAAGTTAATCACCTTGGCTTTTATTTGCTGAATTATCATCACAAAAGATATATGTTATTATTATAATACAAAAAAGCTTACACTTTTGACAATTCAATTCTACATTATCTCCATATTTATCGTCGATATGTGCTCTTCTGCGAATTACAGACAAGTACATATATCAGATTTGAAACTTAATGTGACAAACATCAGATGTACAGATTGATACCCAAATGTCGTGTTTAAAAAATACTCACCTCTTGCTCCGTGAACTTCTGCAAGTTAACAGTTACACATGACCAATATTGACTTTATATTAACATAACCAAATAATATTAATGTAAACCGATTTTGTCTTTTTATTCATCATTGGTGTTTTGTTTTATTTTCACACACATTTCAATTGAACTGACGTTTAAATAACAATTAGCAGTGAATCGCCTTTTATCCGAACAAAGTCGTTGTCACCAAGATGTTCATATTAACGACGCTCAAATGTATTTGCTTATCAAAATATGTCTCTTGGCTCTATCACACCCATTTGTTATTCGTCATAACAAAGGCTTCTTCCCTTTTTTCCCTTGTTATGTATATACTTTGATAAGAATTTTTATACGAAACATATCTGTCACAGGTTGTATGATTGACACCAGGTCGCGAGAGATGACGGCGGTTACCATATTTATGTGATATACACTTTAATCTATATATACATGATTTTTTCTTGTGTTCCTCTTCTGTAGCCTAATTTTACGATTTTCAGAAAAGTACAGCAATAAATGTAATACGAATCATTGACCAGGATTCCCTTAAAATGCAAGTCAAACATTTAGGACAACATATTCAGTTATTTCTCGCCTCTGAAACACCTGAAGTTGCAACTCTTATATGCGCAATGGGAAAAAAAATCAGCAATATTGAAAAGCTCAAATGTTCAACTTCGGCGGCCTGATTCATTTTGAGTAAATATTTCCCAAAAACCTCTCATCGGAGCATCAGTTAAATTTGTATCAATTTAAGTTCCTCCCAATTCAGGTGCTATTGCCTCTGCAGACAGCAAAATTTTTAATAGTGATTCAAGGAATATTCTTGTAGATGCCATGTTGTGGCATTATTTTCTTTTAAATTCAGTTTAAACATTTAAAAATAATAAAATATATGTGCATGCATAATATGACCCAATATGAGCTACACTCTGGATATATGATGATTGCAACTTTTGCAACAATTCTAATTTTTTAACTTATAGTTTCAGGTTTTTACTTTGTATATATAATGATTGCAACTTTTGCAACAATTCTAATATTTTAACTTATATTTTCAGTTTTTTTGTTAAAAATTTATAAAACCTGTAAATAAAAAAATGATTCAGATTAAAACTTCTTAATTGAAAAAAGTGGATATGCTTAAAAAAATAGGATTATATACAAACTTAAATACATTATTGCCTTGAAAGTGAAATAAAGGTATAAGTCCATTCAGTCCACTTGCCTGTCCATCTGTAAATTTTCATATGCATCACAGTATCTCAAAACTTTTACTGTTTTTCTTCATGACAGTCTTGTCAGAGTATTAGTTTGCAATCATATATTTATAACTTTACTATAACCAAGTAGGAGGGCCCCTTTTCTCTTAGCTTTTCATATTCTTATATAAATGAAAAACATTACAATCGAATATTTCTACATCCACCTACGTTCTGCCCTCACTTTTCCCTTATCCGAACCCCATCCCAAAGTCAGCCTCAGTAAGCAAGAACTAGTTGAATTAGATATATTCATACTTCAATATTTTGTTTAACTATTCGTCCATAGGTACCTATGTACATGCCAGAAATTATGTCAATATTGTGTAATATGTAGACATAGTGGGCATCACAATGATGTACCTTGTCAAGACTAAAGAGATATTGTGTCATACAGTCACAAATTCATAAATCACTTCATCAGCATAGTTAATCATAACATCATATCTGTCAAATTGATAGCTTGCAGACTACCATACACTTTAGATCCTTCAACAAATAGCCTTATCATCATTCTACTACTGCTTATAACTGCTGTCATTGCAATCATATTTGCTCAAATATAACACAATTTTCAACCATTCCTAAATAAATAAAAAATAAACCACTATATTTGACTCTATTAATCCATCAGTCAGGTTTTTCATTTATCATTTACTCACATATTACATTACATTCCTTTATAATAGCCCAACATGTCCATGATATTCATAAGCTTTATCGACTCGATATAGTATCACAGTGGAGAAACATTTATAGTCAAATCACGATCAGCTGAGGGCCGTGACCCATGGGTCCCTTGTTTTGTCAGTTCCCGAAAAATGTGGCACCACCTGTATTTTTTGTTATTTAAATGAATATTTTTAATTTTTATTACTATAAAATTACATTAATCATGTCAGTTTCTCAGCTGTAATTACATCTAGTGTACCAAAACCTGGTGTGTTTATTGATCACAAGCGGATGCCATATAGTTATCACTGTCTGTCTGTCTGTTTGTCTGTCTGTCTTTCCATCTGTCCATCCACACAAATTTGTTTCCAGATGATAACTCCAGGTTGTATTGACACATGGATTTCAAACTTGACTTACATATGGCCCACCACTAAAGCAAGAACCTATATGATTTTGGGGTCATGAGGTCAGAGGTCAATGTCACATGACTCACTTTTTTAAAAAGATTATGGCTGCATTTTAAGCCAAGCTTTTCATCCCAAACTTTCCATTTTGCACATTTTGCTGACTTGGCAGTATTGGGAGAGCATAGATGAATTTGGGGTCACATGGTCAAAGGTCAAGATCACAGGGCCATCTGTTTACATATTATTTTCAGATAATAACTCAAGTTAAGTTTGACATATTGGTTTCAAACTTAAGTTATATATGACTCACAACTAAAGTAAGAACCATGTGGATTTTGGGGTCCAGCGGTCAAAGGTCGTGGTCACAGGACTCATTTCTTTAAAAAGAATGCCTATGCATTTGAAGCCAAACTTTTCATCCCAAACCTCCCATCTTCAAAATATCGCTAACCTGCCAATAGGGGAAGATTCTGTTCATTTTTGGGGTCATGAGGTCAAAGGTCAAGGTCACAGTACTCACTTATTTAGAAAGATTGTGAATGCATTTTTAGCCAGACTTTTCATCCAAAACCTTCCATCATGCACATATAGCTGAGCTGCCAGAAGGGGAAGAAACTGATTGATTTGGGGTCACAAGGTCAAAGGTCATCGTTACAAGGGGCCATCTGTCCACATATTTGTTTCTGGATGATAACTCCAGTTTGATTAACATATTGGTTTCAATTTTGACTTATATATGACCCACCAATAATGTAAGAACCCTTTATTTTTGGGTCATAAGGCCAAAGGTCAAGGTCACAGGACCCACTTCTTTAAAAAGATTGTTGATGTATCTTTAGCCAAACTTTCTGTCCCAAACATTCTATCTTCCAGATTTTGGTCCCCTGCTAATAGTGGAAGTAACTGATGGTTTTTGGGATCACAAGGTAGAGGTTATTGGGGCCGTCAATTCACATATTAGTTTCCAGATGATAACACGTACTAGTTTAGTTTGAAATATTGGTTTCAAACTTGACTTATATATGGCCAACCACTAAAGTAAGAACTGTTGATTCTGGGGACATGAGATCAAAGGTCAAGGTCACAAGGCCCACTACTTTAGAAAGATTGTGGATGCATTTAAAGCCAAACTTTTCATCTCAGTCCTTCAATCATCAACATGTGGTTCACCTGCCCATAGGGGAAGTTTCCTTTTTATTTTGGGGTTATAAGGTCAAAGGTTAAGGTCACAAGGCCTATCCATTCACAAATTAGATTATGGATGATAACTCCAGTTGGATTAGACAGGTTGGTTTCAAACTGATCACAGGACCAATATTTTGGAAAACCTCATAAACATATATATCCTTATAGACAATTGCAGCTGAGCGTCGAGAACCATGGGTTCCTAGTTAGCTGAGATATCATCATAACGTTATCGTCATTCAAAGGAAGTATAAGGTCTAGTTTTCTCATATGATCTCCCAAGACTCTAGCACATTGTATTATTTACCGTGATTGGTCCCCGGTAAGCAATGACCAGTCGTATGGCGCTTCTATGCTAATCCGAATCCGTTGTTTTAAAAGTCCATTCAACCTGACTTTCATGATGTAAGTAGATTGGGGCGATGTAAGTAGATTTGAACGCACAGTTCGATTAAAAAAAAATACGCCGTATGGGCAATAATATACAAGTTTATATATGTTATATGTGTGTGCGTGGATACGTGTGTGTGCATGCATACGTGTATGTGTATTTATGGATTGCACATATGGTACCAGATTATCTATGGCATACGAACATTAAAACCAATCGTGTAAAATCCTTCGTGCACTAGGACATTTAGTCAAAAAAGGGATGTTGTGTTATAAAACCGAATAAAGAATACATATTTCCTTAATTATAACTCACATTGGCACATTTATTTATTTATTTATTTTACTGGGCATATCACCGAGGGATCCGAAAGGTGCGTTTGGTTGCGAGTGAAACAGGGCTGTTGGGTATGACTTTCCCATTAAGCGTGCAGACCGTTCAGCCTTGGTGGGAAAAAAAACACCGTGAAGATATCACCTTGATAAACATGTTACCCATTTTTACAACGATTGAGAATCCCTTAAGAAAAAATATATTGTGACCCAGGTCCTCCAAACTGATATAACGTTCCAAGTTAAGTGTCTAAGAGATAACAAATTTACCAATGTATCGACCAAACCGATTAACCAACCAAGTAACGAAGCAAACAAGTCAAAAACTAAATAAACATATATCTTACCACAGACACGGATGTAAGGTTCATACTATATACGCCTTCGTTCTGCCTGAAGATGATTTTGTCGGTCCAGCTGTGGCGCAGATTATTGTTTCGTCGCATTGTGATCATATCCATATCTAGCTTTCCATCATCAGTAAGGATCATATCATTTGTACATACACCATTGACGTTAAAATTTAGACCATCCGGTATGTCGTGTGAGGGTATCCGCAGACTCTACAACATGGCCAGGCTGTAATACAAGAAAACAACAGTCAGCAATTTACTGTCCAAATATTCACTTTTCAACATCCATAATGATAAACATGATTTTAATTTTTTTCATTTTTCTGATTATATTTAATATGCAACATTTTATTGACAGGTCCTAATTTTTACTGAAAACAGTTGTTATCGAAATTAAGTTTTATTTTAAAAGTCAATAGGGGTAATGCCGAATAAAACTGTATTTCTGTATAAGACAATTGAAATCAAAATCCACGAAATTGAAGAATGAGCCAAAAAAAAAAACAAGAATTACAATTTTCTTATACATTTTAAATACTCAAAACACGAGAAGCAATACCAGTGCATCAATAGAAATTTGGATTCTTTGGAAAGAGTCAGTTATCACAGTGAACTTAATAATCATTTTTAGGTATGTCCCCGAGATATATCTCAATGTATTAATTGTTACCTATAAACTGAAAAGAAATAAAACTTTACTCATATTTTTAAATTTTTAAAAACATTTTCATTCTATAATTTTCCCAGTGCTTTTTAAGTTTACCTCAACATTACATACAATGTGAGATTGGGGATGGCTTCCTGCGGAACCCCTTGGGTAACCCCTCTGTCTAAATATACACAGGGTCCTGTGATCTTTGTGACCTGCGATCCTATATCTAATAAAGACGCCAAAGATATTTTGTATCTTTAACAGCTATACCTGGGTATTAATTCTCTAAATAATAGTGTACAATTGTACAATTATTTCATAAAGATAAATAGACCAGTGTGTAGAAAAAAATATCTGCTTTCAGAATATTAAAATATCAAGAGGTCAAATGGCATTAGCTTTCTTAACTCCCTGATGAACATATATTTATTTTTTTAACAAATATTTATACAAGATGAAATGTTAAAGTATAGCCTGATCTTCTAGAAGGATCGTCAATGATAACAGCAGTTATAAAACAGGTTATACATTTAATGAGGAAAACGCCAGTAGATGCAAGCAATATTGTAAAAAAGATGTTCAATATAAGGTAATAAATTAATCGAAATTCTAATATCATATGTTCACTAGTAGTCCTCTTGATTTTGAAAACATTTATACTGGAATGATAATACTTTATTTTCTAAGAACTTTATAAGTAATTGTAATATATTTGAAATGTGATTTGGTATATATATTTGTAAATGTGTGATACAGACAATAATATATTTTAAAGTTGTCAGATCCTATAATTAGAGGCCTGTGTGTCTCCGAGTGCTGCCCCCCCCCACACACACACCCTGTAAGACAAATTGACGCAACTGATGCTATGTTAATCAGTGGAGCAGATCTGATACCAAGCAGTTTATTAATATCCTCAACGTATTAAAGAAATAAACTGTGGTAAAATTGATAATTTCATTGCTGGATAATAACCAAAATATATATATCTTTAAAAAATAATGAAGAATAAAAGTATAACTGGGAAGACATAGATTAAATAAGGGATGCTACAGCTTACCAGGAGAGGCGTGCGTATGGATCCGCCACTGACAACGTATAAAACGTATGAACCGGAAACGGTATGTCCGTCTGCCACGGTAGTTTTCTGGGAAATTGTTGCATTTATCAAAATACCAACTGACAGTACACACATTATTGCAGATGATTATGCACCGTTTACAAAATGTATCTGTAATATCTGTCTTTAAAAAAAAGATCCTCCTACATTTGGATATTTTGAAGGACATTTCTCAAATCGTAAAGCTTTAAAAATTATATTTAATAATTAATACAATAAATGCTTTTCTGTGAAGAGTTAACCTTATGGTGAAATCGATATAATCAAACCCAGGAGAAACACTTTTAAAATTACTAAAAATCTAACCTCAACAACATAAACTCAGGACCTCTCGATCATGTGCCCGGCACCTTAACCATAACACCACCCCGCCCCTCACCCCCCCCCCCCCCCCCCCCACCTCCCGTGGATGATGAAGCTTCATATAAACATCGTGAATACATACCCATAGTGGATGGCGGAGGTGAGTTTTTTTTTAATATTAGGTTAAAATAACACAGTAAGATCGTTGAGCTTACATATGGTTACAGAGATTCTAGAAAATGGGGACCCGTTGGGTCCAGTATTAGAGGAAGGCTGTATTGCCATCTTTGGTTGCCCAGACCCGTAAGGGAGCAAACTCCGCAGACCCGTAAGATAGCGTGGTCTGGTGGTCGAAATGAAACCAATCTATAAACATCGTTGTGGTTATGGGCCAAAATGAAGTTTGGGGATGGCGAGCACCGAGTAATGATGCGCGACCCAGCTGCGATGTGATGCTGCCAGGAATTCAACTGTGCGGAAGTGGAACGGCCAAATTGGTGTGCATTCTGTAAGTTAGGGCCTATGACTAACGCTGGTATCAAAAGTGGCCTACTGTCATGGCCCTTTACTGTGGATGTTTTGGGACAAATAAACCTGTGGACAGGATCATTTTAGTAGTATTAGATATATGCGGACACTGGACACTTGATTCCTGCCAATAGAAACTCTTTATTAAATCAGCTATGCCTTCACCATGAAATGCTTTCTTAAATATGCAATAAAGATAATAGAAAATAGCACTTGTAGCAGATATTTTATGTAATCTATGGCGGAAACACAAGTTCTAGATTTTAGAATGAAATAACCTATTGGTTTATCTTATAATTAGACAGGAACATATATAATTAAACAAAAATCTTGAATAGTGTATGTCAATTAATTAATTGTGGAAATACAATGATATAAAGTTCAGGAATGTTTCACTTTAAACTAGGATAAGGAAAGTAAATTAATAGTAAACTCTAATATTCATTGATGTCGCTGGCAATTGATGGCTCCTGGCTTCAACAACATACAATTAGATCCTGAAGGGCTGTTAAATTCACGTTTTGTAGGATATACAATATATAAAACTCAAAAATAAAGGATAATCCTAATCATTCCTTAACATTTACCACAGCTTGGCTATTAAAAAAATATATACGATATATTTGTACTTTTTTATCATCTATTCAAGATTGATAAAGTTTTATTTATTCTGCCAGTTGATGCCCATTTCAATTTGTCGATTTTCCCCTAAATTTATCATAAATTTCCCTTAAATCTCACACACGAACTCATAAAGGAGCAAAAACCTAATTAATATGGAAAGCTACATAATAAAAAAGCATGATTTTTTTGTGCAACTTTCTCTTCCTTCCGAATCTTTTGGCCAAGTGACATGGTCTTTGTCGAGGGTGAGCAACCTAATTTTTACAATTATTTTGTTTTAGAATATTTATGATACTCAACAACCAATCAACAAATTTAAATGAAATTGTTTCAACAAGTAGGTAGTGAGCTTGGTCTGTATCAGTTTGGTTGAGTTGTTGTAAAATTTACCTGCTTTTTAATATATTGATTTAACTGAATTATAGTAATATTTTACTAGGCATGATTATAGTTTAATTGTAGAAAGTTAGACCTTTCTAAATTTCTCCATTGCAGCTTTGGCATGGATATGGTTTCATTCTAGTTATTTAAGCCCGTCTCATTCCTCCATTGCCGCTTGCTTTATATGATCTGTAATTTTAAGAATAGATTAACATATACCAATTATATTATAAAGATTATAATTTACACGACCACATGTGGTTTGTGTGTTGTACTAGAGACTGTACTGATGTTTTCTAAGAATTATTTATAACATATATAGTAAACAGTAAATTGATAGGCTAGTTAATTCAATCAATAAGAAAATACATTTCGCGCAGTTTTCTTACAGTTATTATTCATACTAGCTATTTTTCTAAACGAAACGCTGAAACGATGACCTAGTCAAAGCCTCATCCGCAAAATATATAGGCTCAAGATTATCTGAAGCTACTAGTTAGTAATTTGCAGTGTTAGCATTAGGAGGCGCCAAAACGTGTCGAGTTTCCCGATGAGGCATGACAACAAAATTCTATCACACTGAGAATTCAGAACTATATAACTCAGAAAATTACTCTAAACTATCGCAAAAGTCTGTTTACATATTGTTTTAGTTTTTCCTGAATATAAATTAAACTGTTGCTGCAGGGAAATTTTACGTGTTTTTTTTTTCTGAAACATTTAATACACTCTGAATGAGATGTATGAGAATTAACATTTCTTTGCATTTTCAAGGATATAAATACTTTAATTAGTTTTATATATTTTAACTGTAAATGGCTATTTTGCAGCCATTTATGGTACATAGCATTTCCATTTTATTACCATAGACTTGTTAAGATTTGTCGTAAAATATCTATTTTTCATTGTTTGCCTATATTTAGCGTGAAACTTTTTATTATTGGCGAAAATTTAAAAAGAATAATTTTAGTACACTTTAAACTTTTATTGCACTACAAATTCATATTTCGAAGAACCAGCATCTAAAATTATTAGGTTTAACCTGGATTTTAATATGAAGGGATATTCAATTGTTGTTAGAAGCATGCTAGGATGATTTTTTTTTCTGGAAATTTGATATCTGATATCTGAAATTCATTAAACTATTTTAAAAGTTGCGTGAAATCGACAATTCTCAGAAATCCGACATTTACAGGACGACAAAAAGGTAGAAAGAATTATCGGTTTTATATTATGTGCATTTCATGGGGTCAGATACCAAAAGTATGAAAAATACTTGATGTATGCATTCGGCTTATCGGGAAACGGTTTTGGCATGAAAGTCCTTGGAAATGCGGTCAAGATCAAAATGGATACCGGACCATGCCTGTGACCTAAGACTTTCAATGTGTCTCAATTTCTGCTATAAAATATCAGCCCTTTAAAGATCTTGGCGAACATAAAATGAGAGAAGAAAGAAATAAAAATCTTGAATCTAAGGTTTTGCACTTAGGGGACCTCACGGGTTCCACGCATAATGCAGTTTTATGGTTAAAAAAACTATTACCCCATATAAATCTCCCCGTGAAGAGGTTCCATTAAAGAAAAAAATTAATGACACAATTCTTACATATGCTAATGTGATCTGAAATAAATTTCCGACATACCAACTGGACTTCCGTGTAGTTGAGATAGTACGTCTTGCCGTCATAATGAATGATCGTACTATTTGCGAAGCTGACTTTAGGGTTATCTTTATGAAATTCAGGATAGACCCAGATTTGAAATACTCCGTTTACGTCAGATGCGAAATTGTACACACAGTTGCTTCTGAAATGTACACTCGAGGATTGTCGAATTGTTTGTACTTCCCGTAACCGCTCAGCTTGCAACATATATCTGTGAAAATAACGCGATTTACCTGCAATACCAGTGCATCAGTCTGGGGAGAAACATGTACAAACAGCAGGTTCATAAGTACACAAGAAAACCCTTTTGTTAAACTCTCAAAATATCTCCGCAGAAAATGTTATCACACTCGGTCATTGGACTGAATCAATGTTTTATTTGGATCCACGCAACATTTAAATGTGCTGCCACCTAGCCTGAGATCAGTAAACCAATTGATCATTATATGGGGTTTATGACCTGCCTTGTTTACTGATCTCACACCATGTTTCAGCATATAACACATAAATATTTTATATAAAATGTCTGGATGTAGATGATGAACCGGACTAAGAGAATAATCAAATCATTTTTTCCTTGTATCAATGCCCAGATATTCTAAAAAAATTATCAAAATCTGTTATATATATTATAAATGTAGCAAAAAGGAAACAGACAAAAGGACAAACGAAAAAAACCCAAAGAAACATAACATTGCGGATGTAATAAACTACTCACATGCCAGCACGGATAGGAGGATGATCCTCCAATTGTACTTCATGGTGGCGTCTGTACCTGCAGCAAATAATAACCTGCGTCGATAATTAAATTAAAATTTGATGTTACAATCGCAAATTTGGCAATGAGACGTGGATAACTTCCAACGCTGCATGACACTTTGAAGGTTTAGTATACACTAACAATTATCATAAGTTTTATTATTAAATGTGTGATTAATAAATTTTCCTAATGGTGTACCCATGATTGCTAAATGCGACCTGCGACATCCAGGTTTTAGTGTGTATGCAAAATGACAGACCCGGATGTTTTGAGAAATATGAAGAAATAAACCTGACCGGCTTCGCCAAGGGCGAGCAGAAGCTAAACGAAAGGAATCCGAGAGAAGCGTCCAGAGATGGTTTGGTTTCGAGTGAATTTTTGGCAAGGGACGTGTATTGACAAGGTTTGAAAATTAATAACGCTTTATGGCCTATGCAAAATGCTTAGATTATAGTAAAATAAGGTTGACGAACAAATCCATAAAGTGAGCGATGACTAAATAAACAGATTTAGGATAATGCAGTATGAATTACATGATTTGCCAGTATGTTCTTCCAATCAAGAAGGCAAAGGAACTACTAGCGACCCAGGCGATTTGCATTCAATGTGAATATATGTGAGAGAAAGGATCAAGATATGAGTTTGTATAAGAATAAATGTGTGTACTTTAAGGGCCAATGACCGCTAAAAATAAATATCTAATTTGTGTTGCAAAATTGGAAGGTCATATATATATATATATATATATATATATATATATATATTGTATATATATTCATATATATTCATTCATACAGCAATTGATTTTTTTAAAATTCTGACACTCTTTGTATTTGCAACAGAGGTGATATATATTTCGTTCAGTTTTCAATGTATGTTTTATCAAACCTTCAACATTTACTGCAGATGTGAATCGCTTCAGCTTTATGAAAAAGAAGATATGCAGCACTTTTGACATGATAACATCGAGCAAATGAGGAAACTGCTGGTGTCAATATCAAGTAAGTCCGAGTGGTGTTCCGAACACTAAAGGTCTAAAGAAAAATATTTGCACCTGTTTCATTACATATTGCTTATTATTTCCAATATTAATAATTTCCACGAGCAAATTTGTTGTATTCTTAATGAGAATGATTGATTATTAGTAGTCGAATCGTAAAAATCGTGAAGTCAGATAAAATATATAATAGTTGAATTTTGATAAGATATTAAGAAATAAGATATTACGATTCCCTACCACCCCTCTTTCACCATCGTGGGCTAACCCACTTATCCCCGTTATCACACTATTATAGGTTGCCCTATCAGTAGAGGTTATGGACAGAAATTGTTCACCAGCCGGCAAAGCGGGAAAAGGGGACTCATTGCTTAACAGGTTCTCACCAATCGTAAATAGTGTCTTTTAATCTTCCACACATGCGATGTACCCACCTCGGGTAACATAAATTCTGTTTGTACACAGTGGCACGTTCATTAAAATGATTATGACATCTTACCTTGTGTGTTTTGGTGAGTTCTTTCTTACGTGCTCAGGCTCCAGTTCTGGATTAGCTTTATATACCTTCTTTATAGACAGGCTTGGCACATGTACACATGCCTTCTAGAATTGTCATAAATGCTGCCTCATAGAATTGGATGCCGAAAATTTGTCGGCAGGCTGCGGAAATTAACTCTTGTTTTTTTTTTCTTTTTCACTTATTGATTCAGAATGCATTTTTTAACTTACAACCCAACTGGCTTGGTTACGTATGCGAAACGCAATTTTCTTTGCGATCTTTTACTTAATGAATATGTTGGTATTGTTTTTCTCCAGGAAACGTGGCTTTCCGAGTCGAGATCCCAGGTATTGGGTACAGTGAATGCTTAGTATATGCTCACGGCTAATAGTGGAATGGAGAGTAGAGAAAACATCCTACAAGGCCGGCCATATTGCAGTGTAGCTGCTATGTGGAAAAAGATCTTGTCGAACGTTAATCCCATTAAATATGAACATAAGCGTATTTTTGCGGCTACTATGATGTTAAACGGTGGAGCCCTCGTGTAATTAGTTTACGCCTATTTGCCCTGTGAAAACTATTCCAGTGTTGATTGTAATCCGATAAATGTGGAATGTCTTAATTATGTCCATTGTCTTATTGAAAAGATTGGGCCCACAGCTATTATAATAGCGGGAGATCTGAATACAGATATTCAGAGAAATAATGCACGATCGAAATATCTCAGAGAGTATTGTCGTACCTTAGGTCTTCAGGTGGTATTTAGAGCCGATTTATCCTCAGATGATACATATGAAGATGGCCAGGGACGTATTTCTACTATTGATAACTTTCTATGTACAGAAAACCTTTATAATGACATAATGTCAGTTAAAGTACTGGACTGTGCATTGAATATTTCATTTCACAAACCTGTCATAATATCATTAAAAGCGGACGCGGTCATTCACAACTACGCAGCGAAAGATTCAGATAGTTTTGTAAATAAATTGGACTGGATCCATGCTTCAAATGAAGAACTTGATTCATATCGCAACACTCTTGAAAGTCTCATGAATGATTTAGGTGCACAATATTGTGATGTAATTACCTGTAAAGATAAGATGTGCGATGATATAAAACACAAACGATTAATAAATGAGTTGTGTGTACATATTACAAACAAATGCATTACTGCAGGTAATGTATCAGAACGAAATCTAGATTTCGTAAGAATAAAACTTACTGGAATGAGCTAGTTAAGCCGAATAAGGACAGAGCTCTTTACTGACATGCCATATGCATCTAGTGTAGCAGACCACAAAACGGATTAGTAGCGGATATTCGTAGGGCAACGAGGATGCGATATCAAACGGAAATAAAATATTTGATAAAAAAGTCGTATGTCCGAATTGGCTTGCTTTTATAACAAGAGATACTTCTGGGGTGAGCTTAAGAAGGTGAAAATATCAAATAAAATACTTCCGAATATTATTGATGATCAGTGCAAAGATGTTGATATTGTCCAGTGTTTTAAGACTAAATATTGTAACTTGTATAACATTGTTGTGACTGATTATGATGAAATAGCCTGTATTAGACAACAAACATCCAGATTGATATCGCATTGCCATGAGACCTATGCCATATACGTCGATCATGTAAAACAGGCAGCCAAGCTTTGAAAATCAGGAAAAGGTGATGGAAATAAGGGTCTGTCTTCTGATCATATAATTCATGGTTTTCATCAGTTATTTGTGTTATTGTCACTTGTGTTTAATTTGATGCTTTTACATGGGTTTACACCCGATTATCTACTTGAATATGGTATTTTGTCGAAACCAAAGGATCCTGTAGGAAATTTATCAAACAGTAAAAATTATCGAGGTATCTAGTTGGTAGTAGTATTTGTAAACTGTTTGAAATTTTTATCCTTCAACGATGCCGTAAACAACTTGAGACATCAAATCTGCAGTTTGCTTTCAAAAAGCAACATTCCACTATTATGTGTACCTCTGTGTTAAAGGATATTGCTGCAAACTACATGTCACGTAGTTCCAATGTATACTGTTGTTTACAAGACGCTTCTAAAGCTTTTGACAAAATTCATTTTGTTAAATTATTTAACCTCCTTTATCGTAGAAAAGTACCTGCGATTATCATTCGACTGTTACTTGATATTTATATGAGACAATAGGTATGTGTGAGATGGAAAAGCAAGCTTTAAAATTGCTTTTCTGTGTCCAAGGGATTGAGACAAGGCGGTATATTATCCTTGCTGCTCTTTAGTGTTTCCATGGATGTACTAGTGAGCAGATTGAAAGAAAAGAGTATAGGATGTTATGCTGGAAGTCACTTTGCGGGAGCTGTTGTATATGCGGACGATGTTACACTTTTAAGTCCATTTCGAAATGGATCACAAGAAATGATTAAATTTGCGAAGAATTCGGTAAAGGAATACAAAGTTACATATAATGTCAAAAAACACTACTTGTATAATATTCAGCAGGAAACCATGTTCATGTCCCGAACTCGAGTTAAATAATATCAAATTGAAATGGAAAGAAAATGGTCGTCCTTTGGGTGTATATTTGAATTATGATTAACTGGTGACGTAGCTATATTTAGAAAAAAGAGTGATTTTATATTCACGGTTAATAAGTTGATGGCGAATTTCGGAACTCTTTCATCTGTTTCTTTGAATGTACTCTTCCACAATTTTTGTTGTTCTTTAAACGGATGTCAAACGAGGTGTCTTAATAACAAGTCAATAGAACGTATGTCCACAATGTACAGAATGGCTATACGTAGAGTATAGAGACTTCCTAGAAATTCACATACAGATATTGTGTACGGGATTAGCGGCTTTAAACCAATTACTGGTATACTCCAAAAACGGGTTTTAAACATGTATGCAACTATGTCCTGTGTAAAGAATTCTGTAGTAAATTTTATTGCACAGAGAGCGCAGTACGGGTGTACTGGATTTATAGGAGCTAATATTAGACATGTGGAGAGGAATAACTTGAAATCTAACGTTATGCGTGTGAATAACAACGTTCAGTTTCTGAAAGAACTGATAAATTGTCCAGATGGTCAGATGGAGTTAGCTGGATGCTCTTATTATGATTTATTGGAAATCATAAACTGTCTACTTGCGATGCTGTAACATAGATAATGGTTCCTTTTGTCATTTAGTTATTACTCTGCTTATATTATCTGTGAGCACATTTACAGCACTTCTTTCCTGTTTATATTAACACAATTTGTATGTATCTTGGTACGAATAAAGATCTATATATATATATATATATATATATATATATATATATATATATATATATATTATATTTCTGAATGTTTATATTGAAAGCAATCTATTACTAAAAACTTTTGCAAAGTTTACCTTTTTAAAAGAGAAATATATTTCATAATATGTGGTACACTGGAGTCTGATATTCTGGTCATAGGGGTATGTTAAAAGGGATTGCGGTGCTCCTGTTCACTGTCCAGTGGAAATATTGTTGGGGGGAGGGGGGCCTATTGACTGGAATGCGGGGGGGGGGGGTTATTTTTGGAGGAATTTGTTGGGTTAGTGGTATAATTCTTTGGAGGGTCGTACTATATCGGGGGGGGGGGTATTGTCCTTTTGACCCTAACAATAAAGATGCACGCTATATATCGCATGAAAAAAAAAACTATATAGGTCACCTCCGGCTTTCTTTGTTCCAAATATTTTGTTTAACTCCAGACTATTATTATTCAGGGTGATATAGGATTTGTGAATGGGGGAATGGTGGTTGTAAATGATGGAGAGTGAGACATGGTGTAAACACATTTTAAATTTTAAGCTTTAAAGGCGCAATATGGGGTAGTTTAAAATACAGCATGATGCAAAATTCGGCTATGTTTTCCGGTGTATAGTACCAAGTGTGCTATCTCCCATATTTTCCAGGCCGATGAAACATATCATCAAAAGGTCATGGCACTGAACTTGGCCGTGTAACATTTCTGCTACAGCAATTTATTAATGTACTGTATGGAGAACGACCTGCTATCACATATCTATTCGATATGTTTAGAATTTGTAAATATTTACCATGTTCCATAAAGTATACACATGACTATTTTCAACCATGCTTTCCAATGGAATGTTGTGTTGAAGTGCGAAATGCAAGTTTTGATTGTGGATGGCAACTGCCGCAGCCGAGACGTCATTGAAAGTAACATGAAATCTATCAGCAAACAGTTATCATGTCGGTAGAAATGATACCACTTTTAGTTTCATTCTACTTGTTTATTTAACAACTGATTCTTAACAAGTTTCTGTTTCCTGGGCTGTCTAGGACGGGCGTCAATAAACAGCAATTAAACTGCCCATCCTTTCTCATACTGTAAACGCTTCGATTCTAGTAAGATGAATATATATATACTTGTTTGTTTATAGAAAAAAATCATATTGTACGACCCCCCCCCCCCCCACCCCATGTGATATGTTCAAGTTTTGGTCTACCTAATGTGTTTGTTATATTCAGCGTCTGCAGAACATATACTGTAAAGCGTCGGTAATACGGCCATTTCAGGGGTAACGTTTTCGTTCGAATTAGCAATAACGGTCCATAATCTGTAATGTGATTGTCTGCTGAATGAGTTGGAAGGGATTACATCTCAGATACTATTTGTATGCAATAATCTATTCCTATGTATGTCAGGTTTTTATTTTGAACGAAGGTAGTCAAAATCGCGAAATAACCTCTTTAATTAAGAGGTTCAAGGTAGAATCCAAGTTATAATGAAGATGGGCTACGAACATATCCATATATATAATTCTGGATTGCGGTTGGCCACAGAGCGGGATAGATGGTATGCACAATCACAAAAATGCGATACAATTTGACTCTTCCTGTAGTTACCAAAAGATATGAGGAGAGTATTATGACCGTGTTCTAACATTTGCCTTATGGAAATATTCCTCGTATACCAAATGGTCATAGAGCAGATATATGCATAGTGACATATATTTGATCTTTGGTATATCAGACCAAATTTAAGATATTTTACATAACGTCTGTAGACACGGTAACGACTTCTTTTTAAGCCTGCATTAATCCAAGCCGATTAAGATGCCTGACTGTGCAAAAGAAACTTATTTTCAAATAAGAAAAATAAGTTTTAGGCACATTTAACAAAATAAAAAAAAATATCAAAAATTGAAACTGCATCGTGGTCGCAATATGCGTAATATATCACCGTATTGCATATACATCAATAATATCGCGCACCTCTATGAACATTAATAATCTAAGTAGTTTGTAGCATGTGTGTTAAAATAATAAATGTCACTAGTTGCAAGATACTCTTTACAGATATTCTATTTCATATGTCTCAGCTTAAGGTGTTTGCGCCCAACATGTTATAAACACGTTGATATTAACAAAAAAAAAGAGCCAGTGTTAGGAATGGGCGTTTTTGGTTCAGTTTTTATAAAAGGTACAAGAAAGTGTATTTAGTTAACACCATACGAGATCTGAATACTCCACTTCGGATAATTGAATTAAGTGATTTAAAATTTATATAATCAAATGAACATGATAACGTAAAACACAGTACAACTTACAATTAAAAATTACTGTCTGGGCGCCATAGATAATCTATCAATGCCAACACATCGATTGTATTGAGCATTCAACCATATTTTAAAGCTTCTCTTTCTATTTTATTCTCGTTTTTAATAATAATTGTTCCTATAATCAACATTTCTTAACAGCAAGTCACACACCTGTATCCTCTAGTTGGGGCCGTTTCCCTAGTTTCTTGCTAAAGTTGCTTCCTGAATATATAAATGCATTACATGCCATTATACATTCAATATAGGTATCTTATCTAACATCAGCTGTACTTCGCATACAAGGAAGGTCATTTGCTGCAAATGTTGCAAACATTCACCGTAAACGTATATAGGCAAACTAAGTTAAAGAGAGAGCAAATTCTGGGCGTACCTTGTCATCTACCTGCTGATCGATGATGGGCATATAGTGATCGGCCCCGACAGCCCGTTTGTCCGTCCGTCTATGCTTAAAACAAACTATTTCAAAACATTTTATTTATGGTTAACGTATGATCAACATGATGGTGGTAAACGTAAAGTCGGCGCTTGAGCAGATCACGCTTAAATCCGACTCGGCCGGATCCGCATAAGCTCCCACAGCAACGGCCCAGAGAGACAGGACAACTTTTTGTGGTTGTTCCGGGTTTGTAGGGCGACAGTAGAAGATACTGATAGACATGAAGAAGCGATGGACGTCGAGAAAGCAACAAACATACAAGCACAAAAGAATTCAAGACGCCACCCCAGGTCAGCTTCAGACAGCCAGGCATCGGGTCCAAGAGGCGAAACCGGACACGCAAGCAAAGCAGCAGTATGGGTGTCTAGACAATTTTTTTTTAGGATTTGGTCACAGACGAATGACTTATTTTAATTGTTTTCATGATTTTTATCTCATATTTAATATTTCATGTGGTGAGTGATATTTTAAATACTGTTACTAACATACATCTAATTACCCTGGATAATTGACATGATTGATGTTCTGATAATGTTAGGTTTGAAGACTCTTGAATAATTTTCAGATTGTTTAATGTTTTAATGTTAAATCAAACGTAAGATAAGTCTGTTCGTCCGTCCAATAACAATGTCTATGCGACCATTTTTCAAAGCAGTTCACTTAGATCTTCTTTTAATTAAAATGGCATGTGTTTATGGGTCTTCTGAAATCCAGTGTTGTAGTCAAGACCACACTGTCCGAGTCCGAGTGCAAGGAACATATAAACAGTGTTCGATCCAGATTTTGCTATGCGGTTAATGGATGATTGGTTGGGGGGGGGGGGGCACAGGGGTAAAACAAAACATTAACCCTTACTTCAATCAGCATCTCTGTAAATAGTAACATCAAATGTCTCAACAAATATAGCGTGTTCAGTTGCTCATTTCCTACGTAATGCCATTTTGCTAAGTCGTGGGAAAATCTCGCTAATTTTGACGTAGGGAAACGTGGGTTTTGACTCCGCAAAGAAAAGCAATTCTTTGGCCTGTAAATGAATTCTGCACAAAATCTCGTGTCGGCAAAAGCATGGGTATAGGAAAGACATTGGTTGGATATGCTGGAAGTCTTGCCCGCAGAATGCCCAACGCAGAGCGGATATTTGACGTGCTACATTTTTTTTCGGCATCGGAACATAAAAATTCGGAAAAATGACACCGGTCAGTAGATTGATTGAATATTGCACTGTTGTGTCATGTAAATACCCCGTATTTTCTTTGTTCGTCGCCGGGACCATCGGACCTTAATTTCGTTTTATCTCCTGAAATATGAAAATACAGTTTACCTAAATATGTATCTATGAATATTTGGATATGGGTTTAACCATTTAATGACAATAGCTGGTATGAATTTCTAAAACATTACTAAATGAGAAAAATGAAATACTGGTGAATCCCCAAATCTACATACAGAACTCCTCTCCCATGATGATTTTACCATATTAATGATTTTAAAATAACTCCTTCTTTAGATTAAGACGAGTATGGTCTGAAAATGGTTTTACATTACCCCCTCCCTCCGTGTATCTGACAATCGATTTCAGATATCCCTTCCGATTAAAAATTACCCTTACAAAACAGTTATTTCTACATGTTTATTGACATAAAATTCATAAAGTTCTTCTTGATATCTCAAATCTGTTAGAACCTTTAAAAATCCTTTGTCTGTTAGTAATTTGTCAAGTGTACGAGTCAATAAAAATATATATATATATAAATATAATATTGTTCACAATATACGACATCTTTTTTAGATTGATTTCACCTTTTTGATATTGCTTTTTTATTTGGTTTATTGAAATAATTTATTATTGTTAAAAAGTATAACAATGAATCATTGAATCAAATCAGCAAGATGGTAACCGTTACAGTGTAGGGTTAAGCTAAAATTAGGTTTCGAATACCCCAACGGATAAGCCGAAAGTAATTTAAGATAACTGGGCGATATTCAGACAAAATTATCTTGTAGCTTGAGATAATAAACATATTATTTAAAATGCATAAGTGCCTTTAAAC